>JARBWK010000004.1:178501650-178880493 GCA_030556195.1 Anolis apletophallus
GGGGAGGATGGAATTAAATATATTTAATATTAAATTAAAATAATTTAATATCTTATCCCTGCATTTTATCTCAGTAAAAGATTATATTTGACTGTATGCATGCAGGGGCGGGGCGGGGGCGGAGCCGGGGGAGAGGGCGGAGGCGGGGGCAGACCCTACGGCCCTCCAGGTCATAAGTGACCGGAATTCAGGCCCCTGGGCCGGTAGAAGTTGGACAGCCCTGCAATAGATCATTGCCAGCCAGAAGGTTGGCAGTTCCAAGCCTGAGTTGGAGTGAGCACCTGACCGCCAGTCCAGCTCACTGTCCACCTAACCCAGTGGTTCTCAACCTTCCTCATGCCATGACCCCTTCATACAGTTCCTCATGTTGTGGTGACCCCAAACATAACAAACATAACATTTTGCTACTGTTATGAATAATTATAAATATCTGATATGCAGGACGGATTTTTCATTTGACCAAATTTGGCACAAATACAATATGCCTAAATTTGAATATTCTGGGGTTGGGGGAGATTGATTTTGTCCTTTACTGTTATGAATAATAATATAAATATCTGGCACACAGAATATGACCAACAGAAAATACTGGAAGGGTTTTCATTCTTGAGTTTTGGAGTGTAGACCAAATTCCAGGCACAAATAATCATGATATGCCTAAATTTCAGAATGCCCAATTACTGGGAGTTGGGGAGATTGATTTTGTCATTTGGGAGTTGTAGTTTCTGGGATTTACAGTTCACCACCAATCAAAGAGCGTTAGGACCTCCACCAACGATGGAATTGAACCAGACTTGGCACACAGAACTCCGATGACCAACAGAAAATACTGGAAGGGTTTGGTGGGCATTGACCTTGAGTTTTGGAGTTGTAGTTCACCAATATCCAGAAAGTACTGTGGACTCAAACAATGATGGATCTGGATCAAACTTGGCAAAAATACACAATATGCCCAAATGTGAACATTGGTGGAGTTTGGGGGGAAATAAAACCTTGACATTAGGGAGTTGTAGTTGCTGGGATTTATAGTTCACCTACAATCCAAGAGCATCCGGAACCCCAGCAATGATAGAATGGGGCCAAACTTCCCTTTCAGAACCTCATGACCAACAGAAAATCCTGTCTTTGGTGACCCCTCTGACACTCCCTTGCGACCCCCCCCCCAGGGGTCCCGACCCCCAGGTTGAGAAACACTGACCTAAGCAGTTCGAAAACAGCTGACCTGTGAATAGAGAAATTAGGCACCGCTTAAGTGGGGAGCTATTTTACGGCACCATAAAATATTGGCAATCAAACAACAGGGAGGAAAAAAGTTGCTCGTTGTCATAGGAGATGGAGCGACAGCACCCCCATGAGGCCGGAATCGAGCATCACCTCCAGGCGCCGAAGCTGAAAAATGCCGATATACCAATATCTGTCTGTTTTATATGTCTAAAGCGGCATTGAATGTTTGCCTTGTATGTGTGTGCCATGATTTGCCCTGAGTCCCCTTCGGGGTGAGAAGGGCGGAATATAAATACTGTAAATAAATAAATAAATAATTTTGAAATATACATCATGAGATCTAAACAAGAAGATTTTTTTTGTTTTATATATACTTTATGCACATAGCCTGGAAGTAATTTTATCTAGAGTATTTTTTAATAATTTTGTGTGTGACACAGTTTGGGTGCATTGAAACATCAGAAAATAAAGGTGCGACTATCCCAGCCACTCATGCGCACAAGTTTGGAACATTTTAGATTTCTACATAAGGAACACTCAACCTTTGCTACATTTAGTTTCCAAAGACAAAGGCATTGTTCCTTGCAAGATAAAGCTCTGGATTTCTATCTAAGAAGGCAGATACACAGACGCATATACAGAGATGTTTGGAGTGCGGGAGATCGGGAACTGTTTTATGGCCCAGATGTGTTTCTAGGAAGACTTCCAGCAGCTGGCTTTCTGCAGTGCTTCGCAGCTGACACCTGTGGGCCAGATGTCCAAGATGCCAAGGCCCATTCTCATTTGTTTGCAGCCCAAGTGCGCTAGGGCAGGCCCAGATTACCCATAAGGCCAACCTAGGCCATGGCCTAGGGGTGCAAGCCAAGCCGGGGGTGCAGATCACGGACCAAAAAATAATAATAATAATGTTGAAACAAATAGAAATGCAACGCGCATGAGGAAGGAAGTTTTAAGTGTGAACGGATTGCTCTCTGTCTGCAGAGCAGAATCACACAGTTTACTAATTTATTTATTTATGCTTCAAACTTATATACCGCCACTCCTCGAAGGCTCGGAGCGGTTTACAAGGTTTGGTACATAGCAAAGAAAAGCAAGTATAGACAAAGGACCAACATGGAAATAAAGGCAGTTACATAGACAAAGGGGGGGAGTAAAGAGGATATGCAGCACTTCAAAGGGTCAGCAACAAAACGTGGGTCTGGGGTAAAACACAAGTCCCGCGCAGGCTGACATGTTGCCGAAGGGGATTGTCTAAGACTTGAACTTGAATATCGTAGCCTGCAGGAGGGAGGGGGAGGGTAGCCGGTATGGGGCAGGCGTCAGGCGATGACTCACCGGAAATACAGACGACTAGAAGAGTCATCAGCTCCCCTTGCCTCGCAGATTGTTCTGGACCTTGAAGTGTCACGGTTATTGTTTGTGTCAGCGAATTGTTGACATTTTCTGCTAGCTTATTCGAACTGTTAACCTTCTGGTCAGCAAGTTCAGCAGCTCAGCAATTTAACCCACTGCGCCACTGTGGCCCCATATCTATCATACCATATATATATATATATATATATATATATATATATATATACACACACACAGTATATATAGATAGATAGATAGATATACACATACACACACACACACACACACACACACAAATATCCCTCCGCTGTAGAAATACCGTGGCTTGGCACCACTGGAGGAGCCATGGCTTCATGCTATGGCCTCCTGGCAGTTGTAGTTTGGTGAGGCACCAGCTCTCTTCAGCAAGGCCTGCTCAAACCACAACTCTCAGGGTGCCACAGAACAGAGCTGTAGGGGTTAAAGAGCTGCCAGGCCGCATTCGTTCCGCGGCGTAGCTGCAGCCATTGCGAGTGTGTGTTTCTTGTTGCTCTCCTTGCCGGCGGGCCTTCCAGTGCGAAGGAAGCGCCGGGCGTCATGAGGCGGGGCGGCCTGCCTGCCTTCTTGCCTCGTAGCCGCACCCCCTCACCGCGGTCATTCGGTTCTGCTGAGGCAGCAGGAGCGGCGGAGAGCTGCCGTTGGCGCCGGCTCGTCCACGGGACCCGTCTCGGTGCTGTCCCCGAATGGCTGCCGCGTGACGGTGCGCGTGGGCCCAAGCACAGCGCTGCTGCAGGTGGGTCCTGCCCAGGCACCCCGCGAACCCCACGGATACACCTGTGCTGATTGGTGCGGGTTTTTGTTGATTTATTTGGATATTACTGATCAACTGATATGGATTGGGCTAAATGAGTGAATTTGAGGTAAGTTGTATGATATGATTTATTTTTAGTGTGGGTCTGAGTGATGTGTGTGGGGGGGGTAGAGGTTGGCTTAAAGGGGGCGTAATTCCAAAGTGTGGCCTAGGGCGCAAAAAGGTGTTAATCTGGGCCTGCGCTAGGGTCATTTAATTAATTTATTTCACTTATTTATAACCCGCCCTTCTCTACCCCCGAAGGAGGACTCAGGGCGTCTAACAAAAAGGCAACAATTTGATGCTGCATATACAGTAAATAAAACACAAAAAATCATAAATACAATAAAATAGATTAAAACATTTAAATATCAATGATTAAAATACAAATCCTACTTCCATATTTAGAGGTTGTCCCAGCCGATCCGTAGTCCGTTTCCATAGTCATCGTTTTATTTTCCACCTGCTAATATCTACCCAAATGCCTGGTCCCAAAGCCACGTCTTTACCTTTTTCCTACAGGAAAAGAGGGAGGATGTTGATCTAATTTCGCTGGGGAGCAAGTACCACAGGTGAGGGGCCACCACCGAGAAGGCCCTGTCCCTCGTCCCCACTTCGTGTTGGCGACAAAGGTGGGACCGAGAGCAGGGTAGTCCTGGTAGCCTGGCCAAACAGTGAGCAGCGATTCATCACTATCTGGAGGGACACATTTTCCCACCTTGTGTAGGAACCAAACGGGCCCCATCTTTGGAGTAAACCAGGGCTGTCCAACTGGCGGCCCGGGGGCCGTATACGCCCCCCCAGCCCCTTCCCTACGGCCCCCGCCTACCCTGTAAAAAAATTTTTTTAAAAAAGAACCGATCTCTGGGGGCGGGGCTGGGTGATGCCTGATGTCAACCAGCCCCGCCCCCGCTCCCTTCCTCCTCCTCCGTCCCGCCTCTCCCCCCAGCGCACCAATCGGGAACACCGGGGGAGGGGGGGAGGGAGGAGGCAGGCCTAAAGGGGAGGAAGGGAAGCGCTTCCCTTCTTCCTCCATAGGCCCACCTCCTCCGTCCCGCCTCTCCCCCCGGCGCTTTGACCGGTGCGCCGGGGAGAGAGGCAGGACGGAGGAGGAGGCTGGCGTGACCCTTTAGCTGGAAGGGCGAAGGCATGGAGAGCTCTCCTTGGCTTTGCCCTTCTTCTTAAAGGGACACGCCAGCCTCAGAAGCGGGAAATCGCTGCTTCTGAGGCTGGCATGTCCCTTTAAGAAGAAGGGCAAAAGCCAAGGAGAGCTCTCCATGGCTCGCCCTTCCAGCTCACGCCAGCCTCAGAAGCAGCGATTTCCCGCTTCTGAGGCTGGCGTGTCCCTTTAGCTGGAATGGCGGCCATGGAGGGCTCTCCTCGGCTTTGCCCTCCCTCTTACAGCCTCAGCCGGGGCAGCAGAACCGGGAGAAATCGCCGGTTCCGCCGCCCTGGCTGTCACTGTAGGAGGGAGGGAGGCGGGGGGCGGGGCCGCTCCTGACGGCGTGCTGACATCACCAAGCGCGGCGTCCCTTTTCAGTGGGGCTTGGTGACGTCAGCAAGCCTCGCCGAAAAGGGGCGGGCCGCGCAGGACGCCGGCGTGGTGACGTCAGACGTGGTGACGTCAGCGCGCCGTCAGGAGCGGCCCGCCCCCTGCTCCGGCCTTCCAGGTCATCAGTGACCAGAACTCCGGCCCTTGGGCCAAAATAAGTTGGACAGCCCTGGAGTAAACCAAATAGGGCCGGAGAGATAGCACAGCGGTAACAACAGCTGTGCTTGCAATCAGAAGGTTGCATGTTTGATTGGACACCCAGCTGTGAGCCCTGTCCACTGTTCACCCAACAGTTCGAAAACAGCCCAGCAGTGAATAGATGAACTGGGCACCACTAAGTGGGGAAGGATTATTACAATAAGGACTTTACAACGCCTGAATAAAAAGAAACGATTGGCTGTCGGAAGGTGGAATGCGGAAACAGAGGCTCTCCGTCATGAGGATGAAGCAACAGCACCCCCTTGTGACGTAATGACGTAATGGAGCCACCGCTCCCTGTGATGCAGCCAGAAGAAGAAAAATCCTTCCAAATTGTACTTGTTGTATTGCAATTGTATGTCAACAGGCAGGGATTGTCTGCCGCATGTGTAATGTAATCCGCTCTGAGTCCCCTTTGGGATGAGAAGAGAGGAAAATAAAGTGTATTATTATTATTATTAAATGGGTCTAATTTAAAAGGATATCAAAAAGCAGTGCTCGGAAAGAGATCTCACGTATGACGTTGGTTCCAACGGCCGATGCTAAATCGGGTGCTTATTTTCTTGAACGATCTTTTTCCTTTGCTTGCCGGTTGCCAATACTTGTGTTGAAATCACCCAGGGGTTGTATTTGATGGCTGGCTCCTCTCCCCAATGCCAAGTACACCTGACACCTTCGGCCGTTGATTGTGCAAATGGAAACGGACTAACTTTAGCCAGCTTCCTCCACCCAAAGCATCAGGCCGTGTAATGCAATATCTTAGCAAAAAGAAGGTAGAGCCTCACAGTTGAAGGGCTTGAGCAGGTGCGAGGTAGCATGAAAAACAATTTATGGTTGGTAACGATGAAAAGACTTCACGGTATACGTACTTCCTCCTTCTTGCATTAGGGTTACAGCCTGTGTTGGATGGGGTAACACTCCCCCTGAAGGCGCAGGTTCGCAGCCTGGGAGTGATCCTGGACTCATCGCTGAGCCTGGAAGCCCAGGTCTCGGCGGTGGCCAGGGGAGCTTTTGCACAGTTAAGACTCGTGCGCCAGCTGCGCCCGTACCTTGGGGAGTCTGACTTGGCCACGGTAGTCCATGCTTTGGTTACATCCCTAATAGACTACTGCAACGCTCTCTATGTGGGGTTGCCTCTGAAGACTGCTCGGAAACTACAATTAGTGCAATGTTTGGCAGTCAGGTTACTAACAGGAGCGGGGTACAGGGAGTGTGCAACTCCCTTGTTGCGCCAGCTCCACTGGCTGCCAATTAGTTTCCGGGCACAATTCAAAGTGCTGGTTTTAACCTACAAAACCCTATACGGTTCTGGCCCAGTTTACTTGTCCGAACGCATTCTCCCCTATGAACCATCAAGGACATTCAGATCCTCCGGAGAGGCCCTGCTCTTGATACCGCCACCTTCGCAAGCGCGTCTGGTGGGGACGAGAGACGGGGCCTTCTCTGTGGTGGCCCCTCGGCTGTGGAACTCCCTCCCAAGCGTTAGACCTGCCCCTCCCTGTTGTCCTTCAGGAGGCGGTGAAGACTTGATGCGGAACGAGGCCTTCCCAGAATAAGCGGAGATTGATTTCAATCTGAAATGGGTGACCACGTTTTTAGACCGAGTTGAATGTGGTTTTAATGGCAATGTGGTTTTTATGTATCTCTGTTTTGATGTATTTTAAGATGCTGTTTTAAGATGTTTTAAATTTGTATGGCATTGAATTTTGCTCTAAGCCGGTCTGAGTCCCTCCATGGAGGTGAGAAGGTCAGGGTCAGGGGCGGTCCAACGTATACACAAAGTAAGTGGCCGCTTAGGGCGCCAACTTCTGGGAAGGACGCCATCTTCTGGGAAGGGCGCTGCCATGCCGGCCGCGCCGCCGTAGCAAACCTCCCTGCTGCTGCGTCAGCTTCAGCGCCTGGCCTGCAGGAGCTTCTGTGCATGCGTGGAGATTTTCGCACATGTGCAGTGGCTCCGGACCTGAAGTTGAGCTCCGGAGCCAATGCGCATGCCCAGAAGCTCCTGCAGGCGCAGAAGCCGAAGCCTGTAAACACGTCACGTCAGCACTCCGTCCGGCACGCAGGGAGCGGAGGCCAAGGGAGGAGGCTTTGCCTCCGCCCCTGCGTGCCGAATACGGACGGAGTGCTGACGTGACGTGTTTACAGGGCCGCGCCTGCAGGAGCTTCTGGGCATGCCCAGAAGCTCCTGCAGGCGCAGAAGCCTGTAAACACATCACATGACGCAATTGGGCAGGCAGGATCAGGATCAAGAGTACGCAGTAGTCAAGGTCGCAGCCCAAGAGTCAAACGCCAAGAGCTCACTCATTAATGCTCCAAGGTTCAGCAAAATACAGCCAGAGAGTTCAGGATACAGGTGAGGATAACACTATCTACCAACTTGGAGGGGAAACCACCAGCACCTATGGTCAAGTATGGCAGATACCTTTCTCCAGCTAGGCTCGTTTTATGCGCCTGGTCACAACTGCATCCTATCTCTGGGGGCCTCCTCCCTGATCGCCCTTACCCACAGATTGCTCTGACCTTTAGAACCAGGAGGGAGATTGACCCCTTCCACACCTTTTGCAGAATCACCAGATTGCCAAGCACTCTGTATCCTAACCACCATCAACTCTGGGACATGACACCCCAAGTCAGAGTGGATGGGAAGCTGTAAGGGAATTTGTGGGTTTATTATCAGGGTTGGGTTGGCAGTATTTTTGTTGATAGGCGTATGTACCTTCAAGCCCACACTTATGACAATCTTCTCACAGGAATGTCTTGGCAAGGAATGTTCAGAGGATGCTTACCAATGTCTTCCTCTAAGACTGAGAAGAGTGTGACTTGCCCAAAATTATCCAGCGGGGTTCCATAGCTGGATAGGGATGTGAATTCTGGCTTCCTAGAGTCCTAATTCAGCAGCATTTGCTACACCAAGTTGGATCTGACACGCACTATACCTATGACATATCCATAATGCACAGTGATTGCAGTGGCTGAGTGCCTGAGGCCTTTCTTTTTCCCTCTGCGTCACCTTAGAATGTTGGAATGTAGATGGCCAATCAGAGTACTTTATGCAAATACTCCCTCAGTGGCAACCAATCCCTTCTGTCTGGTGCCTTAGAATGTTGGAGTTCTGAGGCTGGCCAATCAAAGTCCTTTATGCAAATAATCCCACAGTGGCAACCAATCGAAATGCTGCCACATATTCCTCCGCACCTCCGCACCTCTGCCCGCAAACACTGACTTTTATTATATACATAGATTTATTTATTTACTTACTTTATTTCTATTCTGCCCTTCTCACCCCGCAGGGGACTCAGGGCGGATTACAATGTACACATTACATTTAGACACAGAGACACACACAAGACAGACAGAGGCAATTTAACACCTGGCCACCAGGGGGAGCTCTCGCACTCCTTCATTCCTCAACGTGTTTCCTGGAGATCTTTTTATGGCCTCGTAAATCAGTTAAATTTAGCCACCCCACTAAGTGGTACCTTAATTTCCTACTTGACAGATGCAACTGTCTTTCAGGTTGCAATGGTCCACAACAAGCTATACCTCGACCCGGGCAGGCTTCGAACTCATGACCTTCTGGTCAGTAGAGATCTTATGCAGCTGACACCCAGCCAGCTGTGCCACATTCCCGGTGCAGATATGTGCAGTGTATATAGGAATTTGTGTGTTTTTTCAAACTATAGTCTGGGCCTCCAAAGTCAGAGGAACATTGAACCCTCTGGTGCAGGGGTGCTCATTAGGTAGCTCGGGAGCTACTAGTAGATCTGTGGCCCTCTTCCAGGTGATCTTCGAGCCTCACCAGCCGGATGGGACGCTCCTGCCATGCGCGCGCACACCCTGCGCGCACGTGCACTCCTGCTGCTGGCTTCCGCTCTCGCGGTGCTTCTTTCGCCTGCGAGGCATTGCAGGAAGAAGGAAGCACGAGGCAGGGCCTCTGGAGGGAGCGCCTGGCCTCTCTCTCGTCCAGAAGCAGCTGTGCAGCCTCCGTTGCTGGCGTTGCTGGATGCCCCGCCTCGTGCTTTCTCCTTCCTGCAATGCCTCGCAGGCGGAAGAAGCACTGCGCAGGCGGAAAACAGCAGCAGGAGCATGCGCGGTGGCAAGAGCGCGTGGTGGCGGGGGCAGGTAGATCTTTTGGACTTGGTTGCTTTAAGAGTAGCTCGCATGCCGAAAAAGTGTGAGCACCCCTGCTCTGGTGTATATTTTAACACACGTGTCTCTGTATCTGTGTCTATTACAGTTGCAAACTCTACTGGAAGTTAAGCACAGAAAATGTGAGTCACCTCCAGTTCTGCTGACACGAATCCAATGGTGACTCAGGCACCGATTTATTCTTTTGTGCTGCTACTGGATGAACCGGCCCTTACCGATACTACAAAGTCATTCAGCCCTATCCTATGGCTCCTGTGTGGCTGATCTTGACAGGACCACAGCATCATAGGTTGCCTAATTTCACTGCCCTTGGGTGTTTCAGGGCACCTTCTGCATTCTTGCTGATACAGCATCTCCTGTGGTGTGGCCTTTAAATCCCTCAAGCGCACTCATGCTGTGATAGAGAGTAGTATCAAGGAAACGGCAATCACTCCTATCCCCAGAAAGTGCTGCTCTAGTTGGGCAACTTTGAACAATGGCCACATTGTGCCCAGCCTCTCCCCCATTGTCCTCCTTATTCCTGGGAGACAGCTGGGCAAAAGCACAATCGGCCAGTCTTCTCTTTAATCAGCTGGTTCCCAAGGGAGGAGGGCGGGACACGGGAAGGTCGCGCACACACAGGCTTGTGAGACTGTCGAAGGAACCAGACAGCAGACAGCTCTGTTTGCATGGGAAGCCTTGCGTATGTACTCAAGGGTTGCGGGATGATGAGAAAAAATCTGGAAAGCAAGGTTTAACGGGTAAAGTTTAAAGTCATCCTGGGATTATTTGTGAGAAAAAGAAAGGAAAGTTCTGGTCTGCAATACGATACTGAAAGTGGCATCCAGGCGCTTATCCTTCTGATTCCCTTCACAAACATATGCAGGCAGCCACCACGTTACAAACATTCACCTTACATACGACTCATAGTTAAGAACAGTGGTGAGACAACAGGAAGTGAGAGAAATCCGTCTAGCTAATGCCTAGCTTGGATGGCGAGGCATTATGCCCGGCATCCTCAGTTAAGAGCCTGGGGGTTGTTTTGGACCCGTTGCTGTCGATGGAGGCCCAGGTCTCGAGCATCAGCAAAACTGCCTTTTTCCATCTGCGGCAAGCTAGGCACCAGGCCCCCGACCTATCCAGAGACGACCTGGTCACGGTGCTCCAAGCCACAGTCACCTCAAGACTGGACTACTGTAACGCCCTTTACATTGACCTGCCTTTGTCAGTGATCCGGAAACTTAAGCTCGTCCAGAATGCCGCTGCACCAGGCATGTAGCTGGGGGGCTAAGGGGCTTCAGCCCCCTGAAATTTTCAGGGTGGTCCCGAAAAGGCCTTACTGGTACATTATTTAAACTGTTATGTTTATTCATATCATGATCTGATCACCATGCTCATTATATCCCACATTAATGGGGTTATTGGGATAACAATACAAAAGGTTTGCTAGGGTAGACCCTCTTCCACCCAGTCTCAGCCCCCCCCCCGAACCAAACTCAGCCCCCCCCCCCCGAATCAAAATCCTGGCTACGGCCCTGGTTCCCCCTGTTCATATATTTTCCCAATAGTGTAGATACCTTCCTCCCGTGACGTGCTTCCCTCAAGAGCCATGACAGGGGCTGACGGCTGCTGGACAGACCACAGGCTAATCCGATCCACAGTGGCTTTGTCCCCCAAGTGTAGACTCCAAGGAAGAAAGACTAGGCGCAAAATGAACACTCAAGCCCTTCAGGAGCCCCCCAAACGAGCCCATCTTCAAACAGCGCTCAAGGACCATCTACCCATAGAACACCCCGAAACATTGAGGAACATTGGAACAAACTGAAGATGTCCATCATCACAGCCTGCGGAGAAACTATTGGATATCAAACCAACAAACATCAAGACTGGTTTGACGAAAACGACAACAAGATCCAACAGCTAATTGACAAGAAAAGGAAAGCCTTCCAGACATGGCAGAGAGACGTCAACTGGGCTGCTAAGAAAAGATCTACGCCAGTGCAGAAGCCGAGGTTCAAAGAAGGACAAGAGAACTCAAGAGCATCTGGTGGGCAAAGAAGGCCGAGGGAATCCAACGCCTGGCAGATACCCATGATGTGCAGGGATTTTTCAAAGCCACAAAGGCCATCTACGGACCAAGAAACCATGGCATACACCCTCTACGCCAGTGTTTCTCAATCTTCCTAATGCTGTGACCCCTTAATACAGTTCCTCATGTTGTGGTGACCCCTAACCATGACATTATTTTCATTGCTACTTCATCACTGTATTGGGGGGGGGGGGGTGTGATTTTGTCATTTGGAAGTTGTAGTTGCTGGGATTTATAGTTCACCTACTGTACAATCAAAGAGCATTCTGAACTCACCAACAATGGAATTGAACCAAATTTGGAACACAAAACTCCCATGACCAACAGCAAATACTGGAAGGGTTTGGTGGGCATTGACCTTGAGTTTGGGAGTTCAACTACATCCAGAGAGCACTGTAGACTCAACAATGATGGATTTGGACCACACTTGACACGAATCCTCAATATACCCAAATGTGAACACTGGTGGAGTTTCGGGAAAATAGTTCTTGACATTTGGGAGTTGTAGTTGCTGAGATTTATAGTTCATCTACAATCAAAGAGCCCCTTGCACCATACTAATGATAGAATTGGGTCAAACTTCCCACACAGAACCCTCATGCCTTGAAGGAACTAGCTGGTGCGAGCCTCCATCCCACCTCGCACACTCTCCCTCACCCACACATGCGCATCATGCTGCCATGCGCCAAGCACGCCTGCTCTCCCATCCCCGCTTGGAGTCTCAGAATCAGCCCTCCCCTTGGCTGGGAGGCCTGCCAATCAAAGCAGAGGAGAGCTTTAGGTGGGAGAATTCGCAGTCTGTTTCCAAAAAGAAAGAGAAGGAAAAGCAGAGAGATCTTCAACCTTCTCTGCCAAAGGTCTTCCTAAAACCATCAGAAATGCATGTTTTCTGATGGTCTTTGGCGACCCCTCTGAAACCCTCTCGCGACCCCCCTGGGTGTCTCGACCCCCAGGTTGAGAAACACTGCTCTACGCTCATCAGATGGAACCAAACTTCTGAAGGAGCAAAACTCAATGGCACTACGTTGGAAAGCACACTACCAACGCCTCCCGGATTGCAGCTCCAACGTGGCCGAAGAGGTTATCTCACAAATCCCGCAACAACAAACCAGGGATGAGCTTGCAGCCGGGCCCAGTTTGGAAGAAGTCAGCAGTGCCATCAGCCAACAAAAAAATAACAAAGCCAGCGGACCTGGTGGGATCCCTGCCGAAATCTTTAAAGAGGGAGGACCTGAGCTGACACAGCAGCCAGGGGCGGTCCTATCGGTAGGCAAAGGACGCCGCTGCGTGGGGCACCATCTGGGTAAGGGCACATTCCCCCGCCCACCAGACAGCGTCTGGTCGATGTTCCGCTTTTGGGCTGGGCGCCTGAGGGGAGCTCCATTCTCGTGCTGCTGCCCTCTTGGAACATGTAACTGGGGAGGCGCGAGAGGAGGCACGCGTGCACACATCCAGAGGGAGAAGGAGAAGCCCAGAGGGGCGGGGCTACGTCTGTTGTGTCAGCTGTGTTGGGTTTTTGGGGAGGGGGGAGAGTGTCCAAGAGAGTGAGTGAGAGAAAGAGGGAAAGGGGGAAAGGCGGCTGGTTCATCTGTGCCGCCGCCGCCGGAGTGTTTGGGAGCCCATGGCATTGGCGCCGGGAGGCTTTCCCTGCTCCGTCAGCCGCGGGAGGAGGCAGCAGAAGCAGAAGGCGACGCCACAACTCTCCTCCTCCTCGGTGAAAAGTGCGCCTCGAACTGCGGTGGCAACTTTGGGAAGTTCTTTCCGGGTGTGGGAAAGAGCTTCTGGGCATGTGCGGAGGGGGGGGGGCAAAATAATTTTTTGGGAGAGGGCGCCAAAATAATGTTCGCTTACCATGTAAAATTACCTTAGACCACCCCTGACAGCAGCTCATAGAAAAAGTGTGGGTGACCGAGAAAATCCCAGCAGATGTCAAGGATGCCACCATCATCACTCTCTTCAAAAAGGGGGAAAGAACAGAGTGCGGAAACTCTCGAGGTATCTCCCTTCTAACCTCCGCTGGGAAAATCCTCGCAAGAATCCTTGCAAACCTCCTCCTCCCCCTTAGACACCCTCCCAGAATCCCAGAACAGCTTCCGCCCCTCCAGAGGAACCGTGGGCATGATCTTCACCGCACGACAGCTCCAAGGAAAATGCAGGGAACAAAATCAACCGATGTACATGGCGTTCATTGACCTTGCAAAGGCTTTCGACACAGTGAATCGCAGTGCTCTCTGGAGCATCCTCCAAATAAATCAGGCGCCCTAACAAATTTGTGAACATCCTACAGCTCCTCCATGATGACATGATGGCAACAGTCTTGGACTGCAATCAGGCCTGGATTAGGCTCTTCGACCGCCCGAGGCCAAGACGCCCCACGCCGCCCCCCCAGGGCGCGGAAAGCCATGCCCCCAGGGTGCCCCCAGGGTGCGGAAAGCCACGCCCCCAGGGTGTGGAAAGCCACGCCCCCAGGGTGCAGAAAGCCACGCCCCCAGGGTGTGGAAAGCCACGGCCCCAGGGTGCAGAAAGCCACGCCCCCAGGGTGCGGAAAGCCACGCCCCCAGGGTGCAGAAAGCCACGCCCCCAGGGTGTGGAAAGCCACGGCCCCAGGGTGCAGAAAGCCACGCCCCCAGGGTGTGGAAAGCCACGGCCCCAGGGTGCAGAAAGCCACGCCCCCAGGGTGTGGAAAGCCACAGCCCCAGGGTGCAGAAAGCCACGCCCCCAGGGTGTGGAAAGCCACGGCCCCAGGGTGCGGAAAGCCACGCCCCCAGGGTGTGGAAAGCCACGGCCCCAGGGTGCAGAAAGCCACGCCCCCAGGGTGTGGAAAGCCACGGCCCCAGGGTGCTGAAAGCCACGCCCCCAGGGTGTGGAAAGCCACGGCCCCAGGGTGCAGAAAGCCACGCCCCCAGGGTGTGGAAAGCCACGGCCCCAGGGTGCGGAAAGCCACGGCCCCAGGGTGCAGAAAGCCACGCCCCCAGGGTGTGGAAAGCCACGCCCCCAGGGTTCGGAAAGCCACGCCCCCAGGGCACTGCTGCGCATGTGCGGCAGCAGCCCCGGCCCCACGGCTTCCGTCCACCTCGCGCCTTCCTTTTCGGTTGCGGGAGGAGGAGGAGGAGGTGGGCGGAAGCCACGGCACTGCTCATGGGCTTCCGTCCGCCACCTCCTCCACTCCCGCGACCAAAAGGAGGGCGCGAAGAGGAGGGCGGGACTTCCTTTCATCCTCCTCGCGCCTTCCTTTTGGTCGCGGGGAGGAGGAGGAGGCGCGGATGGAAGCCCACGAGCAGTGCCACACGGCTCCGTCCACCTCCTCCTCCCGCGACTGACAGGAAGGCGCGAGGAGGATGAAGGAAAGTCGCGCCTCCTCCTCGCGCCTGGGCGCCCCTTGCAAATGAAGGAGGCGGCCAGGAGGGAGGAGGAGGAGGAAGGGAAGCCCGCTGGCGGGCGTGCGTGTGCATGCATGCATTCCTGCCGGCGGGGCGGAGCTTCCCTTCCTCCTCCTGGCCGCCTCCTTCCTTTGCAAGGGGGCGGCCCAGGCGAGGGGAGGGTGCCATTCCCTCCTCCCCGCCCCCTCGCAGCTCTCCCCCCGCCCTCTCCTGAGGTATGATGACTCTCGGGAGAGGGCGGGGGGAAAGCGCTGCAAGGGGGCGGGTTTTTTAAAAAAAATGTTTTGGGGCCGAATCCGCTGCCCCCCAAAACCTGCCGCCCGAGGCCATGGCCTAGTCTGGCCTTATGGGTAATCCGGGCCTGACTGCAATGGCTCCGAAATTGACCCATTTAAGGTGTAATCAGGTGTCAAACAGGGATGTGTTTTTGCCCCAACTTTAGGCGGAAAATAAAATGATGACTTTGGAAACGGACTGGGAATTGGCTGGGACAACCTCTAAATTTGGAACTAGGATTATGTATTTTAACCACTGATATTTAATTGTTTTTAATCCATTCTATTGTATTTTGATGTTTTGATGTTTTTATTCTCTGTGTATGCGGCATCAAATTGTTGCCTTTTTGTCAGCCGCCCTGAGTCCCCCTTCCGGGGTAGAGAAGGGGGGGTTATAAATAATTGAAATCAATCTATTATATAAATGGGTTCACGTCATGTGATGTATACCTCAAACAAAGAAACCATACAACGCAGAAACACAATACTTGCCAACAGAAATAGGCCTCAAGCAAGGTACGTTTGTAGCAAAGAAACTGCCCCCCCAAAACCTAAAAGGCCCCCAAAACAACGAGTAAAAATAAAACTACATTTCCCAGTATCCTCCGGGGCAGCCAACGACTCACCCAGCCTCTACATTCTGAACAACATGATTGGCTGCCAATAAGGGTGGATTTGCATAACTGCTGCACTGGCCAGCCAACATGAAAATTCCGATCCATATTAAACTGCCAAAACAGAATAAGGAAAAGACCTGAGCCAATCCCCAACACAAACACCCAAATCACTTCCAACTGAAAATTTACACCCCAAAACATCACAGACCACGCCCAAAATTGACAGTAAGGCTTCATTAACTTGATTTCCCAAACTAGCCCTCACTTACTGGGAAGCTGCTCATTTACAGTAACCTACCTTGCACACAGAGCCCCGACCATGCATGATGGGACTTGAAGTACCACCATGGAAAATGGGATTTGTAGTACTTCAAAACCCATCATTCCCCACAGACCACTGTGGCCCAGAACCAAGACCAATAAAGACCCAACTTGGCACACCATGCCCCCCATGACCCACACTCCATCCAACTGCAGTTTAGAGGAGGGCACACCGTGGATGATTGGACTTTCTCGCATCTCCTAAAAAGGGCACAGCAACGCGTGCCGGGTACAGCTAGTAAATAATAAATAAATAGCCTCATTGCACCAGAAAGAGCACCCAACTTCCTTTGATTTCCTAGGGTTTTTTTTTTCCTATTCACACCACACGATGGGGCTAAAACAGCATCAGCAGCCTTCCTACAACTACAACTCCGCCCCTAAATTTGGAAAAGATGAAAACAACATTTCAAGGGCCAGATTCCTATGATCCAAACTAGACTGCTGCTTCAAGTCTTACTCGGGTGGAGGCTTCTCCCCCAGTTTGGAAATATAATCATAATTAGATGAGTGAAGCTGTTTCTGATTTCGGCAGGCCTTTGGGAACTAATTACTTACGGAGTAAAGTGGTTCAGCAATGCGAAATATAGTCCGTATTTGATGCTTTGGAATGAATATCGCATGAAACCCCCCTGGGCAAAATTATTATTTGTTCCCTGCCTTCCTGCAGCAGAGAGTTCCAAAGGCTGCTGACACTTAAAGTGTACTTGTTTGGCTTTGCACATGTTCAGACAATCAGGAAACTAGCTACAGAGTGTCTATGATCCCTTAATGCAGTGTTTTTCAACCCTTCTTGAGCCACGGCACATTTTTTACATTTCCAACATCCTGGGGCACACCACCAACCAAAATGACACAAAATGACACTCTGACACAGTCATACATACAGTTAATATGTTTTTAAATGTATTTATACACTCAGTGTGAAACCTGGGCCTGTTTTGATGAACACAACAAAGATATCCAGGCAGGAATGGCAGAATGACACACACAAAGGTCTTGTTCAACAACTGGGAGTTATAGTTCACCTGCAATCAAAGAGCATTCTGAACTCCACCAATGATGGAATGGAATCAAACTTCCCACACAGAACTCCCATAACCAAGAGAAAATACTATAAGAGTTTGGTGCGCATTGACCTTGAGTTTTGGAGTTGTAGTTCGGTGCGCATTGACCTTGAGTTTTGGAGTTGTAGTTCATCTATATCCAGAGAGCACTGTGGGCTCAAACAATGTTGGATCAGGACCAAACTTTGCATGAATACTCAAGATGTCCAAATGTGAACACAGATGGAGTTTGGGGAAAATAGACCTTGACATTTGGGAGTTACAGTATCTGGGATTTATCGTTAGCACACAATCAAAGAGCATCCTGAACTCTTGCAACAATGGAATGGAACCAAACTTGGCCTATTGAACTCTCATTACCAACAGAAAGTACTGAAAGGGTTTGCTTGGGAATTGACCTTGAGTTTGGAAGTTGTAGTTCACCTACACCCAGAGAGCACTGTGGACTCAATTAATGTTATGTTATGTTGTTGTTTGTTTTCTATGTTCGGCAGCAGGGGGAAGAAAGGGTATTGGAGGTTCCAATTTCCCATGGCACACCTGATGATCGCTCACGGCACACTAGTGTGCCACAGCACACTGGTTGGAAAACACTGCCTTAATGAATTGGTTACCTCGAACTCTGTGCTTCTCTTGCCTTTCCTTGCTGTAATGTATCTTTACCAGCCATCCTGTCCCTCTCCTTGATGCAATTCAGCCTTTCCTCTTTGCTTCTCTTTCCAAATAGCTGGTTCCCCCATTAGAAAGCCTATGATACAAGGGTGGGTCAATAAGTCCGTGACTTTTTGAATTTCCCGCCTCTGAACTGAAAGGGCGACACTGCTCCTGTCAACAGGCACCTGTCAGTCGACTCCTGTCAAAATTTGAACAAGCTGCGTCATTTAGTTTGTGTTTGACAGCCATTGAAAGTGAATTTTATGTGCTCACTAAGCATTATTTTTTGCGGGGGAAAACCATCACTCAAACCAAGGCTAAGCTTGATAAATGCTATGGGGACTCTGCACCATCAATTTCAATGGTAAAAAAGTGGTTTACTGAATTTCATTGTGGCTGTACAAGCATGGAAGGTGCCGAACGTTCTGGACGCCCAGTTGAGGTCTCTACACCCGAAACAATCGAAAAAAATCAAGATGGTGTTGGCCGATCGGAGATTGAAAATGCGAGAGATTGTTGAAGCCACAGGCATCTCACGTGGCTCAGTGGTTTCAATTTAAAATCATCACTTGGGTATGAGAAAGCTTTCCGCAAGATGGGTGCCGCGTTTGCTCACATTCGACCATGCACACATGCAGGCACGGATTAGCCATAAGGCCACACTAGGCCACGGCCTAGGGGCGCAGCCATGGCGGGTGGGGGGGGGGGCGCAGCCAATTCCAGATCCCCCTCCCCATTTTTAAAAAAGTCGATTTTTAGCTGCTTCTGCGCCTGCGCACGGGGTGCCATAGACTCTCAGAGGCCGTTCTGCTGCCTCGCACGCAGGCGCGGAAGCAGCCGAAGATTGCCCTTTTTTTCCTCAGGCGTGGTCGCTTTAGGAAGGAGGGAGGAGCCACGGGGAGGCTCCCCGCGGCTCCTCCCTCCCTCCTAAAGCCACCACGCGGGCCTAAAAAGGGCGATCTTCAGCCGCTTCTCAGGCCGGCGTGGTGGCTTCAGGAGGGAGGGAGGCGAGGGAGGAGCCCCGGGGAGCCTCCCTGCGGCTCCTCCCTTCCTCCTAAAGCCACCATGCCGGCCTAAAAAGGGCGATCTTCGGCCGCTTCTCAGGCCAGCGTGGTGGCTTTAGGAGGGAGGGAGGAGCCACGCGGAGCCTCCCTGAGGCTCCTCCTTCCCCTCCTAAAGCCACCATGCCGGCCTGAAAGGGCGATCTTCGGCCACTTCTCAGGCCAGCGTGGTGGCTTTAGGAGGGAGGAGGAGCCGGGGGAGCCTCCCTGAGGCTCCTCCCTTCCTCCTAAAGCCACCATGCTGGCCTGAAAAGGCAATCTTCGGCCACTTCTCAGGCCAGCGTGGTGGCTTTAGGAGGGAGGGAGGAGCCACGGGGAGCCTCCCTGAGGCTCCTCCCTTCCTCCTAAAGCCACCATGCTGGCAGCCTCTCCCCAGCTCCTCCTTCCCTCCTAAAGCCACCATGCTGGCCTGAAAAGGGCGATCTTCGGCCCTTCTCAGGCCAGCATGGTGGCTTTAGGAGGAGGGAGGAGGAGCCGGGGGAGCCTCCCGCGGCTCCTCCTTCCTCCTAAAGCCACCATGCTGGCCTGAAAGGGCAATCTTCGGCCGCTTCTCAGGCCAGCGTGGTGGCTTAGGGGGAGGGAGGAGGAGCCGTGGGGAGCCTCCCCGAGGCTCCTCCTTCCCTCCTAAAGCCACCATGCTGGCCTGAAAAGGCGATCTTCGGCCGCTTCTCAGGCCAGCGTGGTGGCTTTAGGAGGGAGGGAGGAGCCGTGGGGGAGCCTCCCTGAGGCTCCTCCCTTCCTCCTAAAGCCACCATGCCAGCCTGAAAAGGGCGATCTTCGCCGGCTTCTCAGGCCAGCGTGGTCGCTTTAGGAAGGAGGGAGGAGCCACGGGGAGCCTCCCTGAGGCTCCTCCCTTCCTCCTAAAGCCACCATGCCGGCCTAAAAAGGGCGATCTTCGGCCGCTTCTCAGGCCAGCGTGGTGGCTTTAGGAGGGAGGGAGGAGCCACGGGGAGCCTCCCCGAGGCTCCTCCCTTCCTCCTAAAGCCACCAAGCCAGCCTAAAAAGGGCGATCTTCGGCCGCTTCTCAGGCCAGCGTGGTGGCTTTAGGAGGGGAGGAGTGGCCACGGGAGCCTCCCGAGGCCCCTCCCTTCCTCCTAAAGCCACCATGCCAGCCTAAAAGGGCGATCTTCGGCCGCTTCTCAGGCCAGCGTGGTGGCTTTAGGAGGGAGGAGGAGCCGTGGGGGAGCCTCCCCCGAGGCTCCTCCCTTCCTCCTAAAGCCACCATGCCAGCCTGAAAAGGGCAATCTTCGGCCGCTTCTCAGGCCAGCGTGGTGGCTTTAGGAGGGGAGGAGCCACGGGAGCCTCCCGAGGCTCCTCCCTTCCTCCTAAAGCCACCATGCCAGCCTAAAAAAGGGCGATCTTCGGCCGCTTCTCAGGCCAGCGTGGTGGGTTTAGGAGGAGGGAGGAGCCACGGGAGCCTCCCGAGGCTCCTCCCTTCCCTCCTAAAGCCACCATGCCAGCCTAAAAGGGCAATCTCGGCCTTCTCAGGCCAGCGTGGTGGCTTTAGGAGGGAGGAGGAGCCGTGGGGAGCCTCCCGAGGCTCCTCCCTCCCTCCTAAAGCCACCATGCCAGCCTAAAAAGGGCGATCTTCGGCCGCTTCTCAGGCCAGCGTGGTGGGGTTAGGAGGGGGGGAGGAGCCCCCGGGAGCCTCCCCCAGGCTCCTCCTTCCTCCTAAAGCCACCATGCCAGCCTGAAAGGGCAATCTTCGGCCGCTTCTCAGGCCTGCGGGGTGGCTTTTGGTGGGAGGGAGGAGCCACGGGGAGCCTCCCCGAGGCTCCTCCCTTCCTCCTAAAGCCACCAAGCCAGCCTAAAAAGGGCGATCTTCGGCCGCTTCTCAGGCCAGCGTGGTGGCTTTAGGAGGGAGGAGGAGCCACGGGAGCCTCCCGAGGCCCTCCCTTCCTCCTAAAGCCACCATGCTGGCCTGAAAAGGGCGATCTTCGGCCGCTTCTCAGGCCAGCGTGGTGGCTTAGGGAGGGAGGGAGGAGCCGTGGGAGCCTCCCGAGGCTCCTCCCTCCTTCCTCCTAAAGCCACCATGCCAGCCTAAAAGGGCGATTTTGGCCACTTCTCAGGCCAGCATGGTGGCTTTAGGAGGGAGGGAGGAGCCGTGGGGAGCCTCCCTGAGGCCCTCCTTCCTCCTAAAGCCACCATGCCAGCCTGAAAGGGCGATCTTCGGCCGCTTCAGGCCAGCGTGGTGGCTTTAGGAGGGAGGGAGGAGCCGTGGGGGGGAGCCTCCCGAGGCTCCTCCCTTCCTCCTAAAGCCACCATGCCAGCCTGAAAGGGCAATCTCGGCCGCTTCTCAGGCCGGCGTGGTGGCTTTAGGGAGGGAGGAGGAGCCGGGAGCCTCCCGAGGCTCCTCCTTCCTCCTAAAGCCACCATGCCGGCCTGAAAAGGGCGATCTTCGGCGCTTCTGAGGACAGCATGGTGGCTTTAGGAGGGGGGGAGGAGCCGTGGGGGGAGCCTCGAGAGGCTCCTCCCTTCCTCCTAAAGCCACCATGCCGGCCTGAAAAGGGCGATCTTCGGCCGCTTCTCAGGCCAGCGTGGTGGCTTTAGGGAGGAGGGAGGAGCCACGGGAGCTCTCCCGCAGCCCCTCCTTCCCTCCTAAAGCCACCATGCTGGCCTGAAAGGGCAATCTTCCACTTCTGAGGCCGGCATGGTGGCTTTAGGAGGGAGGGAAGTGGGAGCCTCCCCAAGGCTCCTCCTTCCTCCTAAAGCCACCATGCCAGCCTGAAAGGGCAATCTTCGGCCACTTCTCAGACGCATGGTGGCTTTAGGAGGGAGGGAGGAGCCACGGGGAGCCTCCCCGAGGCTCCTCCCGTCCTCCTAAAGCCACCACGCCAGCCTAAAAAGGGCGATCTTCGGCCGCTTCTCAGGCCAGCGTGGTGGCTTTAGGAGGGAGGGAGGAGCCACGGGGAGCCTCCCCAAGGCTCGTCCCTTCCTCCTAAAGCCACCATGCCGGCCTGAGAAGCCGCCGAAGACCGCCCTTTTTTCTCAGGCCGGCGCGAGGAGGAAGGGGCAGAGCCGCGGAGGGAAGCCCCGCCCTTGGGGCCACTGCCGCACATGCACGGCATCGGCTCCGGGGGTGGGGCTTTCCTTCCCCCTCCTTTCACCGGCGAGGAGGAAGAGGTGGCGAAGCCGAGGTGGGGCCGGGGCCAGGGCCAGAGCTTTTGGCCTAGGGCGCCAAAAGGGCTTAATCCGGCCCTGCACACATGTGCAGTTGCCACGGCAACAATCCATGAATTGGGATACGAATTGCTCCTTCATCCGCCCTATTCTCCGGATTTAGCCCCGAGTGACTATTTCTTGTTTCCGAACCTGAAGAAATGGCTCGGCGGAAAGAGATTTGACTCCAACAATGTAATCATCTCACAAACAAATACTTATTTCGATGATCTCGACATATATTTTTTTGGAAGGGATAAAAAATTTGGCGAAACATTGGACAAAGTGTATCTAGATGGCGGGAAGTCGTTGTGCCTCTCTATTCCGCTTTGGTTAGGCCTCACCTGGAATGCTGTGTCCCTTTCTGGGCAACACAAAAAAGATATTGAGACGCTGGAAGAAGTCCAGAGGAGGGCGACTACAATGATCCAGGGTCTAGAGATCATGACCCACGAGGAGCACCTCAAAGAACTGGACATGCTTAGCCTGCAAAAGAGAAGGTTGAGAGGAGACATGAGACTGGTCACGTATAAATATGTGAACGGCTGTCACAAGGAAGAGGAAGCAGGTTTGTTTTCTGCTGCCCTTGAAACTAGGCCTTGGAGCAATGGGTTCAAATTACAGGAAAGGAAATCCACCTGAAGTTTAGAAAGAACTTCCTGGCCGTATGAGCTGCTTAACAGTGGAACTCTCTGCCTCGGAGTGTGGTGAAAACTCTTTTCTGGGAAACTTTTAAACAGAGGCTGCATGGCCATCTCTCAGGGATACTTTGGTTGTGGCTTTCCTGCATGGCAGGCGGTTGGACTAGACGGCCCACGTGGTCTCTTCCAGCTCTATTCTTCTATGTTTACATACTATCCAGATCTCGCGGCAATAATTCGCAAACGAAGGTTCTTAGGAAGGACTCCTCCCACGCTTTTTAAAAGCGCGTTGATGACTAAAAAGGCCAATCTGAGATAGGCAAGTTCGGTTGCAGAAAGCACAGCAGAAAGTCTCCTTGGGAGATGTTTCCAAGTTGCGGTTCTTTCTGCGTTGTCATTTCTCTTTGAGACCCATTCGGCGTGTCTTCTCGAAAGAGGCCGCAGCATTGTGGATAGTGCGTCTCCATGCCTCCTGATGTGAGGCCAGGGTGGACCATTGTTGGTGATCAATCTGGCCGAGCCTGAGATGCTGTTTCAGGGAGTCCTTGTATCTCTTTTTGAGGGCGCCTCTCTTGCGCTGACCTGTGGCGAGTTCACCATAGAGTGGTATCTTTGGGAGGCGGTGGTCCTCCATCCTAGAGACGTGCCCTGCCCAGCGCAGCTGTGTTCTCAATAGCATGGCCTCAATGCTGGTGATCCCTGCTTGCTCAAGGACAGCAACATTCGTCACGTAGGCAGTCCAGTGTATATTTAGGATTGTACGAAGACAGCACTGATGAAAGCGTTTGAGGAGTCATAGGTGTTGGCGATAGATGACCCATGTTTCAGACCCATATAGGAGAATAGACAGTATGATAGCTCTGTACACACTGATTTTGGTGCTTTGCCTCAGGTGCTTGTTGCTCCAGACTCTTTTGTGAAGCCTTCTGAATGCACTATATGCCTTTGCTAACCTGTGACCTATCTCTTTGTCAATCTTGGCATCTGAAGAGATTATGCTTCCCAGGGAGGTGAACTTAAGCACAGATGTGCCTATGCTGACGCGGGGGATGATGGTGTTCTTCCTGTGGTGCGGGCTGGTAGAGGACTTCCGTTTTCTTCAGGCTGACTTCCAGCCCAAACAGCTTGCAGCTGCAGCAGCAAGATGTGAGGTGCTGCAAGGCTGCTTCTGAATGGGCGACAAGGGCAGCATCGTCAGCAAAAAGCAGCTCACGGACCAGATAGTTTAGAGTCTTAGTGTGAGCCCTCAGACGGCTTGAGTTGAGCAAGCTGCCACTAGTACGATAGCGTATATATATGCCGTCTTCTTCTTCTTCGAGGTCTGCCGCAGCCCTTTGGAGCATCATGCTGAAGAAGATTGTAAATAGGGTTGGTGCAAGAACACAACCTTGTTTCACTCCATTAGTTATGAGAAAGGGCTCCGAACATTGCCGTATCTGACTTGACCGCGCTGGCCCTCATGTAGCAGGATAATCATTCTGAGGAATTTGGGGGGAGATCCTAGATGTTCCAGGATCTGCCACAGACCTTTTCTGCTCACAGTGTTGAAGGCTTTGGTGAGGTCGACAAATGTGACATAGAGTCCTTTGTTGTGCTCTCGACATTTCTCTTGCAGTTGTCTAAGGGCAAAAACCATACCCGTGGTGCTCCAGATAATTGGCAAACATATTGGCCCCCCCAAACTGAATGCACTTGTTGGACTACTGTCAAACCTTTCTGTGTTTAGTTCTGGTGCAAAACCGTGGTAGGCTCACATTGCCCCCCCGGCTGCCCTCTTGAGCCTCACCACCTTTGGCCTCACTGTCTCACTTCCCTGCCACTTCCCCCCTTTGTTTCTGCTTCCAGCTTCTTTTCCTCTCCCTTTCCTGGACATTACTCACGATCTGCCAGAGTTGGCCTGATTATGAGACAAAGTGAGCCAGCCAGATGTGTCAGGAAACATAGAATTAGAAGCAAAAGGCCACAGACATGCCCTTCCTTGAATCTTTTGGACATGGGCAGGGTGAGGCTGCACATCATTTCCCAAGGGTAAAATGTGTTTATGTGTGGACATGGCATATTTTTTTTCCCTCTGGAGCTATTTTGGTTCTTTAGGTGGGCGAGGACGCCTGAAGGGAGATGGGACAGAGTATAGAAGCACGTCGGCTTGGCCTACCATTCCCTTAAAACTAATTACAATGTCCAGCTTTCTCTTGGAGATTCTGATATTTATAATTTTGCCAAATGTGGAGACTGTGCAGCTTGACTCTTGGCTGCCCTTTGCTGCTGCTCGCTCTCTCGGGGCCAGCGAGTGGAGAGGGGAGGTATGGTTTCTGAGAGACTCCCGCTTAGTTGTGGGGTGCCTCAGGGAGCCATTCTCTCCCCTTTATTATTTAACATCTACATGCGACCCCTTGCAAAATTGGTACGGAGCTTTGGTCTGGAGTGTCATCAATACGCCAATGACACCCAGCTGGTGCTGAGGATGGACGGTCGACCGGACTCTTTACCTGATTGTTTCCAGCAATGCCTTGAAGCCGTGACTGGTTGGCTACGAGCCAGTCAGTTGAGAGTGAATCAGTCGAAGACGGATATCCTTTGGCTGGGTCATCCGGGCAGGTGTGAGCTCCGGCTGCCGGCTTTAGCCGGCGAGGCATTATGCCTGTCATCTTTAGTAAAAAGCCTGGGTGTCCAGTTGGACTCACTGCTGACTATGGAGGCTCAGGTCTCCACCGTCAGCAGATCTGCCTTTTACCACCTGCAGCAAGCTAGGCGGCTGGTGCCCTACCTCTCCAGAAATGTCCTAGCCACGGTAATCCAGGCGACGGTCATCTTGAGGCTGGACTACTGTAATGCCCTTTACATTGGTCTTCCTTTTGGCGGTCATCTGGAAGCTCAAACTGGTGCAGAACGCTGCAGCGAGACTCTTGGCTGGAGTACCGGCCAGGGCCCATATTACTCCAACCTTGCAGCGACTGCACTGGTTACCAATTGAGCACCGGGTCATCTTCAAAGTGTTGGTTTTGACCTTTAAGGCCTTGCATGGTCTGGGGCCGGTGTACCTAAGGGACCGTCTACTCCCATATGTTCCCCAGAGATCGCTCCGTTCAGAAGACCTCAACCTCCTTCAGATTCCGCCCTTGCGAACTATTCGTCTGTCATCAACCAGACAGAGAGCTTTCTCTGTGGCAGCACCATGCTTGTGGAATAGTTGACCACCTGAAGTGCGAGCAATCAGCGAGCTGCCGGCTTTCCGGAAAGCGTGCAAAACGGCACTGTTCCGGCAGGCATTCAATCTATAACCATTCCTAGTTGGCGTATTTTGTAGAAACTGTTTTATTCTACTGTTTTTATGTGCATTGTTTCTTGTTCGATATGCTGTAAACCGTCCTGAGCCAGATGGAAAGGACGGTATACAAATCGAAATAAATAAATAAATAAAATGGTCTTCTGTTCTCCTTCATTGGACATTGTTCTCCTTCATCTACACCAGTCAGTTATTTAGACCAATCTAAATAAGGCCTTGAACAGGGAACCAGAGCAATGATGCCAATTCCAGGCTCATAGTAAACATGACTGGGGGGCACAACTGTTACTTTGGGGCAGTATGAATTTCACCCCCTCTGTGTTGTCATTGCTTCTGCTCTTTGCTGGCCATGGAGCTCCATATGTGAGCTCCAGGCCACCACAATGACCTCTGCTGACCCTGGAAAGGGGCGCCTGCACGATCAGCTTGAAGGAGGAGGAGGTGATATCCCTAAGTTGAACAGATACTACCCTGTTCTGATCTCAGCAAAGGTACCTGCGTGACTAAGGAGGGCAGATCACCCAGTCATGTGGGAGCCTCTGTCAGTGCCAGTATGGCTTGCCTGTGTGACCAGGAAGGGGATCTCTTCCCTTCTTTATGCTCGTTATATGGTGATGTCAGCACAGAACCCTTGCGCTGGCCGGGCATTGCATGGAGCTCTCTGGCCAACTAGGACCAGCATTGACAAGCAACAATCCATCCCCTATCTGATGAGTGCAGGGAAAGGGTGATGGCATCGGTGTCCTGCCTGGACAGTGGACTGGGTCAAACAGAACCTGATCCAGCTGTCCAGATGGCCCTGAAGTCACAGGATATTTCAGAGTTTCCAGCAAATTCCAAACTATCCCTAGGGTTGCTATTTTTTGATATAAGAAATAAGGGACATTTACGGGATTTTTCACAAAAATAAGGGACACTTCATTAAAAACTTGAAACTCAAACATTAGGTAGAAATAGTTTTCTTAACAGAATAAGATAATGATTGAAACTCATAAAAGAAACGGAGTTACACCCTCTTAACAGGACGTGGTATGTTTCCGCATGCTTTGTCATGCAGAAAAAACATTATCAGAACTACCTTATTTCCTCCATCTGTATTTAGTCCTTGACTTTGCTGACTTTAAAAGTGCGCTGTCTAAACATTAAAATAAAATAAATTTTATAAGACAGTACATCTTCATGATTATTATGTCAATAGTTAATGGTATAGTATAGTATGGGATACACAGCATTGTATAGTATTGGGATGCACAGCTAGGCCTATTTTAAGAGTAACTCTCAAGCAACCAGAAACTATCGTTATCCAACATGATCCAACATTCCCCTTGGGTAACGGTTAATTAGTCTACTGTACTTTGAAAAAGTCCTGTATGGCCTCTTCCTTCCAACGGGGGCGCAGGCTGCCCTGCGAGTGGGAATCCCCGGGCAGGCATTGCCGTGGAAACCACAGCGCGCAGCTTCCTCTGGTCAACCCCGCCCAGTCCTGTCCTGCTAGTCAAAAATAAGGGACAGGGCCTGAAAATAAGGGACACAAATTTTAGGGCCAAAATAAGGGACGTCCCTTAGAATAAGGGACATATGGGAACCCTAACTATCCCTCAACTTTGTCTGAATTTGAGCAAAGCCAGTTGAAACTCAAAAACACCAGGATACTCAACAAAAGCAGTTGTCTGTTTGTGAAGACCATCAGCCTTGAGTAGAGTCTGGGGCAGGGGGTGTATTTATTTATTTATTTACTTTATTTATATTCGTCTCTTCTCACCCTGAAGGGGACTCAGAGCAGATTACAGGTACGCATACTTAGCAGACAATCCCTGCCGTTTCACATACACACATCTAGACGAACAGAGGCAAACTCTGGCCACCAGGGGGGGCTGATGCACTTCTCATCTCTCAGCGTTCCCAGCGTCCCTTGTTGTTCTTCCGCATTCCTCAGCATTCCTGGAGTTTTTTAATGGCCTCATAATTCGGTCTTGTTAGATCTTGCCTGGAGGGGTTACGTGGGCCTCTGTTGAATATCATAAACAGCTCCCTTGAGCAAGGAGTCTTTCCAGAGTGCTTGAAAGAGGCGGTGGTAGCTCCATTACTGAAGACACCGTCACTAGATCCTGCGTTTCCCTCCAACTACCGCCCAGTGTCGAATCTCTCGTTCCTGGGCAAGGTGGTTGAGAGGGCAGTAATGGAGCAGTTGCAGTCCTTCTTAGATGATGCAACATGGCTAGACCCCTTCCAGTCCGGCTTCCGTTCGGGGCATGGGACGGAGACGGTTCTGGTCTCCATCACAGACCAACTCCGCTGCCAGCTCGACCAAGGCGGGTCTGCGCTGCTCGTGTTATTGGACCTCACGGCAGCGTTTGACATGGTCGACCACAATCTATTGATCCACCGCCTGGCCATGGCTGGAGTAAGGGGGACAGTCCTGAAATGGCTGACCCCCTTCCTCCACCAGCGGTCTCAGCGTGTGAGGAGGGGGGAGGCGGTCTCTGAGGGCTCCCCATTAGTTTGTGGAGTCCCTCAGGGGGCCATTCTCTCCCCTCTGTTATTTAACATCTACATGCAGCCGCTTGCACAGCTGGTGCGGAGTTATGGGCTGGAGTGTCACCAGTACGCTGACGACACCCAGCTCATTCTGAGGATGGAGGGCAGGCCGGGATCCGTCCCCGATAATTTCCAACACTGCCTCGAAGCCGTTACTGGATGGCTGTGAGCCAGTAGGTTGAGGGTGAATCCGGCGAAGACGGAGATCTTGTGGCCGGGTCGCCCGGGCGGGGTAGGTGCCCAGCTTCCGATCCTGGACGGTGCAGCGTTATGCCCATCGTCTTCCGTGAAAAGCCTGGGGGTCCATCTGGACTCCCAGCTGACCATGGAGGCCCAGATCTCCGCGGTCAGCAAGGCTGCCTTTTTCCATCTCCGTCAGGCAAGGAGGCTGGCCCCCTATCTCTCCCGGAACGACCTGGCCGCGGTGATCCAAGCCACAGTCATCTCAAGGCTAGATTACTGCAACACGCTCTACGTAGGCCTTCCTTTGTCGGCGACCCGGAAGCTCAAGCTGGTGCAGAACACTGCCGCCCGGCTCCTGTCTGGCACTCCAGCAGGTTGCCGCATAACACCTGTTTTGCAGGATCTGCACTGGCTGCCTATTGAGCACCGGATCGCCTTCAAAGTGTTGGTTCTCACCTTTAAGGCCTTTCACGGCCTGGGGCCAGCGTACTTGAGGGACCGTCTCACCCCATACTGCCCTCTGAGATCACTATGGTCCGAGGATGCCAACTTTTTGGAGATACCATCGGCAAAGCTGGCACGACTGACATCCACCCGCTGGAGGGCGTTCTATGTTATAGCTCCCACGCTGTGGAACGCCCTCCCGGCCGAAACCAGGGCCTTGAGGGATCTGCTCCCGTTCAGACGGGCCTGCAAAACTCATTTGTTCAAGCAGGCTTTTGGTGTGTAGGCCGTGTATTTTAATTGTGTTACTGTTTTATTGTGTCATTGTTTTAATTTGCTAGTGCTGTTTTAACTGCTTTTATTCTGTATTTTATTGTGCCTTTGGCTCTTGTGAGCCGCCGCGAGCCCCCGGGAGTCGGCGGCATAGAAGCCGGAATAAATAAATAAATAAATAAAATTTGCCTCCTCACTTAATGTGGTACCTTGATCTCCTACTTGACAGATGCAACTGCCTTTCGGGCTGCAAAGGTCGACAGCAGGCTACACTTAAAGGTCGAGCACCCACCTCGACCCGGACAGGCCTTGAACTCATGACCTACTGGTCAGAGAGATCTTATGCAGCTGACACTTAGCCAGCTGCGCCACATTCCCGGTGCTAATAGCTGCTGATTTCTTTCTCTCTTTTTTGGCTGTCCCCCATCCAAGTACTAACCAGGATTGACTCTGCTTGACTTCCAAGATCTGGTGCTTTTCGGATAGCAGGGTTCGTAAGACTCGGTACCACATGTGGCAATTTGGATTTAGACGGGGAGGCTTGAGTCCAGAAGGATTTAAGGTCCAAAGTTTAAAACTTTTAGCAGAATCACAACACAGAGGAAGTTCCAGCCAGCCAGCATTACACTCTGCTTGTGAATTACTGTCAGTTTCATGTAAAAGACACGGGAAGTCCCCCACGTCCATGAGATCAAGGAACACTTTGTCCTTCCACTTTGTACGCCACTGCCTCTGATGTCACTCGCCGGCATCTTTCTCATAACGGTGGCAACTCCCTTCCTTTATTTAACTATGAACTGTGCATGCAGTTGGAACGCATCATTTAAAATCTTTATCTGGTATTTCCATATATTTTCTTCCTTTGATTGACAGCACACTGGCCTAAGTTTTTTTTTTTACAATCAATCAATCAATTGCCTTTATTTCAGTTAACAAACCTTAGGCAGATACAGAAAAATATAATCCAGATAAAAGTCACATATAAAACACAAGACAGGTTATCAAATGTACGCATATTAAAATCGCTGGCCTTAAAATTTATATTTCTTAGAAGCTAATAATACGTATCTAGGGCTGTGTAGTTTTCTACTATTTAGTGTCATCTCTCGGCATTACTTCGCGAACGAAGATTCTTAGGAAGGACTCATCCCATGCTTTCTACAAGCGCGTTGATGACTAAAAAGGCCAGTCTGAGATAGGCAAGTCCGGTTGCAGAAAGCACAGCAGAAACTCTCCTTGGGTGATGATGCTTCCAAGTTGCGGTTCTTTCTATGTTGTCGTTTCACTTCGAGACCCATTCGGCGTGTCTTCTCAAAAGAGGCCTCAGGATTGTGGATAGTGTGACTCCATGCCTCCCAATGTGAGGCCAGGGTGGACCATTGTTGATGATCAATCTAGCCGAGCCTGAGGCGTTGTTTCAGGGAGTCCTTATATCTCTTTTTGGGGGCGCCTCTCTTGCGCTGACCCGTGGCGAGTTCACCGTAGAGTAGTATCTTTGGGAGGCGGTGGTCCTCCATCCTAGAGACGTGCCCTGCCCAGTGCGGCTGAGTTCTCAATAGCATGGCCTCAACGCTGGTGGTCCCTGCTTGCTCAAGGACAGCAACATTCGTCACATAGTCGGTCCAGTGTATATTTAGGATTGTGTGGAGAAAACACTGAAGAAAGCATTCGAGGAGTTGTAGATGTTGGCGATAGGTGACCCATGTGTCAAACCCATAAAGGAGAATAGACAGTACGATAGCTCTGTACACACTGATTTTGGTGCTTTGCCTCAGGTGCTTGTTGCTCCAGACTCTTTTGTGAAGCCTTCCGAATGCACTCTATGCCTTTGCTAACCTGTGATCTATCTCTTTATCAATCTTGGTGTCTGAAGAGATGATGCTTCCCAAGTAGGTGAACTGTTGAACGGACTTAAGCACAGATTTGCCTATGCTGACGTGGGGGTGATGGTGTTCTTCCTGTGGTGCGGGCTGGTAGAGGACTTCCGTTTCCTTCAGGCTGACTTCCAGCCTAAACAGCTCTGCAGCTGCTGCAAAGCAGGACGTGAGGGGCTGCAGGGCTGTTTCTGAATGGGCGACAAGGGCAGCATCGTCGGCAAAAAGCAGCTCACAGACTAGATAGTTTAGAGCAAGGGTGGGCAAACTACGGCCCCCGGGCCGGATCTGGCCTGGCAGCTGCTTCTCTCCGGCCCCAGCCGCCTCCCTTCTCGTCGCCGCGAGGCCCACAGCAGCAGCGCTGAGGGCGCTGGCGAGGAGGCAGCTGGAGAGTGCGGCGCAGGCTCCCCGGACACCCCACTTCATCCGCCGCCGCTGCCCGCTCCTCTCCCACGCCTCCTCCTCCCCCCTGCCGCTGCCTCCCTCCGAGCCGGCTGCAGGAACATGGCAGACAGGCCGGAGGAGCAGCGGCCATCCTTGAAGGCGATCCCAGCCTGCAGCAGGCGCACTTGGCAACCTGCGGGGGCTGATCGCCCTGGCGATCTCCAGGGCGAACAGCTGCCTCAGATCGCTGAGTGCTTCAGGGATGGCCGGCGCTCCTCCAGCCTGTCTGCCATGCCCCCGAGGCGTGCGGCAGCCGGCTCGGAGGAGTACACGGGAGAATGAGGACAAGGCAGAGGCGAGGAGGGAGGCAGTGGCAGGAGGAGGAGGCGTGGGAGAGGAGCGGGCGGAGGCGGTGGATGAAGTGGGGCGTCCGGGGAGCCTGCACCGTGCTCTCCAGCTGCCTCCTCCTTGCCTGTGCCCTCAGCGCTGCCGCTGTGGGCCTCGCGGCGGCGAGGAAGGAGGCGGCGGGGGCCGGAGAAAAGCAGCTGCTGGTGGCAGAGCCGGGGTGGAAGGGCTTCCTTCTTTCCTTCCTTCTTTCCCTCCCTCATTCAGGCAGGCAAGCGGAGGGGAAGGAGAAAGAGGGGAAGAAGGGGAGGCGGCAAATAAAGTGTGTGTGTGTGTTCGCCCTCCTCCTCCCTTCACTTCCTCCTCGCGCGCTTCCCCCTCCCTCTTGCCTCTGCGCTCTTTCCTGTCTTCCTGTTTCTCCCCCCCCCCCTCTCCCTTTCCTTCCTTCTCCCTTCCACAGAAACGCAGCTAGGGAGAGGGGGCGCGGCCTGCTTCCTCCTCCGTGGCTTCCAAGCCTTCTCTTCTGCCTCGTTCTCCCTCCCTCCCTTCTTCCTGCCTCTTTGGGCATATTCAATATTTGTGCCAAGTTTGGGCCTGACCCACAGTGCTTTCTGGAAGTAGGTAAATGCAGAGCAAACCCTTTCAGTACTTTGTGTTGGTCTCATGAAAGTTCAGTGTGCCAAGTTTGGTTCAAGATGGCTGAATGGCCATCTGTGAGGTATGCTTTGGTTGTGTTTTCCCTTATGGCAGAAGGAGGGTGGACTGGATGGCCTCAGAGGTCCCTTCTGCTCTAGGAACCCATTGTTGTTATTATTATTAATATTATTATTATCAGAGGCTGAATGGCCATCTGTGAGGTATGCTTTGGTTGTGTTTTCCCTTATGGCAGAAGGAGGGTGGACTGGATGGCCTCAGAGGTCCCTTCTGCTCTAGGAACCCATTGTTATTATTATTAATAACCCAGATAACCCAGGTCAAAGCAGATATTGTGGGATGTTCAGCCTTGATATTCTGAATCCCCTTCCACACAGCTGAATACAACCCCACATGATATGCTTTGAACTGGATTATATGGCAATGTGGACTCAGATAAACCAGTTCAAAGCACATATTGTGGGATGTTCAGTCTTGATATTCTGGTTTATGCAGTTGTGTAAAAAGGCCCCCAGTTCAAAGCCAATATTGTGGATTATCTGCCATTATATTATATTATAATTTCAATATATTATAATGTCTATATATATATATATATACACACACACACATACTATAATATAATAATTATGATATTAATACTAATAATATATGAATATTTGTTGATATATCAATATGTTAATATTAATGATGTGTAATATGTAGTAAATATAGTAAATAAATAAATAAGTGCAGCCCTCCATAATATTTTTTGGCTCTCGTGCGGCCCCTTGGAAAAAATAGTTGCCCACCCCTGGTTTAGAGTCTTAGTGCGAGCCCTCAGGCGGCTTAAGTTGAACGAGCTGCCATCAGTACTATAGCGTATGTATCTGCCGTCTTCTTCTTCGAGGTCTGCCGTAGCCCCTTGGAGCATCATGCTGAAGAAGATTGGAGAGGTATAACAACATAAACCTAAACAAAACACCCAAATTACTTTACAATTCTTTGGTAAAACAAGTTGTAATAATTAAACCTAAGAACATAAGAACCTAAGAAGAGCCATGCTGAGTCGGGCCTCAGCCCATCTAGTCCAGCATTCTGTATCACACAGTGGCCCCCCAGTTGTACACGGGGATCTCGAGCAGAAGGGAGGGCAAAACCCTGACCTGCTCCCGACCCCCCACAACCAGTACCCGGGGAACATCCTGCCTACCTCAACCAACCTTGTGCAAACTCTTCGACAACAGAAGGGTGAGCTCTACAAAGGTGTTGCATACTAACCAGGAGAGATTGGCACATATACTTCACGTCATTGAAGAGGGAGAGGAAAATGCAAATATTTTTTCAAGAAGAACAAGGACTCAGGAAAGCACCCCCTCCCCCCGTCATCCCCTTTAGGTCTTGCCCTTCTGACTTCCTTGTTCTTCACCCCCAGCCATGTTTCTCCTTCCATAGGACATGGTGCCAGGAACAGCAGGAATTGGGGGGGGGGGGAGAGAAAAAACAATTCTCTGGGTGTATTTTTACTCAAAAATTCAGGAACTCTAAAAGTTCCCCTACGAAGTGGAAAGGGTTGAATTAAGAGCATGTTGTCGAGCATGGACCCCCTCCCCCGGGATCAAATTATATGAAATTATCTCACAAGAGATGCGGTGGGGACAACGCCCGGAGGTACGGAGGAGCCCAGCGGCAGCTACAACGCACAGGATACTTTCTGCAACATTATTTCCCTTATATTGTTTATCAAGAAGTTACCCTTGAAATAAAGGTGCACTGCAATACTTTATCCTCTGTTCTTGCCTCCTGGGACTTTCTTTTCCACTTTCACCTCCTGCAGCCGGCTACATGGCCGACACGCCCCCCCCCCCCCCCCCGCCCCTTGGAGCGGGGCTTTTTCCTCTTCACTGGCTTTTATTTATTTATTTATTTATTTATTATTCGGTTTTATATTCCGCTCCTCCCTGCAGGCTCGGGGCGGATCACCTACATCACCTACAAAGCCCTCTCCATTGGCGCCCCCTTGCAGTGGGGGAGAGAGTGGGGGAGAAGCAGCCCTGCAGTGCCTCACATCCTGCTTTGCAGCAGCTGCAGAGCTGTTTGGGCTGGAAGTCAGCCTGAAGAAAACGGAAGTCCTCTACCAGCCCGCACCACAGGAAGAACACCATCACCCCCACGTCAGCATAGGCAAATCTGTGCTTAAGTCCGTTCAGCAGTTCACCTCTCTGGGAAGCATCACCTCTTCAGATGCCAATATTGATAAAGACATAGATCACAGATTAGCAAAGGCATAGAGTGCATTCGGAAGGCTTCACAAAAGAGTCTGGAGCAACAAGCACCTGAGGCAAAGCACCAAAATCTGTGTGTACAGAGCTATCATACTGTCTATTCTCCTATATGGGTCTGAAACATGGGTCACCTATCGCCAACACCCACGACTCCTCGAACGCTTTCATCAGCGCTGTCTTCGCTCAATCCTAAATGTACACTGGACCGACCAGCGTGGAGGCCATGCTATTGAGAACAAGAGCTGCGCTGGGCAGGGCACGTCTCTAGGATGGAGGACCACCGCCTCCCAAAGGTACTACTCTATGGTGAACTCGCCACGGGTCAGCGCAAGAGAGGCGCCCCCAAAAAGGGATACAAGGACTCCCTGAAACAACATCTCAGGCTCGGCCAGATTGATCCCCAACAATGGTCCACCCTGGCCTCACTTCGGGAGGCATGGAGACGCACTCTCCACAATGCCGTGGCCTCTTTCGAGAAGACACGCCAAACGAGACTGGAAGTGAAACGACAATGCAGAAAGAACAGCAACTTGGAAACAACATCACCCAAGGAGACTTTCTGCTGTGCTTTCTGCAACTGGACTTGCCTATCTCAGATTGGCCTTTTTAGTAATCAATGCATGGGATGAGTCCTTCCTAAGAATCTTTGTATGTGAAGTAATGCCAGAGAGAGATAGGCATGGGAAAGCCATTCTTGATTTCAGGAAAGTAGCTTCATTTGATTGGAATAAAGCATGCTTCGTCTAAATAGATCAGGCTTGTACGACTTGTGGCCCGACAGGTGTTTCATGGTTCAGCTTCCAGAATTCCTGAACATTGGACAAGTTGGCTAGGGTTTCTGGGAGTTCAGGCCGTGGGATTTAATGGACATGAAAACCAACAAAACCCCTTTACCAACTGGTATTAAGTATATTCAAATTAGTGCGTTTAATAATTGTCCTTATACAGAAATAATAGTCATTCGCTTGTTGTGAGTTTCCACCCCACAATCTCGCAAAACAATGATGTGAGTCAGGTGTGTGTGCATGTCTGTGCGTCAATATTGACTACAATATCAGGAAATATTACCACATTGTTTATGTGAAACTACTTCATAAGTTTCAACTTCCAAAGAAGGTTCGGCCAAGAGGTTTGGAGACATCCTGCCACACGGGATAGTATTAATTAACAATAAACCCATTCACATTTTCCAATAGCTTTCCATTTTAAAATCACTAAAACCAAAAAAGTACAAAGAAATGCGCTGAATATTGCCACAGCTTCATCCTTTCCTTTGGATGTCTAAAACTGGCTGCTTAATGTTATCTTCGTTTTCCCAAGAGCTCAGAGGATTTTTGTGTGAAACGAAACCAATGGATGACATCTGGTTCATTCAAATTTTTTTGGGAAAGATTATGAATTATAGCTCAATCATGTGGACAAAAACTGGGGAAAAAATGTCACTGGGACTTTCTTTATCATGATATACCATTTACTACGTCAACAAGATTTATTTATTTATTTATTTATTTATTTATTGGACTTCCTCTTCCACGTCTTCAATTTAAAAAAGACTTTCAGAGCAGCTTTAAACTGAAATAATAAAGGAGTCCCCTATCCAGGCCCGGATTAGCCTCTTCGGCCGCCCGAAGCCAAGATGCCCTGCGCCGCCCCCCCCAGGGCGCAGAAAGCCACGCCCCCAGGGCACAGAAAGCCACGCCCCAGGGCAGCAGCCCACGCCCCAGGGCACAGAAAGCCACTCCCCCCAGGGCACAGAAAGCCACGCCCCAGGGCACAGAAAGCCCGCCCCCAGGGCACCTGCCTCGGCAGCAGCCCCAGCCGTCCACCTCGCGCCTCCTCCTCCCACGGTCGGAAGGAGGGAGGAGGAGGTGGACGGAAGCCGCGCGGCACTGCTCGTGGGGCTTCCGTCCACCGGCTCCTCCACCTCCCACGACCGAAAGGAGGGCGCGAGGAGGAGGGCGGGACTTCCCTTCCTTCTTCTCGCGCCTTCCTTTCGGTCACGGGAGGAGGAGGAGGAGGAGGAGGAGGCGGACGGCAGCCTCACGAGCAGTGCCGCGCAGCTTCCGTCCACCTCCTCCTCCCGCAACCGAAAGGAAGGCGCGAGAAGGAGGAAGGGAAGTCCTGCCCTCCTCCTCACCGCCTGGGCCGCCTTGCAAAGGAAGGAGGCAGCCAGGAGGAGGAGGAGGAAGGAAGCCTGCTGGCCGGCATGCGTGCGCATGCATGCATGCCTGCCAGCGGGGCCGAGCTTCCCGTCCTCCTCCTCGCCGCCTCCTTCCTTTGCAAGGGACGGCCCAGGCGAGGGAGGGCACCATTCCCCCGCCCTCTCCCTCTCTCTCTGAGAGGGCGGGGGAAAGCGAGCGGGGCGTTGTTTCTTTTAAAAAAATGTTTTCGGGGGGTCGAATCCGCTGCCCCCCAAAACCTGTCGCCCGAGGCCATGGCCTAGTCTGGCCTTATGGGTAATCCGGGCCTGCCCCTATCTGTCCAGAGACGACCTAGCCACGGTGATCCAAGCCATGGTCATCTCAAAACTGGACTACTGTAACGCCCTTTACATTGGCCTGCCCTTGTCCGTGACCCGGAAACTTAAGCTCGTCCAGAACGCTGCTGCTCGACTTTTCACTGGGACCTCAGTGAGATGTCACATCGCACCTGTCTTGCAGCAGTATTTTCTTTTGGTTCAATTCCATGGTTGTTGGAGTTTGGCATGCTCTTTAATGGCATGGGAACTATACATCCAAGCAACTAACAACTCCCAAATGTCAGGGTCTATTTTCCACAAACTCCACCAGTGTTCAAATTTGGACATATTGAGTATTCTTGCCACGTTTGGTCCAGATCCAGAGTTGTTTGGGTTCACAATGCTCTCCAGATGTAGGTGAACTACATCTCTCCTAAATCCCTGTCAATTTCTCCCAAACCCCGCCAGTATTTGTTGTTTGACGTGGGAGTTCTGTGTGGAGGTCTCAGTGGTCTGTGGAAGTCAGAGCTGAATCGGTTGAAGGTACTGCAAATCCCATCATCTGTTTTTCATACTCCCCCAAACATTTTTTTTCTGATTAATCATGATGCTTTAATTATGTTGAATTTGCAACAATGAAAACACATCCTGCATATCAGATATTTACATTACGATTCGTAACAGTAGCAAAATTACAGTTATAAAGGAGCAACAAAAATAATTTTATGGTTGTGGGTCACCGCAATATGAGGAACCATATTTAGGGGTCACGGTGTTAGAAAGGTGGAGAACCACTGCTATAGTGTAGTTTGCCTTCAGTCAAGGGCAGGGGTGGGCAACCTCCGGCCCGCGGGCCGGAAGCAGCCCGGCAGCCGATTCTGTCCGGCCCAAGGACAAGGGCGTCAGGGGTGGGGCCAAGAGGAAGGGGTGCCGCTGCCGCCATCCCATCGCGGGCTCTGTGGGGCCTGTGTTGGCAGACAAGCCGGAGGAGCGGCGGCTTTGGAGTGCCTGCATTACTGGAGGCGATCCGGGCCTGCAGGGGGAGCACTCGGCAACTTGCGGGGGCTGATCACCCTGGCGACCCGGAAGACTTGATCATCTTCTGGGTCGCCAGGTTGAATAAGCCGCCTCAGATCGCCGACTGCTCCCCCTGCAGGCCCAGATCGCCTCCAGGGATGGCAGGCACTCCATAGCAGGGCGATCAGCCGGGGAACGGCTGGGGGCGAGAGCTGCTCTGCTCTGCTCTGCTGCGGCGGTGGCTGGGTCCGCTTTGCCATCCTCTGGGCTGGGTCCATTGGGCCATTCCATCTTGGGATCCTTCCTCTCTTGAGGATGTCAGCCTTCATCTTGGTTCGGACCTTGTCTTCTTGAATTTAATTTAATTTTAGTGGGTTTTTATTATTTTATAATAATTTTATAATAATATAATAAATAATATAATGATGTTATATTATTTTGTTTGTTTGTTTATTTGTTTATTTGTTTATTTGTTTATTTGTTGGGCTTCTAGGCCGCCACTCCCAGGAGGCTCAGGGCGGCTCACAGCAAGCAATAAAAACACATTAAAAACACATTAAAACATTAAAACACATTAGAACGCAACACATAATATAAAACATCAAGATTAAGATACAATATGATGTGCAGAATACAGAGCACAGCATAATTTAGTATACAACAGTATCGGCGGGCTGTGCACTAGCGGCGCCTATGGGCCAAAGGCCTGTTGAAAGAGATACGTCTTGCATGCCCGCCTAAAGGGCAAGAGGTCATGGAGAGCACACGTCTCAGCCGGGTGGGCGTTCCACAGTGTGGGAGCAATCACGGAGAATGCTCTCCTGCGGGTTGCCGAGAGCCTAAATGACTTGGCCGTTGGAATTACCAGCAAGTTGGTGTTTTCAGACCGGAGTGATCTCGTAGGGCAATATGGGGAAAGACGGTCCCTCAGATACGCTGGCCCCAGGCCGTGCAAGGCCTTAAAGGTAAGTACCAACACTTTGAAAGTGATCCGGTGCTCAATTGGGAGCCAGTGCAGATCCTGCAAGGTAGGTGTAATATGACAACCTGCTGGAGAACCAGACAGGAGTCGGGCGGCAGTGTTCTGCACCAGCTTGAGCTTCCGGGTCACCGACAGAGGAAGGCCAACGTAGAGTGCGTTACAGTAGTCAAGTCTCGAGATGACCGTGGCTTATTATATTATAATTTCAATATAATGTCTATATATATATACTATAATATAATAATTATGGTATTAATACTAATAATATATATGTTAATATTAATGATGTGTAACATATAGTAACTATAGTAAATAAATAAATAAATAATGTAGATTAGCATGTAGTTCAGTCTTTAGGTGTGGCCCTCCATAATATTTTTTGGCTCCCGTGTGGCCCCTTGGAAAAAATAATTGCCCGCCCTTGACTCAAGGGCCTCGTTACTTGCTTACGAAGACAATGTTCCCTTTGAGTTCTTAGCAGCACGAAGGGAGGAAAGGTCTTGCCATCCTGTAATGGAACAGATGAGCAATCGACAGGAGAACATTCATAGGTCATAGTAACTATGAATGTTAAACCTTGGTCTAGATAAGAGAAAACACCGGGTTGGCACATGCTCTTTCTCTCTCTTACCAAAAATGTAAAACAGAAACCCCCCAGTGTTAAAATTCCCAAGATATTTCCTAAAGTCATCCTATGAACGGCCTCTCAGGAGTCATCCCACGAGAGACATTCGCAGTTCCTTTATTCTTATTTAGTGTTTATGTATGCACAGGAATCCCCCTGCGGGAAGGACAAGTTACCATTGCGCCTGGGGTTCATTTCTGTAGTAGGAGGGGGTTTGCCCACTATGCAAGGCAGGCAACAGAAAATTCCTAAGCCTGTGTCTCATGTTTTGGGGGTGGACAATAAAGACTTTTGAAACTATGTGGTTGTGGCTTATCATTTCAGTATCAGGTATTCACTTGGGTATGTTTTCCCTAATGAGCATAGTTAATGAATGTCGCCAGGGCCATTTTTGGTGGTCATGTGCCTTAATGTGACTCAAATAGCAACATTTACACAGTACATTCTTTTGAACTAGTTTGGACAATTATCCTACCTTTCGACTTGTGCAGCCCAAATGAACCAAATCATGTTGTGGAACATGTTCTTCTAAGTCAGTGTTTCCCAACCGGTGTGCCACGGCACACTAGTGTGCTGTGAGCGATCATCGGGTGTGCTGTGGGAAATTGGAACCTCCAATGCCCTTTCTTCCCCCTCCTGCCGAACACTTTTTCTTCTCCACTCGGGCTCCCTTCTTCCCAGCCTCGCTCTGCTCGCTTTGCCTCGCTTTGCTCACGCTGCCGCTTCTGCTGCCATTTTGATCTAAGGGGGTAGCATGAGCGTGTTCAGGAGGGGAGGGGGGAGGGAGGAAGATATGACCCGTGCAGGCACTACTGCGCAGACTCGCCCCACGTCTTCCTCCCTCCCCCCTCCCCTCCTGAACACGCTCACGCTGGCAAAGCGAGCAGAGCGAGACTGGGAAGAAGGGAGCCTGAGTGTAGAAGAAAAAGTAAGTGTTGGGCAGGAGGAGGAAGAAAGGGCGCGAAGGGGAAGGGGAGGAAGAGGTCTCTGTGGAAAGCTGGCATGGGCAAACTTGGACCTTCCAGGTGTTTTGGACTCCAACTCCCACCATTCCTAGCAGCCTCAGGCGCTTTCCTTTCCCCCTCATCCACTTAAGCAGGAAAGGGCCTCAGGCTGTTAGGAATGGTGGGAGTTGGAGTCCAAAGCACCCAGAGGGCCAAAGTTTTCCCATGCCTGTTTTAGGGACCTTCAAGTGGTGAGCCTCCTTCCAACATTGTGATTCTGGATAGAAAACAAACAACAACATAACATGATATTGTTTGAGTCCACAGTGCTCTCTGGGTGTAGGTGAACTACAACTTCCAAACTCAAGGTCAATTCCCAAGCAAACCCTTTCAGTACTTTCTATTGGTAATGAGAGTTCAATATGCCAAGTTTGGTTCAATTCCATTGTTGCAAGAGTTCAGGATGCTCTTTGATTGTGTGTTAACTATAAATCCCAGAAACTGTAACTCCCAAATGTCAAGGTCTATTTTCCCCAAACTCCATCTGTGTTCACATTTGGGCATATTGAGTATTCATGCCAAGTTTGGTCCTGATCCAACATTGTTTGAGTCCACAGTGCTCTCTGGATATAGGTGAACTACAACTCCAAAACTCAAGGTCAATGCCCACCAAACTCTTATAGTATTTTCTCTTGGTTTTGGGAGTTCTGTGTGGGAAGTTTGATTCCATTCTCCATTCTGGCCAACAAAGCTATTTCAACATTGCTCCCGTTTTCAACCACATATGTGCGTGAGATGAGCTTCTCTAGCTTGACTGCGATAAAAACTAAACACAGAGAGAGACCGACGGCTGTTGAGCAAGGCCTTCGTGTGTGTCTTTCTGCCATTCCTGCCAGGATATCTATGTTGTGTTCATCGAAACAGGCCCAGGTCTCACACTGTTTCTTTCTTACATCATTTAAAAATAATTATTATAAGGAGAAAGCGCCAGGCATCCAATATTGTACTTTGATCAGGATTTTACAAGAGTGGTGTGCTAATTCAAATGAGAGTGGCACTAATGGTTGTTCCTTTTCGCAAGACTGGGAAAGGAGGTAATCCATATGTCCTTATGCAAGGAGTCACCTAGCCTAGTCATAAAATATCCCAATGCCCGAGTCCAGCTCCGTGGCTGCTGACATGACCAAGGCTTGTACCAGAAAATTCCTATTCAGATGCTGCCACTGACTGAACCACCGTCAGACTGGCTGCCCTCCACCCTCACTTTCCGAGAGGCTGCCTTTTCATATTACTTTGGCCTCTGATTAGAACAGTGTAATGTCATATAATGGGTATTAATGAATGAAGGAGCTCTTTTGCCCTTTCATATGACACATCAAACTGTTATTTAGTGATGAGCACACACATTCCCTCCTGCTTCAGAACTCTGGCCTAGGTGACCATAATAAAGGCCGTGATAAGTGCCAGTCCAAGGTATAGAAAACCACAGCTACCCTCCTCGGTAGTTCCCAGCCTTTGGCCTCCCAGGTGTTTTGGACTTCTGCTCTCACCGTTCCTAACTGCTGATAAACTGGTTGGAATTTTCTGGGAGCTGAAGTCCAAAAACACCTGGAGGATCAAAGGTTGGGAACCATATATTTCACAAGAGTCTGGTTTAACCTCCATTTTGCTAGTAAAACCCGGTTACTGTGCCGCAAAAAAAGATGGTTATCTAAAAAGTATGTCACCAGCATGAAATGTTTGGAAGCCTTTGCCTTAGAGAACTACATTGGTAGGAGATGTTTTCTAGACTCTAGGTGCATCTACTGCAGAAACCACACTAAATTAAGTCTTACTGTTCATTTGCAAACTAAATGCAAAGCAACAGTCAGGAAAGCCAAGAGAGATTTTGAGGCACATATACCAAAGAATATTTAAAAAAAAAACAAAAACTTCTTTAAGTACATCAGAAGCAGGAACCCAACTAGAAAAGCAGTTGGGCCACTCGACGACAATGGTCAGAAAGGGAAAATCAGTGAAGACAAGGAGATTGCTGAGCGGCTAAATGACTTCTTTGCCTCCGTTTTCACACAGGAGGACAGACAACATATGCCTGCAGCTGAGTCAGTTTTTTCAGGGAGGGAATTAAAAGAATTAAAACAGATAGAGATAAACAAGGAGGATGTTCTCACATGCCTTACTAAACTAAATGTCAACAAATCACCAGGGCCAGATGGCATCCACCCCAGAGTTCTTAAGGAACTCAAGTGTGAAATAATTGCTGAACTTCTAGCCAAAATATATAACCTTTCTCTAAGATCAGGCACTGTACCCGAGGACTGGAGGGAGGCAAATGTAACACCGATCTTCAAGAAAGGATCCAGAGGTGATCCAGGAAATTATAGACCAGTCAGTTTAACCTCAGTTCCAGGCAAAGTGATGGAAACCATTATTAAAGAAAATATTACTAGGCACATAGAAGAACAGGCATTGCTGAAAGAAAATCAACATGGTTTCTGCAAAGGCAAATCATGTCTTACTAACTTGATAGAATTCTTTGAGGGTGTAAATAAACACATAGATAAAGGGGACCCAGTCGATATTGTCTACCTTGACTTTCAAAAGGCTTTTGACCAAGTCCCTCACCAAAGGCTCCTAAACAAGCTCTTCAGCCATGGAATCAGGGGACAGGTCTTGTCCTGGATTGGAACCTGGCTAAACTGTAGGAAACAAAGGGTGGTAATAAACGGACATTTCTCTGGGTGGAAAGAGGTGGGAAGTGGCGTACCCCAAGGTTCAGTTTTGGGTCCGTTACTTTTTAATTTATTCATTAATGATCTGGATGTAGAAGTGAATTCTGAGGTAGCAAAGTTTGCAGACGACACTAAATTGTTCAGGGTAGTTAAAAATGAAACTGATTGTAAAGAGCTCCAGAAAGATCTCTTGAAATTGAGTGAATGGGCAACAAAGTGGCAAATGCATTTTAACCTAAACAAGTGTAAAGTCATGCACATCGGGGCAAAGAACCCCAACTACACCTACCAATTGATGGGGTCAAAGCTTTCCGAGACAAACCAGGAAAGGGATCTTGGGGTTTTGGTGGACAGCTCAATGAAGATGTCAACCCAGTGCGCTGCAGCAGTGAAAAAGCAAATTCTATGCTAGGCATGATCAGAAGGGAATTGAAAATAGGTCAGCAAATGTTGTATTGCCTCTCTACAAATCGATGGTGAGGCCACATTTGGAGTACTGTGTACAATTCTGGTCTCCGCACCTTAAGAAGGATATAACGGAACTGGAAAAGGTACAGAAAAGGGCAACAAGAATGATCCAAGGGATGGAGCGGCTCCCTTATGAAACCAGGTTGCAACGCCTTGGTCTTTCAGCCTTGAAAGACGGCGTTTAAGAGGTGACTTGATCGAAGTGTATAAAATCATGCATGGGATAGAAAAGGTGAATAAAGAAAAATTATTTTCTTTGTCACCCAACACTAGGACTAGGGGCACTCCTGAAGCTCCAAGGTAGGAAAATTAGGACTAATAAAGGGAAATATTTCTTCACCCAGAGGGTCATTGGGTTATGGAACTTACTTCCAGAGGAGGTTGTGACAGCTGTCAGCCTGAACAACTTCAAGGCAGGATTAGACAGATTCATGGATACCAAGTGTATCGGTAGTTACTGAAAAGGACATTCAAGTGCCACCTCGGAGTGGTTGAGGTAGGCAGGATTTCCCTGGGTACTGGTTGTGGGGGGTCGGGAGCAGGTCAGGGTTTTGCCCTCCCTTCTACTCGAGATCCCCGTGTACAACTGGTGGGCCCCTGTGTGATACAGAATGCTGGACTAGATGGGCTGAGGCCCGATTCAGCATGGCTCTTCTTATGTTCTTATGTTACAGTTCAGTTCCCAATATCGCTGTGATAATCGGACTTGCTAATGCAAGTATTTGTAAGGTTCCAAAACTCCCCGAACGGGAGGAAATCAAAAGGAGGCACTGCGTCAGTAATCCAGCCAGTGTCGTGGTGGTCTCTAGGTGTAGTAATCCAATAGGTAGTTGCAGGACGCGGAGGAAAACAATCTACTCCTTCTAAGATAAGGCTCACAAAAAGCCGACGGTTTGCCAATGCGGAATCAGAAGCCAGTGGTAATCTGTTTCACCGACAAGCGGTTTTATCAAGGCACACACACACACACACACACATATACTGTATATATATGTGTGTGTGTGTGTGTGTGTGTGTAATCACGGCGCCCTGATTCAACAAACTGGAACATTTATACATAACCCATGCTACATAGCAATATGGGACGCCGTGATGAGCGGTGGACAGGCTTCAGCCCCGCCCACTGAAGTCCATGCACCGCTCATGCTCTTCCACCTCCGCGCGGCCTCAACGAGCGAGGGGCGGGAGTCATGGCGGAGAGCGGCCCCCGTCTCCGGCGCCGCTCTCTGCCATGACTCCTGCCCCTCGCTCGCTGAGGCCGGGCGTAGGTGGAAGTGCATGAGCGGTGGACGGGCTTCAGTGGGCAAGCTTCTGCCGTTGGGAAAGGAGCGGGGCCCGAGCGATGTCACCCTTCCCTCCTCCCACCCTTGATTGGAGGCTGGCTGGGGAAGCCCGGCCCTTCCTCCTCCCCCAAGCAGCAGGAGTTCGGCAGGAGGAGAGCGGAAGGAAGGGGGGCAGAGAGCTTTTCTTGCGGCACAGCAGGAGGTCTGTCATGGCAGTGTTTCCCAACCAGTGTGCCGTGGCACACTAGTGTGCCGTGAGTGATCATCAAGTGTGCCGTGGGAAATTGGAACCTCCCAATACCCATTTTCCCCCTCCTGCCCACAATGCTCTCTGGGTGTAGGTGAACTACAACTTCCAAACTCAAGGTCAATTCCCAAGCAAACCCTTTCAGTACTTTCTGTTGGTAATGAGAGTTCAATATGCCAAGTTTGGTTCAATTCTATTGTTGCAAGAGTTCAGGATGCTCTTTGATTGTGTGTTAACTATAAATCCCAAAAAACTGTAACTCCCAAATGTCAAGGTCTATTTTCCCCAAACTCCATCTGTGTTCACATTTGGGCATATTGAGTATCCATGCCAAGTTTGGTCCTGATCCAACATTGTTTGAGTCCACAGTGCTCTCTGGATATAGGTGAACTACAACTCCAAAACTCAAGGTCAATGCCCACCAAACTCTTATAGCATTTTCTCTTGGTTATGGGAGTCCTGTGTGGGAAGTTTGTGTCTTTCTGCCATTCCTGCCAGGATATCTATGTTGTGTTCATCGAAACAGGCCCAGGTTTCACACTGAGTGTATAAATACATTTAAAAACATATTAACTATATGTATTACTGTGTTAGAGTGTCATTTTGTGTCATTTTGGTTGGTGGTGTGCCCCAGGATTTTGGAAATGTAAAAAATGTGCCGCAGCTCAAAAAAGGTTGAAAAACACTGCGTCATGGCACACTACTGTGCTGCGTCACCACGGTTGGGAAACACTGGGCTGGTCCATGAGGTCACGAAGAGTCAGAAGCCACTGAACGAATGAACAAGAACATAACAAAGAACTCGGGATTTATAATCGGCAGAAAGGGTTCTCCGTTACTGCAGCTTCGGTGTTCAGTTACCTTAAAGAAAGGCCATCTTTCTCTTTTTCCTCTTTTCTATTGTTCTTCCTTCTCAGTTGCTTGATTTTATTCTAAGTATTTTTTCCTCTTTCAGTTTTGTTTGCTCCCAACAATTCTGCAATTAGGAAAAAAATCCTCTTCGTCCTTCACTGGCTTGTATTGCACTGAGCCAAGGATAATACCGCTTGCAGAAGCCTGGCCGTCTGCCCGTCTGACACACAGGAAGTTGACTATTCAAGGGCTGGAATTCCCCTTCGGTTAAAATGCCACCGTCCAGTGAAACATACTTCGGCTGGGTTTTTCCGAGGCAAAAAGCACCTACTCCCTTTGGCAAATGGAAGCGGAATAGGTTACTTTATGGTTACTGTATATAACTCTATTTTACAGAACCTGAGTGGCAGGGGATTAATGTGCACCGAACTCAAGTCTAAGTAAGACTTTCAGTATGATCAGCTGAATTTCCCGCAGCCTGTCATTTCTACGGATGTTGAAGAGGAAACCTTTCATTTTGAGTTTTTTCCAGTTTCCACAGGAAGAATTTGGGCCTTTTTTCCCCCCAAACCTGGGAATTTCCAGATTTGAAATGTTGGGAAATGTTCTTATGTGTGTATTGGGCAACTTTTTGTAAGCTGTAATTTGATACTATCTAGCTCCACCCTCTTCGGTAACATAGGCAAGGCCTATCTTGGTGTGTTGTTGGGCTTGAAAAAACAAGTTTAAGATAGATTGTGAGTGCGTAATTACTCCTATGCCGTGAGGGAAGTCTCTTCCTGCACCGCTGGCAGGTCCTGCTCAGGACTTCACTATGTAAAGAAAAATCCTCATGTCTCTTTAAGACCCTGTTACAGACCATAATTTTTTACAGACCATAATTTTTTAGAGTAGAGCCAAAAATTTGTTTGAGTAGAGCAAAAGCAATTGGAAACAGAGAATATGCCAGTGCATAAAAATAGCAGTTCTTCAGTAGTGTTTTTCAGTGCCCAAAAATAGATCTACTCTCCCACAAAACAACTTGTTTTCTATTATGCAGTCAAGAGAAAAAATAAAGTAGACTTTGGTTAAAAAATAACATATTTGGTTTACTCACGGCCTTCATGCGTTCAGCAAACACAGGTACACAACTTATCAGTCAGTTACAGGTATATTTGTGATAGTTTCTGTGCCATCTGGTCAGAACATCTCTCTTAAAATAAACAGCAGGAAAGTGTTTGCAAGTCTGCAAACAGTCCCAAAGTTCAAAGAAGTCTGGGCTTTTCTCAGAGCGGATCATATGGTCTGCAGCCCCGCCCACAACTTCTCAGGAAAACATAGAGCAAGGAAAGAAAGCTGCCTACCAGAACATACATACTATCTCTCTCGGCATTACTTCGCGAACGAAGATTCTTAGGAAGGACTCATCCCAGGCTTTTTACAAGCACTTTGATGACTAAAAAGGCCAATCTGAGATAGGCAAGTTCGGTTGCAGTAAGCACAGCAGAAAGTCTCCTTGGGTGATGTTGTTTCCAAGTTGCTGTTCTTTCTGCATTGTCGTTTCTCTTCGAGACACATTCGGCGTGTCTTCTCGAAAGATGCCGCAGCATTGTGGATAGTGCGTCTCCATGCCTCCCGATGTGAGGCCAGGGTGGACCATTGTTGGTGATCAATCTGGCCGAGTCTGAGATGTTGTTTCAGGGAGTCCTTATATCTCTTTTTGGGGGCGCCTCTCTTGCGCTGACCCGTGGCAAGTTCACCATAGAGTAGTATCTTTGGGAGGCGGTGGTCCTCCATCCTAGAGACGTGCCCTGCCCAGCGCAACTGTGTTCTCAATAGCAGGACCTCAATGATGTCCTGCTTCCTCAAGGACATCAACATTAGTCACATAGTCAGTCCAGTGTACATTTAGGATTGTGCGAAGACAGCGCTGATGAAAGCGTTCAAGGAGTCGTAGGTGTTGGCGATTGGTGACCCATGTTTCAGACCCATAGAGGAGAATAGACAGTACGATAGCTCTGTACACACTGATTTTGGTGCTTTGCCTCAGGTGCTTGTTGCTCCAGACTCTTTTGTGAAGCCTTCCAAATACACTCTATGCCTTTGCTAATCTGTGATCTATCTCTTTATCAATCTTGCCGTCTGAAGAGATGATGCTTCCCAGGGAGGTGAACTGCTGAACGGACTTAAGCACGGATTTGCCTATGCTGACGTGGGGAGGAGGGTGTTCTTCCTGTGGTGCAAGCTGGTAGAGGACTTCTGTTTTCTTCAGGCTGACTTCCAGCCCAAAGAGCTCTGCAGCTGCTGCAAAGCAGGATGTGAGGCGCTGCAGGGCTGCTTCTCAATGGGCGACAAGGGCAGCATCGTCAGCAAAAAGCAGCTCACGGACTAGATAGTTTAGAGTCATGACTAGATAGGTCATGACTTCACCACCTAAGAAAATCCTCATGTCTTTTTAAGAACCTTTTAGAAACCATAATTTTTCAGAGTAAAGCCAAAAACTTGTTTGAGTAGAGCAAAAGCAATTGACTTCAGTTGTTAGACTGAATAATCTGTTGTCTCTGATCTATTAGGAAACAGAGAATATGCCAGTGCATAAAAATAGCAGTTCTTCAGTAGTGTTTTTCAGTGCCCAAAAATGGATCTACTCTCCCATAAAACAACTTGTTTTCTATTATGCAGTCAAGAGACAAAATAAAGTAGATTTTGGTAAAAAAATAACATATTTGGTTTACTCACGACCTTCATGCGTTCAGCAAACACAGGTACACAACTTATCAGTCCGTTACAGGTATGTCTGCAAACAGTCCCAAAGTTCAAAGAAGTCTGGGCTTTTCTCAGAGCGGATCATATGGTCTGCAGCCCCGCCCACAACTTCTCAGGAAAACATAGAGCAAGGAAAGAAAGCTGCCTACCAGAACATACAAACAATAAGGAAGCAACAAATAAACAAATTAATAGAGGAGGCTTGAAGAAGGTTGTGATTTCCAACAGTCTTCACATATTAAATTGCGTCTCGCGTGAGGAGAAAGAGGTGTCGTTCGGTGGCGCACCTTCTGAGGAGATTCTTGGGCCGCGGAGGAGAAGGAGAAGCCACAGCAGGAGAACGAGGAGGAGCGCGGGGCGAAGGCCCTGCCTTCTCTGACGCCTCCAGGCCCAAGAGCAGGCTTTGAGAACCTGAAACAGCTTCAAAATGTTTAACAAATCATTCGGAACGCCTTTCGGAGGCAACACGGGAGGCTTTGGGGCATCAACGTTTGGACAGAATGCTGGCTTCGGCACAACGAGTGGAGGGGCATTTAGGACGTCTGCATTTGGATCCAATAATAACACTGGAGGGCTCTTTGGGTCTGCGCAGACCAATTCATATTAATGGGCCCAGTGATATGCTAAGGCAGTCCAGTGATAATTCCCATCATTAATATGAATTGATATCACTACTGGGCTTCGCCTGCAAACAACTCTTTGACTCATCAGTCCTTTGTATTTACAACACGGCCTGCCAGCTCTCCCTTGGAAGAAGAGCCTACCCGCTGGGCTTGGACACAACACGTTTGTGTCCCCCCCCCCCCTCTTACTTACCTGGAAATCCACTCTTACTCAATGAACCCTTGAACTTTTCCCTTTGGATTCGAATTATCTTGGACATTGACAGACGTAATTGGCGTATGGGGTAGGAGCCCTTTGCGGGCATGCTGTATATGTTACTTTGAAATTTTGATACTTGTATTTATGAATGTGTATTATCACTTTTGAATACTAAAAAAAATTGATTCCATTCCATCATTGGTAGAGTTCAGAATGCTCTTTGATTGCGGGTGAACTATAATTCCCAGCTGTTGAGCAAGACCTTCGTGTGTGTCTTTCTGCCATTCCTGCCAGGATATCTATGTTGTGTTCATCGAAACAGGCCCAGGTTTCACACTGAGTGTATAAATACATTTAAAAACATATTAACTATACGTATGACTGTGTTAGTGTGTCATTTTGTGTCATTTTGGTTGGTGGTGTGCCCCAGGATTTTGTAAATGTAAAAAATGTGCTGCGGCTCCAAAAAGGTTGAATAACACTGTACTAGACCACCCTCAACTTTCCATATTATTTTCCAGGCTTAAAAAGCCGTCTAGTACGCCAGAATATACGGTACAACCTTAAAAACAGAGATAAACCAAGCAAAGCTTCAGCCAAATGGACATCAACAACTCTGCAGTTTATCTCCAAAAAAGCAGCCTACCGCTCTCACTTTCACTCGTATAAGTGCCTGAAGTAGAAACGTACACAGCTCTGAGGTTCTTCCACAAACTCTGAGGGATTGACATCCACACCATCACAGCTTTGGGTAGAATATAACTTGGCTCTGCTAGGCCCCCGGGACTGAAGTCTCAAAGAATGACTATGCTTCTCCAGGGTGAACGATGAATCTCAAAGCAAGCCGTATCAGAGGGGGAGAAGCGTGGGCTTCTATTTCAAGCAGGAGCCACAGCTACGTGGTGTTTCCACTTTCACACACATCAACATACAGTAGTTTAAAAAAAGGAAAGAGGATTGCAGGAAGAGCTGGTGAGTTTATGCACTTATGGAATTGGGGGGGGGGGGCTCAAGGCACATGACTCGTTTTATTACATAAGATGTTGCTGTGCAAACCAAAGAAAAAATCCCCGCAGGTTGCAATAACAAGCATTAGCAGTATCACAAGGTTCTATGCATTTTCTGTTACTAGCTGTACCCGGCACACATTGCTGTGCCCTACTTAGGAGATGGGGTGGGTTTTTGTGTTGCAGGATTGGTTTTTTTTCATTGTGGGTTTTGCAAGTTTGTGTTATTCCGGCGGTATGTGTTTGTCAGTGGTGCCTGTGTCCCTGGTGCCCTATTTGTGTTAGTGTTATGTCCTCCTGGTAGTTGTTATGTCCTCCTGTGTTAGTTGGTTGTACTGTGTAGGTTTCTGTTTAGCAGTGGTATGTATGCGTTGTGTGTGTTGTGTGTGAGTTGTGTTGTGGGTCTGTAGAGGTAGGCATCGCGATTTGCATGGCTGTCATGTTGTGGGTGTGGTGTTTGTTAAGTGGGTGTCTTTTGTTGTGTCCTGTGAGTGGTATGTATGTGCTCTGTGCACATAGTTGTGTATCTTCTGCATATTGGCGTTGTGTGGTATTTTGTGCTGGCTTGGTCTTTTGTATTGTGTTTCTCGAGTGTGGTTGTGAGAGTTGTAGTGTCTGGAGGAGTGTGTGGTGTTTGGTTTTTGTTGTTGTTGTGATTGTGTGGCTGATCGTACCATGGTCATTGGTTTGTGGTGATGACCAGTGGTCGGTTTTACTGGTTTGGCCAGTGTGGGCGAGGCTGAAGGAGCCTGTCCTTTAGGCACTGTGTGTCCTCGGCAGTACGCCGGGCTGTGGTGTGTGGGAGGCTGTCCTGAGGTGATTTGTGTTGGCGACAGGTATTTTTAAGAGATTGTCGCGTGCAGGGGGGGGGGGGCGGGGCCAGCCCAGGGAAGGGGGGGCGTGGTTTTGGGGATGGCAGGGGTGGGGCCAGCCCAGGGGAAGGGGGTGGAGTGGTTGTGGGGATGGCAGGGGGCGTGGCCTGCGCTGGGAAGCGGTGCCGGCATTTTGCGTGGGCCGATGTCAGCCAATGGGATTCACTGGCGGCTGCGGAGGATGCTGGGAAATGTAGTTTTTTAATCGTCGTTTTGGGGGCTTTCTAGGTTTTGGGGAGAAAGTTTCTTTGCTATAAACCTTCCTTGCCTGAGGCCTATTTTTGTTGCCAAGTTTGGTGTCTCTGCCTTGGAGGGTTTCTCTGCCTCTGGCAGTCGTTCTAAAGCAGAGTTGGTGCCTTTAGCAGAAGTACAGTCAGAGAAGAGTGATGCACAAGCATAACAGGCCCTAGAATAGCGAAGTAGTTTGCCAGAAATCATGTTGGCAGCCAAGTCCGAGAATAATGCACTCTGATTGGTACATAAGGCACCCGCAGTGATTTGCCAGGGAACATCATGTGCCTTACTGATAAAACAAGCCTTGATTGGTTTAGTTAGCACCCAGCGTGGCTTTGTTTACACTGTTGATAATTGGTAGAAGCTGCGCATGGGCAAATGAGGCCGTCCCTCCCTGCTGGCACAGAGGGATGGATTAGAAATGTTGCAGATTTGGTACATCTTGCCCAAATGGCAGATAACACACTGTGGGAATGAAGAATTAATACTGCGTAGTGCTGTTTAACAAATGAGAATGCTGATAGAAATGATGCTAAATAATGTGATGTTTAATTGGATAATGAAGATGTGTTAATGCTGTGAACCAATGAAAATCATGAAGATGGGAGTGGACGGGACCTGCCGCCATTGGATGTATAAAAGTAATAGTCAGGGATTGATCTGGGTTCTTGCCCTGAGGCAGCTCGTTCTGTTGGGCAGGTCCCGTCAGCTGACGTTGTGCAAAATAAACCTTTGGCTTCATTTGAATGCAGTACGGTTGTTGCGTCTTCTCTCGTTCCTGTGCCCGTGCGTTTACGCCGCCTGAGGTAAAAAGGTAAACACCTGGGGAGTTTTGGGACTCCAGATTTGCTGCTACAGTTCGATGACTGGTCTTCCTTTATATATATAGATTGTAAGGCTGTGTGAAGCACAGGCCCAGATTAACTCCTTATGGCGCCTTAGGCCAGACTTTGAAAGTCCCGACCCCGGGGCCGCTGCTGGGCATGCGCAGCAGCGGCCCCAGGGGCGGGGCTTCCCTCCGCCCCTTCCTCCTCCTCGCCCGCCCTCCTTCCTACAGTCAAAAAAGGCAGTCACGGGGAGGAGGAAGGGAAGCCCCGCCTCTGGGGCCACTGGCGGGCACGCGCACGGCAGCTGGCAGGAGGGCGCCTCTGCCTCCTCCGCCATGTTCCTGGGTGCCGCGCATGGCCGGCAGTGGTCCCGGGGACTTCCCTTCCTTCCTCCTCTTCCAAGGAGGAAAGTAGGGAAGCCCCCGGGACCGCTGCCGGCCATGCGCAGCACCCAGGAACATGGCGGAGGCAGAGGCGCCCTCCTGCCGCGCGCGCATGCCCGCCAGCGGGCTTGGGGGCGGGGCTTCCCTCCGCCTCATCCTCCTCGCGCCCTCCTTCCTTGACAAGGGGGCGGGGGCGATTGTTTGAATTTTCTTTTTTGTCCTTGATCTGGTGCCCCCCTAGGCCTGTGCCCATAAGCCATGGCCTAGTGTGGCCTTATGGGTAATCTGGGCCTGGGGAAGCACGAGAGAGAGAAATAATGATGGCAATGGCTGAATGTATTCGTATTAATAGCATGGTCAGAATCACATAGCCTGCTAATAAATGACAATGGACTGTAGTTCCCATCAGCCCTCATCCAGCAGTCAACAATAAAACCTTTTGAAGAGCTGCAGTCTAACACACATAAGGTCCAATTAACACCTGATGATTCTCACCCTGATTCACAAGACTGTGCTGTATGCAGGCATGTAGCCGGGGGAGGTCTTGGGGTTTCAGCCCCCCCCCCAATTCTCAGGGTGGTCCGCGAGAAGGCCTTACTGGTACATTATTTAAACTGTTATGTTTATTCATATCATGATCTGATCACCATGCTTAATATATCCCATATGCACGGGAGTATTGGGATAAGGATACAAAAGGTTTGGTAGGGTAGACCCTCTCTCACTCAGACTCAACCCTCCCCCCAATCAAAATCAGCCCCCCAAACAAAATCCTGGCTGTATGGTGTAATAATAGGTGCATAAGGGCTACATGTATGGCTATATGTAATTCCTCAGGGCTGACCTTTTTTTTTTAAAAAAAGAGGCAGAACACGAGCAATTGGTAAAATACATCTGTCTCACTACATTCAACGTGCCTCATACTATAACTCTCACAATCCTTTACACCCAGTCCATACAGGTTCAGGGCCATGGCATCCTTGACTGATTCTGTTCATGAGGAATGTGGTCTTCCTCTTTTCCCGCTGCCTATATTTTGCTTTTTGTTTTCTAGTGAGTCATGTGTTTGCTAAAGTATGGCAGCCCCTGTTTAGTCATCTTGGCTTCTAGAGAGAGAGAGAGTACAGCCTTTGCTCTATGACCCACTTATTTGTCCTTTTGGCAGGCTATAAACACATTTCAACACCACATTTCAACCGAATTCCCTCCCTATCAGCTTGCTTCGCTATCTAGCATAGACCAGTGTTTCCCAACCAGTGTGCCGTGGCACACTAGTGTGCCGTGAGCGATCATCAGGTGTGCCGTGGGAAATTGGAACCTCCAAGACCCTTTCTTCCCCCTCCTGCCAAACACTTTTTCTTCTTCACTCGGGCTCCCTTCTTCCCAGCCTCGTTCTGCTTGTTTTGCCTCGCTTTGCTCATGCTGCCGCTTCTGCGAGAGGGGGGGAGGAGGAAGACGTGACCCGTGCGGCCGCTACTGCACAGACGCGCCCCACGTCTTTTTCCCTCCCCTCCACAGTGCTCTCTGGATATAGGTGAACTACAACTCCAAAACTCAAGGTCAATGCCCATCAAACTCCTATAGTATTTTCTCTTGGTTATGGGAGTTCTGTGTGGGAAGTTTGATTCCATTCCATCAGTGGTGGGGTTCAGAGTGCTCTTTGATTGCGGGTGAACTATAACTCCCAGCTGTTGAGCAAGACCTTCGTGTGTGTCTTTCTGCCATTCCTGCCAGGATATCTATGTTGTGTTCATCAAAACAGGCCCAGGTTTCAAACTGTGTATAAATACATTTAATAACATATTAGCTATATGCATTACTGTGTTAGAGTGTCATTTTGGTTGGTGGTGTGCCCCAGGATTTTGTAAATGTAAAAAGTGTGCCACAGCTCAAAAAAGGTTGAAAAACACTGGCATAGACAACCATACATAGAATTGGGAAATATGCTTGCATTTCCACATGACAAGGGCAGTCTAAATCAGCCTTAGGATATCATGGGATTTGAGCATCCACAGATTTTGTGATCAAAGCATTACTAGAACCAAACCTCTGTGGACATCAAGAGACCACTATTGTTAACACGATTTCTGTAAATGAACTTCTAGATCAGGGGTAGGGGACCTATGGCTCGGGAGCTAGATGTGGCTCTTTTCATGATTGCATCTGGCTCTCCAGAGCAGCCCAGGCCTCGGTTTCCCAGCATGCAGTGAGGAGGAGTGTCGCAAATGCGCCGCAACTGCCGCTTCCCTGTCACCATTGCTGCCTCTTCCTCATCCCCCGCTGCTCTCGGGGCCCTGCGCCCTATTCGCCGGGGATGGCTGTGGTGCCTCTTCCTCGTCTTCTTCGTCCTCCGCCACGGGCCTCAAGGGAGGCGGCGTAGGCGGCCCTGGCGCTGCAGACCCAGCCTTGCTGCCCCTGGGGGAGCCCAGCTCATCGCCCTCATCGTAGGGCAGCTCAAGAGCTGCTGCCTCTTCAACGCTTCCCAAAGAGACTGCCTCGCAGACGTCAACAGCAAGGTCCGCATTGGCCCCGCGCCCTCCCCGTTCCTTCCTCTTCCTTTCTTTCCCCCCAGTTAGTAATCTGGCTGCTGACCATTGTACTAACTGAAGTTTCCGACCTACCTTCAAACGCAGCCCCACGTAGAGCACATTGCAGAAATCTAAATGGGATGTAACCAGAGCATGGACTACCATGGCCAAGTCAGACTTCCCAAGGTACGGGAGCAGCTGGCGCATGAGTCTTAACTGTGCAAAAGCTCCCCTGGCCACTGCTGAAACCTGGGGTTCCAGGCTCAGCGATGAGTCCAGGATCACTCCCAGACTGCGAACCTGCGTCTTCAGGGGGAGGGTGACCCCATCCAACACAGGCTGTAACCCTATGCCCTGTACGGCCTTTTGACTGACCAGGAGGACCTCTGTCTTTTCTGGATTCAACTTCAATTCGTTAACCCTCATCAATCCGACACAGCAGCCAAACACCAGTTCAAGGTTTGAACAGCCTTCTTAGTGACAGATGGGAAGGAGTGGCAGATCTGGACGTCATCTGCGTACAGATAACACCGTACTCAGAAACTCCAGATGATCTCCCCCAACGGCTTCATGTAGATGTTAAATAACATAGGAGACAGTACTGAACTCTGAGGGACTCCACAAGACAACGGTTGTGGAGTCGGACAGGTGTCACCCAGTAACACCCTCTGCGCCACTGTAGAGCAGTATCTCCAAGTCCCATTTCTGCGAGACTGATTTGGCGTGTCTTTGTGGATAGTGCGTCTCCATGCCTCCTAATGTGAGGCCAGGGTGGACCATTGTTGGTGATCAATCTGGCCAAGCCTGAGATGTTGTTTCAGGGAGTCCTTATATCTCTTTTTGGGGGCGCCTCTCTTGCGCTGACCCATGGCGAGTTCACCCTAGAGTAGTATCTTAGGGAGGCGGTGGTTCTCCATCCTAGAGACGTGCCCTGCCCAGCGCAGCTGTGTTCTCAATAGCATGGCCTCAATGCTGGTGATCCCTGCTTGCTCAAGGACAGCAACATTAGTCACATAGTCGCCCAGTGTATATTTAGGATTGTGCGAAGACAGCGCTGATGAAAGTGTTTGAGGAGTCGTAGGTGTTGGCGATAGGTGACCCATGTTTCAGACTCATAGAGGAGAATAGACAGTACGATAGCTCTGTACACACTGCTTTTGGTGCTTTGCCTCAGGTGCTTGTTGCTCCAGACTCTTTTGTGAAGCCTTCCGAATGCACTCTATGCCTTTGCTAATCTGTGATCTATCTCTTTATCAATCTTGGCGTCTGAAGTGATGATGCTTCCCAGGTAGGTGAACTGCTGAACGGACTTAAGCACAGATGTGCCTATGCTGACGTGGGGATGATGGTGTTCTTCCTGTGGTGCGGGCTGGTAGAGGACTTCCGTTTTCTTAAGGCTGACTTCCAGCCCAAACAGCTCTGCAGCTGTTGCAAAGCAGGATGTGAGGCGCTGCAGGGCTGCTTCCGAATGGGCGACAAGGGCAGCATCGTCAGCCCTTGTCTAATAACTAATGGAGTGAAGCAGAGTTGTGTTCTTGCACCAACCCTATTTACAATCTTCTTCAGCATGATGCTCCAAAGGGCCACGGCAGACCTCGAAGGAGAAGACGGCATATTTATTTTTTTACGAAGAAGGCATATTTATTTATTTACCTCGAATCGTCCGAAGGCGACTCAAGGCGGTGTACAAATGGCAAGAACTGCCCAAGACAAACATATCAACAATTATCAACACAATTCCATCATATACAAATTAGCCCTTAACGTTAAAAACACAATATCATCGTCTCATTATTAAATCCAATTGCATCGTTGTCGTTACGTAGGTCTCTATTTGGTAATCATACTACATCTGCAAATGCCTGGTCAAATAGCCAGGTCTTGACCTTCTTGCGAAATGTCAAGAGGGAGGGGGCTGATCTGATGTCATAAGGAAGGTCGCTCTAAAGCCGAGGAGCCACCACTGAAAAGGCCCTCTCTGTCGTCCCCACCAATCGCGCCTGCAATGCAGGCGGGACCGAGAGCAGGGCCTCTCTGGATGATCTCAAGCATCTTGAAGTTTTGTAGGGGGAGATGCGTTCGGACATGTAAGTTGGACCAGAACCGTTGAGGGCTTTAAAGGCAAAAGCCAGCACTTTGAATTGTGCCCGGTAGCAAACTGGCAGCCAGTGGAGCTGGCGCAACAGAGGTGTTGTGCGCTCCCTGAGTGCCGCTCCTGTTATCAACCTGGCTGCTGTCCGTTGGACCAGTTGACGCTTCCAAACAGTCTTCAAAGGCAGTCCCACGTAGAGGGCGTTGCAGTAATCTATACGGGATGTAACCAGAGCATGGACTACCGTGGCCAAGTCAGACTTCCCAAGGTACGAGCGCAGCTGGCGCACAAGTTTTAACTGTGCGAATGCTCCCCTGGTCTCCAGGCTCAGCGATGAGTCCAGGATCACGCCCAGACTGTGAACCTGCGTCTTCAGGGGGAGTGTAACGGTATTGTACTGATGGTAGCTTGTTCAACTTAAGCCGTCTGAGGGGTCACACGAAGACTCAAAAAAACAACCCTAATGTAATACTAATACATTAATTATCAGTCCTTCTCTTTTGGCTGAACTCCTGAATCTTCTGGGAAGTGGAAGGATTTCTTCTCCTGCAGCCAAAGAAGTGTTGGAAGAGCTCTCCCTTCCCATTCTTGCCTGGACTTCATCTCCCAGGATCCCTCACCATTGGCCAAGGTAGCTGAGGCGCCTGGGAGTTGAAGTCCAAAGAAACGGAAGAGTAGGCGTTGGGCATGACTGCGCATGCGTGCTTTACCCCCGCCCTGGCGGCTGTGCGCCTGCGCAAATACCTCTCCGCTGACTCAGAAGAAGAAAAGAAAAAGTGGGTGGAGCCACGGGGGCTTTCCGTTTGTGGTCATTTAAAAAAAAGAGAGAGAGATAGGAAAGGGCGGGGCCAACTTCGCCTCGCTTTCGCTCTCTGGTGTCTTTCATATATATAGGAATAGGAAGGCTGCGCTCGCGAGCCTCTCTTCGGAAGCGCCGAGAGGGTAAGTCAGTGGCCGCGCGCTCTTTCTGTCTCGAGGAGGGGGGGAGGGGAGGTGAGCGGTGGGCGGGGCTTAGCCCCTCGCGCGCACTGGCCCCCTTCGAGGGCTCATTTGAATAATAACGGCCAAGCCCTTTCCTCCTCTCAGTGGAGCGCCAGAGGCTCAAGGAGGGAGGAAGGGTTTCCCTTCTCTGGGGCGCTGCCTTGGAGGAAGGAAGGGGCCTTGTCAGAAAGAGTCAAAACACACGCCACCACTTCTAATATACAATAATAGAAAAGTATACCATTAGCCTATATATATATTATCAGTCTTAATTATATTTAATGTATTAGTATTCTTACTATATAGTATTATAATATTAATATACATAAATATATAATATATATTAGCATAGCACTAGATAAGTATTATATATTACTATATTATACTGAAAGACTATTAGTAGTATATGTAATATATAATTATTATATAAAGGAAGAGTCGGCATGTGAAGACTACCTTAAACAGAGAAACCTTACAACGCAGAAACACAAAACTTGGCAACAGAAATAGGCCTCAAGCAAGGTACGTTTGTAGCAAAGAAACTCCCCCCCCCAAAACCACGAGTAAAAAAACTACATTTCCCAGCATCCTCTGCGGCAGCCAGCGAAACCCATTGGCCAACATCAGTTACCATAGTAACGGTGGGCAAAGCCACTTAGAATGCTGAGAGATTTCAGTTGAGGGTTAAACTGCCACGGTCAAGATCTAGGAGGGAGACAAATAGGGCACCAGGGACACAGGCACCACTGACAAACACATACCCCCAGAATAACACGAAAGTAATACCTACACACAACACAATACGCACATAACACAACCTTGCCTCTACTGCTCAACCCATTTGTATGCCATTCCTTCCACACAGGCATAAGCTGACCCAAAAGACAAGCCATGCCTCCTAAAAAGAACAGCATCGGGCAACACACTCGCAACGCTACATACATCACACAAAAAAGGGCAGAACAAACGCCAGAACAGAAAGACACTGCACTACACTAGCTTTTGCCATCACCATAAACAAGGCTCAAGGACAAACACTACAAATCTGTGGCCTAGACCTTGACACAGAATGCTTCTCCCACGGACAACTCTATGTAGCGTGCCCCAGAGTTGGGAAACCACAGAACCTCTACATCAACACAGACGGAAAGACAAAAAACATTGTATATCCACAAGCTCTGCAGAACGCCAGGAACACCACACACCGATAACTCCATAGGTCTTCAACATCCCACCCACCAGAACAACCCACAATGACACAGCCATGACCCCACAAAGAACATAAGTAACATCAATTCCAACCCTTACATACTCAGACTTTCTCGCATCTCCTAAATAGGGCACAGCAACGCGTGCCGGGTACAGCTAGTTTATTATATTGTACTGTATTAGTATTCCACAATATATGTAATACACAACTAGTATATTATACTATTAGTATTCTGAGGTGTTGTGGAGCCTTTTAAAAACAGTCAAAAACATGACAACTTTTTATAACATGATCATCTCTCTGAGCTAAGGACTCTTTATGACTTGCTGGTCCCCCCAAAACTCCCTCCTTTTGACAGTTGAGTTAAGGTGGCATTAATTGACAACCTGCTTGCAATGGACATAGCCATTGCTCTTTCTCCCTCCATTTGTCTTTATCTGTAGATCTCCCCACCTTCCCTTTATTGTATCGTTCTGTTCTGTGTGTTCTGTGTTTTATTATTCACCAAACTTTGTAAACCGCTCCGAGCCTTCGGAGAGTGGCAGTATAGAAGTTTGAAATAATAAATAAATAATAAATAATAAGCAATACAATACTATATACAGTTTGTTGAGCTTTTTAAGGTCTTTTCTTGTTTGCTGAATCCATGAAATGAAAGGGTGAGAGACGGTTCTAATTGACAATCTGCTTGTAAGTTGCTAAGTTTTTTTTAAAACTTACTTCCAAATGAATTTTCTTTTTTAAAAAAAGAATAGTTGAATATAGTTGACTATAGCATTTCTTGTAAATACGTTTCAATTTTGTTTTCTAAATTTAAAAAAAGAAATAAAATGATGGGGTGAGGGAAGGACACCCACAACGTGCTTGCAAATAAATTTATGCATTTTTAAAGCACTCTTATTTGTTCATAAGTTTTAATTTTTTTTTAAATGTTAAATTTTGATGTTATTTTCGTCTTTACTAATTTCCTGGCATTTCCACCCCCAAACATCCTAAAATGTTGAGAGCTGTGCTTCCTCTTTTTTCCTCACTTCCCTAAAGAGTTAACATTTGGTTTCTTAAGAACAGCGCAGCTGTGTGGTCTGTTAGGGTTTTTGTTTTGTTTTTTTTAAAGAAAAAAGCAACTTACATAAGGACCACTCTGTTGTAAATGTTTTTAAAAATGTACAGCAGAGTGGACTTTATGTAAGTGGTTTCATTTTTGCAGTGAGTTTTCCTAGCTCTCAAGTAGTTCTTTATTCGGTGAGATGATACTAGGGAGAGACCAAAGAGGAGAAAGAATTTAAAACCAAAGCGGCCCCACCCCCACTGGTAGATTGATCATTGTTTGTCTCTCCAGATTCCAAATAGTTACTACAGTGCTGAGACTGGATTATATAGATAATTGTTATTTCTTACCCGTGTCTCCTCTATGTTAAAATACATGGGGTTTGCCGTCAACCAACTACAGAGCTTGCCTGTAAATTTTCCATTGTTTCGTTAGAAGGTGACAGATTCCTGAGCTGAGCTGAGGTTCTATTCCAGGGAGAAAACTAGATTTTTTTTTTACTTTAAAGGGAGCCAGGTCCCATCTACACAGCTGTATAAAATCCAGATCATCTGCATAGAACTGGATTATATGGCAGTGTGGACTCAGATAATCCAGTTCAAAGCAGGTAATGTGGATTACTCTCTTCGCATTACTTTGCGAACGAAGATTCTTAGGAAGGACTCATCCCACGCTTTTTACAAGCGCGTTGATGACTAAAAAGGCCAATCTGAGATAGGCAAGTTCGGTTGCAGAAAGCACAGCAGAAAGTCGCCTTGGGTGGTGTCGTTTCCAAGTTGCGGTTCTTTCTGCGCTGTCGTTTCTGTTCGAGACCCATTCGGCGTGTCTTCTCGAAAGAGGCCACAGCATTGTGGATAGTGCGTCTCCATGCCTCCCGATGTGAGGCCAGGGTGGACCATTGTTGGTGATCAATCTGGCCGAGCCTGAGATGTTGTTTCAGGGAGTCCTTATCTCTCTTTTGGGGGGCGCCTCTCTTGCGCTGACCTGTGGCGAGTTCACCACAGAGTAGTATCTTTAGGAGGCGGTGGTCCTCCATCCTAGAGATGTGCCCTGCCCAGTGCAGCTGTGTTCTCAATAGCATGGCTTCAATGCTGGTGATCCCTGCTTGCTCAAGGACAGCAACATTCGTCACATAGTCCAGTGTACATTTAGAATTGTGCGAAGACAGCGCTGATGAAAGCGTTCGAGGAGTAGTAGGTGTTGGCGATAGGTGGCCCATGTTTCAGACCCATAGAGGAGAATAGACAGTACGATGGCTCTGTACACACTGATTTTGGTGCTTTGCCTCAGGTGCTTGTTGCTCCAGACTCTTTTGTGAAGCCTTCCGAATGCACTTTGCTAATCTGTGATCTATCTCTTTATCAATCTTGGCGTCTGAAGAGATGATGCTTCCCAGGTAGGTGAACTGCTGAACGGACTTAAGCACAGATGTGCCTATGCTGACGTGGGGATGATGGTGTTCTTCCTGTGGTGCGGGCTGGTAGAGAACTTCCGTTTTCTTCAGGCTGACTTCTAGCCCAAACAGCTCTGCAGCTGTTGCAAAGCAGGATGTGAGACGCTGCAGGGCTGCTTCTGAATGGGCGACAAGGGCAGCATTGTTGGCAAAAAGCAGCTCACGGACTAGATAGTTTAGAGTCTTAGTGCGAGCCCTCAGACGGCTTAAGTTGAACAAGCTACCATCAGTATGATAGCGTGTATATATATATATATATATATATATATATATATATGCCGTCTTCTTCTTCGAGATCTGTGGTAGCCCTTTGGAGCATCATGTTGAAGAAGATTGTAAATAGGGTTGGTGCAAGAACACAACCTTGCTTCACTCCATTAGTTATGAGAAAGGGCTCCGAGAGAGCATCGCCGTGTCTGACTTGACTGCGTTGGCCCTCATGTAACAGGATATTCATTTTGAGGAATTTGCGGGGACATTTTAGACATTCCAGGATCTGCCACAGACCTTTTCTGCTCACAGTGTCAATGTGGATTATCATTCATACACACACATACACATTGTAGCAGAAGTGCAGCAGGAAAAATCCTTTTAAACTTTTCCCTTTTCCTCTCAGGCTGCTTTCGTGCAGGCGCAGGGATGAGGAGACGTGACAACTTGGTTACTTTTCAGGAAAGCAGTTTATTCCAGAACTACAGCTGTAGGGTGTCTGCCCTTTGGCATAACAAGATGTTAGGAACAGAACAGCCCCTCCTTTCAGTCATTCAGTTTTTATACAATCAATGGAGTCAGTTTAAGCAATGCCTCCTTCATTCACTTTACTGGCTATCACTTTTGATGTGCATTAATTCTAACCAATTAACAATGCATTAGGTAATCTAATATTCCATTGGCTAAAAAGCACTACGCAGTTTATTTTCTGACCAATTCTTAAAGCTATCTTTATGTGCGTAGCTTGTCCCTATATTGTTACTTTCTCGGATAAGCTTTCCCACCGGTCCTGCCAAGTGGGTGTTTTTCATCAGGCTAACCCAAACCAATCTCTGCCTGGTAAACAAAGTGCACATGGAGTTTTCCTAACCAATTGTAATGCATCCAGGACAACCAATGAGGTGGCTTTTCTTCTAAGCCAATCACTGCTGTTTTCTAACGTGCTTGCTAATCTCTGCATTCTTCTCTATGCTTATGCTTTGGTAGCATTTTCTCCTGACGTTTCTTCTGCAACTCAATGAGTCTCCTTCAATATATATATACATGTCATTTATATGTTTTTACTCAGTGATTACACTTCTGTGAGTCGCCCCGAGCCACAATGGGAGTGGCGACTGCCAAGTGTGAATAAATAAATAAATATTCCGCCCTCTCTCGCCCTCTCTGCCTTGATATTCTGGATTATATGGCAGCGTAGAAGGGTGCTTATTTGGTTTAATTTTTTTAAATAAAGAAGATGACAGGCACAATCCTCAGCATGTTCAATTAAAGGATTCTCTAGTAGTTTTACATGACACAAAAGCCCATCCTGGTTGGGATTAAAAATGTGATATTCTTAGATATAGATCCTATGCTATGATGACTGAGCTGGTTTCACTTGGTTGAATTTAAAGCATGACTAAGAGTGCGTCTGCTCTGGGGAATGAATGCATTGTGACACCACTTGAACTGCTGTGACTCAATTCTGTGGAATCCTGGGAGGAGTTGTGTGGTGAGGTGCCAGCACTCTTTGACCGAGAAAAGGTTATTTTTCATTTGGTTGGGTCGAAACCTCTGTCTAATAATATATGGCAAGATACTTGGTTATTTTACAATATTTCTCATTTGATTAAACTAACCCTCATGGAAAGTTTTGGGAGATGGCAGAACGGAGACTGCACTTCTGTGGATAATAGTTTTGGAACACATGTTAGTCTGTGGATAAGGGGGTTGTACTGTAAATATAGTAATATGGCTATGCATTTTTATAAATAACTGGTAGAGCGAATGAGATAATTATCAGTCTAGTTACTATGGTGATATCATTTATATGGTATCATATTTCAGCATGCCATTACAAGGAATGGCACTAAAGTTTTCATTCTAAACAAAAAGTAGTAAACCATAGAAGAGTGATGGAAAATAGGCATCATCATAATAAGCTTTATTTATATTCCACCCCCTCTCCCTGAAAGGACTCAGGGCGGCATAGGGAAAGAATATGCGATTATTGTGATTGAATACAGTTTGTCTTCGTTGCATAAGGGTATAATGATAGCAGAGTAATTGCAGGTTTGGCATAGGTGTGAGCAAGTAATTGACGGCTGTGCTCTGCCAGCTGCTCCACATTTGGGGAAAAAAATAGGTATCTAGAAGTCTTTTTTATTTTTGAAAAATGATTGTTTTTAAAGTGTGAAACGTCAGGAGTGCATTGCAACGTACATAGAGGGTGAGTTGACACTTTTGGAAATTTTGGGAAAAAGCAGTGTGTTAACCCCTATGTCAGTGTTTCCCAACCTTTTTTGAGCTGCGGCTCACTTTTAACATTAAAAAAATCCGGGGGCACACCACCAACCAAAATGACACAAAATGACACTCTAACACAGTAAAGAACGGCTGGGGTTGGTGGCCTGCTGGGAGCAGCTGCTGGGAGTGCCGAAGCCGGGAGTGCCGAAGCTGCGCCATGCCCCGCCCCCTCCCCCCAGCTTCACCTCTACCAGCAGCTGCTCCAGCCTTGAGGGGGCAGTGCCAAGCCAGCGGTGCCAGAGCCAGCACAATGCTGGCTTGGCACTGTCCCCTCAAGGCTGGAGCAGCTGCTGGGTGTGCCGCAGCCGGGGGAGGGGGCAGAGTCAGGCCGTGCCATGCCCCGCCCCCTCCCCCCAGATTCAGCTCTCCTACAGGCCGCGCCATGCCCCGCCCCTCCCCCCAGCTTCAGCTCTCCTACAGAGGAGCATGAGCAGTGGACGGGCTTCAGTGGGCGGGGCTCCTCCACGCGGCTTCAGCGAGCGAGGGGCGAGAGTCATGGTGGGAGTCATGGCGGATTGGAGGCTGGCTGGGGAAATGGCCGAAGGAGGCGGCGCCCCGGTCCCTTCTTCTTTTTCTTCGCCACTGCCCGGCCCTTCCTCCTCCCCCAAGCAGCAGGAGTTCGCAGGAGGGGGGGAGGAATGGGGGGCAGAGAGCTTTTCTCGCGGCACAGCAGGAGGTCCGTCACGGCACACTAGTGTGCCACGGCACACTGGTTGAGAAAGACTGCCCTATGTTATCCAAAGTGTGGTTGTGTATGGCCGTAATTGCACTTAAAAATGTACCTGTTCCGACTTACAAACAAATTCAACATAGGAAAAATCTACAGAACCTATCTTGTTTGTAACTTGGGGACTGCCTTTACAGGGAATCTGGAGAGGTTGGAAAATGCAGAAACTGAACGGGAACTTAATTTGCTTGTTCCTGGTATGAGGATAGCTTGGGGAATGGGAATTTTTAAAAAATGTTTTAAATGTAATTAATTATTAGATGGGGATTTATGTTTTATTTTGAATTATTTATTTATATTTATTTACTACATTTATACCCTGCCCTCTCTCTCACCCCGAAGGGGACTTAGAGTAGCTTACAAGTTATATGTATATACAATATATTATAGCACAATATAGCATTATACATTACTATATTGTACTATACCACTATACTATAATATAATTAGTAATATAAATGTAATATATACAGTAATATATAATTAACATTCTTATATTGTATTAGTAGTAGTAGTAGTAGTATTCTATTGTATTACATTATAATATCATTAGCAATATTATATGTATATACAAGATATTATATTATTAGCATAGCACAATATTAGTATTATATAGTTCTATATATTTTAGTGTAACTGATTGTATAGGTTGTAAGTCACTTTGAGTCCCCTTGCAGGGATAAAAGCAGGATATAAATAAATAAATAAATAAATTTATTCACCGCGAATGTGGCGCAGCTGGCTTGGTGTCAGCTGCATAAGATCTCTACTGAGCTTGAGGCCTGCCCGGGTCGGGGTGAGCTCTCAACCAATTTGTGTAGCTCGTTGTCGACCTTTGCAACCCGAAAGACAGTTGCATCTGTCAAGTAGGAAATTTTGGGAGCACTTTGTAGGGTGACTAAATTTAACTGATTTGTGGAATGTTAAATTGCCTCTATGCCTGTCTATATACGTTGTATGTCAATGGCATTGAATGTTTGCCTGTATATGTGTATTGTGATCCGCCCCGAGTCCCCTGCGGGGTGAGAAGGGCGGAATATAAATGATGTAAGTAAGTAAATAAATAAATAGTAAGTTCCTGGATTTGTGCCTGATACCATTAATCCAGCTAGCCTGGTATTGTCAACATAGACAAGTAGTAATTGTTCAAACTATTAGGGACCTTCTGCTCACATAGCATGTTTGCTTAGCTCTGACTTCTTCCAAAGAACTTTTGCAGAAGTTGAATATCCTTTTCATAGGTTGAGTATCCTGCTCAGATTAATCTCCACATGACACAAAAAACTACCCAAGATTACATTAAACAAAACACACCTGTTTGCACATCATATTTTCTTTCTTTGGAAGGCTTACCCAGTAATATGGAAGCTTTCTATACACAGGTATAAGTCAATTTAGTTAAACTTTTGAATATGTTGCCATCTTGCACATACAGTCCTAGGGTCAAGAAGATGTCTGGAGGATTCTACCACTAGGTCTCCTTCAGCACTTAGTGCTCTGGTCTAAGTGTAAAAAGATTAATTCAGATTCTCGCTGTTGGGATAATGAAATAAATAGCTGAACATAAGGACAGGCTAGTTTGCCCAGTGCGTAGGAAATTGTATTGCTAAATATGGCTCTTCTTTGTAATTTTTACAACTCGCACATATGACCACTCACAGATGACCACTCAAAAGTCTATTCCTTTTGCTTTCTTTCTCTGCCAGTGTTTTTGACCATTTTTGGTAAAAAGTCTTGATCAGAGTTGCGCACCCAACCAATCTGAACTGCTTAAACACTAGCTGAGTGGTATTGATGTTGATTCTGTTTTCCAGTGGCCATATTGTGGGCTAAAATGACGTCAGCTGAGTATCAGCCTCTTGTAACTTGGTATAGCCAAGAGTTTACATTTCTGCCTGAACATAAAACTGTGTGGAATGAAGTTTAAAACTTTATTTCCATTGAATTTTTATAATATTGTATAAAGTACGTGACTATAGCACACTCTTCTTTTAAATCCATATATTCTTTTTATGCAGGTCTGGTGACGTGAAGCACTTGTGTTGATCACATTTCATATTATTATCACTTTCTCCTTGTGACTCCCAAATTGCAGCATGGCTGCCTAAATCCCTTGTAAGGGGCTCGACTTTGAAGCCTTGGAGATGGTTTTGTGCTTGAATAAATTTTTTACGTTGTTTTCATTGTCAAAGAGAACTTCTAACAAAATAGGGATGACCTGCTATGTTATTTCCCCCCCTACAACACAACATTGTTGCGTTGAATCCGATAGTAATTCAATAATATTAAAGCAACCTGGTTGAAGTTATTTTTGAAGATTTAGTGACAACATTAGGAACTAATGATCCAACACAATTTAGCTTGTTAGTGTCCAAAGCAAGTTCATAGAGGCTGGCAGAAATCACCATTGCCTTAATATGGTCTTATATGGAGGGGGGGGGGTTGAGGTGGAGAAATGCCTTGAAGATAGATTTTCTGAGGAAAGATGCATTAATTTTGTAAAGGTTTTTTTTAAAAAAAAGAAGTTATAGAGAAAAATGTCAAAAACACGCTTCTTATTGAAGTTGTTTCTTCATTCTGAACAACTGGACCTCCTTGAAGTGCTGTCCTTTTAAGCTATCCGTCTTACATCGACACGGCGCAGAGCCTTTTCTGTAGTAGCGCCGTCAATCTGGAATACCCTTCCAAGTGATGTGCGGGCCTTGCAGGATTTACTATCTTTCCGCAAGGCCTGCAAGACCCAACTCTTCCGGCTAGCCTTTGATTGCTAAGCTGGAAAACCTTACTTTTTAGTCTAACCTGTTGTTTTACTCCTGTTGTGTTTTTATGTGTTTGTGAGCCGCTCTGAGCCCTCGGGGAGTGGCGGCATACAAGTCCTAATAATAATAATAATAACAATAACAACAACAACATAAAAGTCTTGCAGTGATGCTACCTTATCCTGACCTGTTTTCCTTGGACATCCTTTTCTTTCAGTTGGGTTCATGTCCAAGCGTGCATGTTTAGGTTTAATTCCTTAGTTCCTCCATAATTTCAAAGCCATTCCTCCCCATCACTTTTAAAATATAAGAATGTAGATATTGTTGCTGATAGAACTGGTATTTCAAATAAGTTTAGTTCTGGAAAAAAAAGCAATTGTTAGTTGAAAATGACACATTTTTGGATTATTGAGATATTTTAAATGGGTGTTTCAAATAAGGAATTGGATCTGATCTTTCACTTTCAGGTTCTTATTTTATTATGGCCTGGATGTTAATCAGACTTGCACAAAACTATCTCCAAGGCTTCAAAGTCGTCCCCTTCTCCTATCCTGTTTGATCATGATGAACACTTTCGACACTTTTGCGGCCAAGCTGAAGAACTTTCCTGATGTTGGTCAACTGAAGTATGATCTGTCGTGTGAACTCTTCAGGATGTCTACATTTTCAAAATTCCCTCCTCATGTGCCAGTGTCTGAAAGGAGTCTTGCCCGTGCTGGTTTCTATTATACTGGTGTGAAAGACAAGGTGAAATGCTACAGTTGTGGTTTAATGTTGGACAACTGGAAAAAAGGTGACAATCCTCTGGATAAACATAAACAACTATATCCCAGCTGCAGTGTCGTTCAGAATCTCACTTCACTGAACAATCTTGGCTCATCATTGTATTCTGCCTTTTCACCCCCAAATGTTGGACATTCTTCCCCTCATTCCCCACAACAAACACCAAATTTGGATCAAGTTGGCTATTTCAGTGGAAGCTTTTCTAGTGTTCCCCAGCAGCTATCTAAGTTGACAGAAGGTCTTTCACATGTGAAACCTAAAGTTGCCAACAGTGCAATGAGTTCAGAGGAAGCCAGGTTGCTCACTTTCAAGACATGGCCACTGACATTTCTGTCGCCTTCCTCTTTAGCAAAAGCTGGATTTTATTACATAGGGCCTGCAGACGCGGTGGCTTGTTTTGTCTGTGGTGGTCACCTCAATAATTGGGAGCCAAAGGATAATGCCATGTCAGAACATCGGAGGCACTTTCCCACCTGCCCTTTTGTGGAACAAAGTCAAAGCCAGCCCGGCTTCACAGTTTTCAATCTGAGCATGCAAACCTACAGAGCTCGTGCTGGCACTTTTGAAAATTGGCCAATGACCGTCCCAGTTCTGCCTCAGCGACTTGCAGATGCTGGCTTTTATTATGTTGGTAAGTGAGCTATTCTTCATGCTCAGGATGCTATTTAAATTTTTCAGCAATATGACTCTTGTATGTGTGTGTTTTTAAATGTTGTGTACTTTTTTTAAAAGGTCGCAATGATGATGTCAAATGTTTTTGCTGTGATGGAGGACTCAGATGTTGGGAGTCTGGGGATGATCCATGGGAGGAACATGCTAAATGGTTTCCAAGGTATATTTTTAAAATCTTGTTTATAAGAGTAATAAAATATGCTCTTATATTTGCTTCCATTGTCAATTAAACTAGTCTCACATAAAGGTATTTCCCTCTGGGGATTTTTTTGTTGTAAAATACGTAGTCTTCTATCCAGTCAGAGTGGGTAGCTTCAAAGGCAAATGCAGCCCATTCAATACCATATTACAGGTGCTGTGCCATGCTGGTCATGAAACAAGGTTGTAGAATTAATTAAATCAGCTGTCCTGGATACTGGTCTGTTTCCATGCAAAATTCAAAGTGCTGGTTATGACCTATAAATTCCTATACAGCAGACCTGCACAACCTGTGGCCCTCTAGAAGTTTTGGACTTCACCTCCCAAAATTCCAGTCTGTTGGACAAGCTGGCTTGGGCTTCTTGAAGTCCCAAACACCTGGAGGGCCCAGATCGGCCAAGCCTGCTACATAGTTTAGGTCCAGATTATCTGAAAGACTACATCTCTCTATATCAGCCTGCCAGAGAAAACCCTACCATCACTGGGTCCTGCCACCATCATCAGCTTGCATGGTGAGGACATGGGGGGGGAGAGAGAAAGAAAGAAAGGGAGAGAGAGAGAGAAAGAAAGAAAGAAAAAGAAAGAAAGAGATACCTCGGTGGCTGTTTGTACCCCTGTTACTCCCTTTGGTGGGAAATAAACTGGTTCCCTCCCTTGTTTTCATTTTACTGGTAGGAGAAGGCATTGTTATTCATGCAGGCTTTAAAAATGTAAGCTTTATGGCAATATTTTATTCCTCTTAAACTTGTGTATGTTTTATACTGTTTTATGTGCTACTGGGTTTTTAAATATTCAAACTTGGATCAACTTAACCTTAGCTCATGTTTAAGTTATTGGCTACCTCTACTATCTAGGCCAGTGTTTCCCAGCCACTAGTGTGCCGTTACGGACCTCCTGCTGTGCCACAAGAAAAGCTCTCTGCCCCCTTCCTTCCCCCTTCCTCCTGCCGAACTCCTCCTGCTTGGGGGAGGAGGAGGAAGGGCTGGGCGGCGGTGAAGAAAAAGAAGAGGCTGGGGTGCCGCCTCTTTGGCTATTTCCCCAGCCAGCCTCCAATCCGCCAGGACTCTTGCCCCTTGCTCGCTGAAGCCGCGTGGAGGAGGAGCCCCGCCCACTGAAGCCCGTCCACCGCTCATGCTTCTCCTCTGTAGGAGAGCTGAAGCCAGGGGAGGGGGCAGGGCATGGCGTGGCCTGGCTCCGCCCCCTCCCCCTGGCTTCGGCACTCCCAGCAGCTGCTCCAGCCTTGAGGGGGCAGTGCCAAGCCAGCATTGTGCTGGCTCTGCCACTGCTGGCTTGGCACTGCCCCCTCAAGGCTGGAGCAGCTGCTGGGAGAGCTGAAGCCGGGGGAGGGGGCAGGGCTTGACATGGCCTGGCTCCTCCCCCTCCCCTCGGCTTCGGCACTCCCAGCAGCTGCTTCCAGCAGGCCACTATCCCCCAGCAGTTCTTTACTGTCTTAGAGTGTTATTTTGTGTCATTTTGGTTGGTGGTGTGCCCCCGGATTTTTTAATGTTAAAAGAGTGCCGCGGCTCAAAAAAGGTTGGGAAACACTGACCTAGGTGATTGATATTTAGGTGTTTAGATACTGCTTGTGATGAATTCTCCACTTTTAAGTAGATTAATGGAACTGAAATGGTCTAATGATGGAGCCAAAATCTTGTGAGTTTATGAGTTACTGTACTCCGTTTAGGGTGGGGCTCGTACAGAAACATAGTTCCAGGGTCTGAACAAGTATGGAAAAGATTCCATATGTTCTTCAGAAGTAACATGATTGCATCTGTAATTGATATAGCATACAATTGTTTTTCTAATCTAGTTTTGTTTGGGGTAGTGTTTTAACGCAAACTTCTAAAATACACTGATAGGTTTTAACATTTAGTGTGTCGTCCAGGACCAAGTTTATAATCAATATTTTTATTGTCAGTTCAGTGTAGTATTTCATTAGCAAATCATTTGTTAAAATCTTAATATTTTTGTTTGATTTTTTTCATTTTGTCCACCAGTACAATATGAAACATAGCATTTAATGCATTTTTCTCTCCTAGGTGTGAGTATCTGATTCACAAAAAAGGTCAAGAGTTTGTTCGATGTGTTCAAGCAAGATTCCCGCATCTTCTAGAACAGGTACTTTAAATGCTGCTGTATTTTTGGTTGTAAAAACAAATACGTATCTCTTTCTGAGTGTAACATCACAGTTTTCTACACACTGACAGGTTGGCATTTAGGAAGATCATTTGATTTTTTTCATTAATTCTCTCTATACCTAAGTTGACTATATGTTCGTGCTGAAAGTGGTGATAAATCAACATTACTGCATGCTGGGTTCTTGGCACATGCACACACATATCTTGACACCTATCCTGCCAGCTGCCTAAAGAGGCTGGCAGGTACACGTTTGATCTTGCAGGCTGAACTCAAGGAGGTTGGCGGCAGCATTGTATTATGATTTTAGAAAGATACAGCAGCCATCACTTCTATGGCGGGCGCTCCAAGTTTCTTTGTGTGCGCTTGCCTGCATCCCAACTTCATCGTTTTCTTGCAGAAAAAGGTAGTTTGTGCTCTAAAGCTACTTGCTGAAATAAGTTTTTGAGGAGTGTGAAAGGCAAACATTTCCAGAAATGGCCCTGCAAAAGAAAAAAAAATGAAAAGGGGTAGAAGTACACTTCTGGGTTTGGAAAAAATTAGATATTTAAAATGTTAAATAGTATGGGGGGTGTTTCCTGTTATCTATTTAAAAGGTTAATTCCCAGACTTGAAATCTTCCGCATGAGTCAACTCACTCTTTTGGAGGAAGCACAAGATATCACTCTGTGGAGGAAGGATTAACTGAGGGCCACAAAAACAGCCTTTGGGTGTTGTTTGCCAACCTAGACTCATGATTCTAGAGCAGGGTTGGGATTGGAATTATTAGTTTTCTAGATGTTGTTAAATTCCCAGCATTCCTCACCATGGGTTACTAGGGCTGCTGGGAGTTGCAGGGCTGGACAGATCTGATCCTTGTTCTATACTGAATGTGAGATGAATAGACCTAGTTACTATTGAAAGCCTGTGTGTGGGAAGGTGTGGGGGAAGTTGCTTGCTGCTGCTATAAATAAATGTGCAGTTACAGCATGCATCTTAATTATATAGTGATAATTGAGAGAACACATGATGCTTACAGTGAAACAGGAAAGTGCACTTTCAGTATTGCAAGGCCATTGGGGGTATTTCCTGAGATGCTTTGAGTGAGCTGTATGACTAAATGGTGGTCTGAGCAGGCTGCTTAAATGTCTCAAATCATGCATTTAAAGAGGCTTGTGCAGTTGAAAATTATGTTTATTATATTTTTGTGTCTATTCTAGGTACAGCTAATGTTAAAAATTCTAGACTTGAACTACAGACTTTTTAAGAATGGGGATTACTTCTGCTGGCAGATGACAATATCATGTGGGTGAAGCAGTATAGCATATGGAGATATGGATATGAAATTTGGGCATTATTTCCTGTAGAAGGAGTTCCTTGTGCCAGCAAACTGGCATGGGATCTGATCTCAACATTGGTTGTCATTATTACAATAAGTGTGTAGTACATAGCAAGAGTGAACAATTTATTACTTTCCAGATCTACGTACCTCTCATGCTGTCTTTCACTATTGACTACATAATGATCGGGTTTAATAGGAGTGACCGTCTAAATTTTTTTGTTAGATCACGAGTTGTCCAAATCCAATAGTATTGTGTTTGGGGTAAAGTGCACAGAGTTGTTTTGCATCAAAATATTAAGACCATTTAACAGAAAGCAAAAGTATTGTTTTGTGTGCACAACAACGGTCTCTTTCTCATAATTCTTTTTGTTTTGTAGCTGTTATCTACTTCAGATACCCCCGTGGATGAAAATGCTAGTCCACCAAGTAAGTGGGATTGTCTGTGTTTTTGTCACTTGCTACTGTGTTGATACTTGTTTCAAAGTGAGATTTTAGTTATTGTTGCACCTTACTGAACAACTGGGATGCCAGTTCGTGTGATTTCTAGAATGGGAATGGGTCATCACTTCTGTGTTTGCACTCCCACCAATCAATAAACATCTTCAAATAACATTAATGACAGCCTAGTAGCAACAGAGAGCACTGTCAAAAAATTAATAATCAGTAAACACCTTGAAATCAGTCTTAGGCTAGTTCACGTTATTTTTTCAAATTCATCAGTAAATTGAATAACGAAATCTATCAGCATGTTTACAATGTGAGAGAAAAATGTTTTGAGTAACTTTTGCACATGACTGTGAAGTGTGATTGACCTATGATGGAATGCTGCCAAATGGTGTGCAGGCGTTGGTAGTGGAGAGCTGGGATGGCACTCTGGGATGCTGACATATTTGGATCAAAAACTCAGCCGACATTGATAGTGTTCAGTGTAGCAATCCAAAACATGCTGAAGGTATGAGGCTGCCTGCCCTTAATGGAATGGCATAGCAAGGCAGAGGTGTCCCCTTAAGAGCTGGTTTGTGGTTTCAATTAAACACCAATTAAACACCAAATGTTGCTGCCTAGGAAAGGAAAGCAGTCCTTTCTCAGGTGTTGCACTTTACAGCCACCTGGTTAATATGAGGAGAGTCCATGGCCTGAGATAAATGTGGCAAGTTAGAGTAGATGTTATTAAACCAACTGGACTGGTAAAAGTAAATAAAAGTAGGAGAAAGCATTTTTGTGTATTCACATACTCAAGTTCCAAATACAGTAAATTCTCACTTAACTGGCATCCATAGGAATTGGTAGCCGTAACTGCCATCTTGACCACAAGCCTGCTTTTGATTACCCAACATGTGGAGCACATTCCCCTGTCTTTTCCTGTTATTCACCCCACCCATGTCCCTATTGTGGAAACAACCCTCATTTATGACATGGGAAGAGGGGAGGGGGCATAACCAGAGAAAATCGGGGAAAAGGTTTTCTTCCTTCAACTCCTCCCTCATGTAAAATGGACTATCCTTCTCTCTTTCACACCACCTAGTGGCCTCTACCCAGATAATGGAACAGTATCAAGAAACTATTAAACACAGCTTGCCTAGTAGGGGGAAGTGATACTGCACATGCCTTTCTCATTGAAAGAAATCCCTCTGGAGGAATGGCCTGGTTCACATTTTTGTCTAGTCCAATGTAATCCTAGGCCCTTGAGCGCTCCAAGTTCATGCTGCTCTATCAATTCTTGTCTTTTTCCAGTTTTGTATTTGCATCTTTTAGTTTTCCAATTTTGTTTTTCACTTTTTCTTGTCCTTTTTCCATCTTCTTGGAAGATGTTTTATCCTGTTTTATTTCTTTAAGTTCCTCTTTGACAGTTGACATCTCCCTTTTTATTCCATCTACTTCACCTTTAATATCCTTTCAAAGATTTGATATTTGGTCATTAAATTGCTGTTGGAACACATCTTGTTTCTCAGATAATTTTTGAATCTCTACTAATACATCTCTTAAATCAATGTCACCCGGAAGTGAACCTCTTCTTAGGGTGGCATGTTTCTTTTCTTTCTGCGTTTTAATTTTTGGTGTCATCATGTTATTTAATAATCAGTTTATTTCATTCGATAAATGTGTTATCAAATTAATTGATGAAGTTCTTAGTTGATTAATTGAGATAATTTAATAATTAATATCAATTGGTAACTTCGTAGATTTCTTTAAAGTATACGTTGATAGATTCTTTGTGAAAAACAATAATATAACTACTTTGGAAATAAGTAATTTAATGAATTTGATAGTAATTAATTTCTCTAATTATTTAGGATATGCCTTCTTTATTTTTCTCTCCTTTGACATGCTGCGTATCTTATATTTTAAAAGAAAAAGAAAAGAACTGATTTTTGGTACCTACTTCTGTGTTGTCGGTATGCCCACGTTTTCTCCTTTCGTTTCTTAATTTTTATCGTCTTCTTAATTCAGTTCCGTCACGTGGGTAATATATAGTTGTTTTCTTCTTTGTATGTACTTCCGCCTTTCTTTAATTCTCTTTACTGGTGCTTCCGCCCTTGCGCTGCATCTTCGACCTATTGGGTCCTGTACTTCTTTGGCCAATCAGGTATCTCTTCATCGTTTTCAGGGTCTCGGTGTCTCTCGCGTTATATCTCTCTCTGCTTCCACCCTTCTCTTCTGTTGGCGTCTGCCCTTACTTTAGTCTAGCACCACATTCGTTTCCTGTTGTTCTCTCACTGCACCCCTCTCTCAGTTCTGCCCTCTCTGTGTAGCTCACTGCCCTTTATCCTCCGACACTTCCGGGTCTATCTCCTCCTACTCTTTTCCACTCGAGGTTGTTTATGAAGGACTCCACTAGACCACTGTTTCCCAACCTTTTTTGAGCCGCGGCACACTTTTAACAGTAAAAAAAATCCGGGGGCACACCACCAATCGAAATGACACTCTAACACAGTAAAGAACGGCTGGGGGATGGTGGCCTGCTGGGAGCAGCTGCTGGGAGTGCCGAAGCTGAGAGAGGGGGAGGAGCCAGGCCGCACCATGCCCTGCCCCCTCCCCTGGCTTCAGCTCTCCCAGCAGCTGTTCCAGCCTTGAGGGGGCAGTGCCAAGCCAGAGGTGGCAGAGCCAGCACAATGTTGGCTTGGCACTGTCCCCTCAAGGCTGGAGCAGCTGCTGGGAATGCCGAAGCCGGGGGAAGGGGCGGAGCCAGGCCGTGCCATGCCCCGCCCCCTCCCCCTGGCTTCAGCTCTCGCACAGAGGAGGAGCATGAGCGGTGGACAGGCTTCAGTGAGCGGGGCTCCTCCTCTGCGCGGCTTCAGCAAGCGAGGGGCAGAGTAATGGTGGGCGTCATGGTGGATTGGAGGCTGGCTGGGGAAACGGCCGAAGGAGGCAGCGCCCCGACCCCTTCTTCTTTTTCTTCGCCACCGCCCGGCCCTTCCTCCTCCTCTCCCAAGCAGCAGGAGTTCGGCAGGAGGGGGGGGGAAGGAACGGGGGCAGAGAGCTTTTCTCATGGCACAGCAGGAGGTCCGTCACGGCACACTAGTGTGCTGCGTCACAGCGGTTGGGAAACACTGCACTAGACTAAACAAAGTCTTCATCAAAGTCAGTTTCTGTTCCTTTTTCTCAGGCTTTGTGCACTTTGCAATAATGGAGTTCGATTAAAGCAATACCAAATTAATTTCAAATCCTCCTTTTGCTCTTTTTTTTACTTTAGCTAGTTAATTAGCCCTCTCAAATTGGACAAGAAGTTTAAGATTTAAAGTTTCTTTGTAGTCAAATTCTCTTTCTCCCCTCCGTTTTTGCTCTTAAGTTTCTGCTCTTTCATAAATATCCGTTAGCCTTGTTTCGCTTAGTGAAGAGATTTTATTCTTTGCAACTTACATTTGAAGTATCTTCTTCTCCTCTCTTCTCCTGTTCTTAAATTTAAAATGTGGCTTGGTCTGCTGTAGACCGAGTCTCATCCGAGACTCGGCTCACCTTGCTGTGGTCTGCTATACCCGGTGGGCTTTCCCCCGGGTCTTTGGGCACCACCCTTGAGGGGTGACACCTCTTTGACCATCGGGGCTGTGCCCTATGGGTTTTGCTTTCTCCCCAATCTCGATCGGCCGGGGAGAGGGAGCCATACGCTCTACCCAACCACCATGCTCGGCTGGCACCTTGAGAGCTCTCAAGATGCCTGTCCAGCAGCCATGCCGTCCACACCGGAAGTCGTGCAGTCATGATTTATTATCATATTTTTAAATGAAAGCTACCTCTTCAATATCCATATGAATCTCCTATTTAAAGATGTAATGCAGTACTTTTCTCTGTAAGTAGTTATTCGATTTGAACCTGGTGAAAATGGTTCAGAAGATGAAGTCATCATGAAAACCCCTGTAGTTGAAGCTGCATTGGAGATGGGATTCAGAAGACGACTGGTCAAGCAGACTGTTCAGAGTAAAATCTTAAGAACTGGAGAGAATTACAAAAGCATAAATGATCTTGTGTCTGACCTCATTGCTGCAGATGATGAAAAGAGGGAAGATGAGAAGGAGCCACAGATGGAGGAATCAACTTTAGGTATGTACAAACCTTGATAGCAGATGTTTTTGTTCCTGGTAGTGAGAAGAAATAAGTTTCCTCTCGTCACAAAAGTTCTAGAGATTTTAGGGCAATTCCTGTCAAAGATATTTTATTCTTTGCAGTTGATGCAAATGTTCATTGGACAAAACATAGAGCTAGAATATTTCTCAACATGATTATTTAGCCTCTGCATGAAAGTTTTTGGTAAAGGAGAGGCCACTGATTTCAGGCAGTTGGTTGTACTGCTGGATGAATCTTTTTGCCAACAAGCTTTCCAAGAAGCCAGTCCACCCTTCTTTAAACTAAGATTTTTTTGTTGTGTCAGGAGCAACTTGAGAAACTTCAAGTCGCTTCTAGTGTGAGAGAATTGGCCATCTGGAAGGACATTGCCCAGGGCAGTGATTTTCAACCTTCTTTGAGCCACGGCACATTTTTTACATTTACAAAATCCTGGGGCACACCACCAACCAAAATGACACAAAATGACACTCTAACACAGTAATACATATAGTTAATATGTTTTTAAATGTATTTATGCACTCACTTAGTGTGAAACCTGGGCCTGTTTCGATGAACACAAAATAGATATCCTGGCAGGAATGGTAGAAAGACACACACGAAGCTCTTGCTCAACAGCTGTCAGTCTCTCGCTGTATTGCCTGAAGCTCACCGTCTCTTCTTTTTTCTTTTGTCCACCACTCATATTAGGGCCTTCATTTCTTCAGGGCCCTGTTCGGCATTTGCATTTTCCCTTCTCAAAAACTTCTCCATCACTGTCACTCACTTGTCTTGCTGTGATCCCAAATTGACGTGCAGCTGCAGCACTAACTCTAACTTTGTTTACTTAGCTGCGTCTGAGCAAATCCAAGATTTAGCACTTCGCGTCACTTCTTAGGTGACAGAGTGCTATGGTTCCATTTCTTAAAGGGACAGATGTGCCTTATAGTTTATATATGAATGAAGTTCAAAAATAATTTCCCCACGGCACACCTGATGATCTCTCACGGCACACTAGTGTTCCGCGGCACACTGGTTGAAAATCACTGGCCCAGGGGACGCTCGGGTGTTTTGATGTTTTCCCATCCTTGTGGGAGGCTTCTCTCATGTCCCCGCATGAGGATCTGGAGCTGACAGGGGGAGCTCAACCTGGTCTCCCAGATTCTAACCTGTGACCTGGCGGTCTTCAGTCCTGCCGGCACAAGGGTTTAACTCACTGCACCACCGGGGGCTCCTAACCTAAGATTAAAGTGCTCTACTGAAGAAGGTCACGTGTATATTAGAAACAGGCTGTTTCTCCTAAGCAAAAACCATCTTTTGAGCATTTTGAGATATGTCTCTAATTGTTTATTTCAACCGCCCTTTTTGGAACTTTAAGCTCAAAACTGTCTTCAAGTGGTTACGAGTCCCTCTGATAATAATAATAATATATTTTAACCCACCCCTCCCTGAAGGGACTCAGGGCAGCTTAGATCACATTTTAACCTGAAAGTAGTATTTTTATTCAAAGTCATGTTCTAAGAGAAAGTTTAGGCTTGCTTTAAAAAAGAAGATCTAGTGCATGTGTCAGCACTAGTTATAAAACTGGACTTTTTCTGAAATAAACTCATGGGCATAAGAGAGAGAAAGGTGTTATGAAAGTAGAATGATTTCACTGTGTTCTTCTTTTGATTATTGTATTCCAGACTTGTCCTTAATCAGAAAGAACCGAGTGGCATTGTTTCAGCGTTTGACGTGTGTCCTTCCTATTCTGGAATGTTTATTAGCATCCAAAGCAATAACTAGTCTTGAATACCAAGTTATTAAACAGAAAACCCAGAAAGCCTTGCAAGCAAGAGAACTGATTGATACCATCTTGGTGAAAGGAAACAAAGCTGCAAACATATTCAGAAACTGTTTACAAGAATCTGATCCCGGGTTATACCAAGACTTATTCGGTGAGTTTGCAGAAATGTGGCAATTAGTACCTGATTGTTGCTGTTCTTGAAGAGTGGCAGCTTTGGACTGTTGCAGCCCATAGCAAAAGTACGGCATTTCAATAAGCTATGTAAATTTTTTGTTCTGCAGTTATATACCATGGATAGCAACAGAATATTATTTATTGCTTCATGAAACCTCTAGTCCAGTGACTTTCAACTGTTTTTGAGCCGTGGCACATTTTTTTATATTTACAAAATCCTGGGGCACACCACCAACCAAAATGACACAAAATGGCACTCTAACACAGTAATACATATACCTAATATGCTTTTAAATGTATTTATACACTCAGTGTGAAACCTGGGCCTGTTTCGATGAACGCAACATAGATATCCTGGCAGGAATGGCAGAAAGACACACACAAAGGTCTTGCTCAACAGCTGTCAGTCTCTCTGTTTAGTTTTTATCGCAATCAAGCTAGAGAAGCTCATCTCAAACAGATATGTGGTTGAAAATGCGAAATAGAAAACACTAGAAGGGTTTGGTGGACATTGACATTGAGTTTTGGAGTTGTAGTTCACCTATATCCAGAGAGCACTGTGGACTCAAACAATGTTGGATCAGAACCAAACTTGGCATGAATACTCAATATGCCCAAATGTGAACACAGATGGAGTTTGGGGAAAATAGACCTTGACATTTGGGAATTACAGTTTCTGGGATTTATAGTTAACACACAATCAAAGAGCATCCTGAACTCTTGCAACAATGGAATTGAACCAAACTCCCAAGTGGAGAAGAAAAAGTGTTCGGCAGGAGGGGGAAGAAAGGGTATTGGAGGTTCCAATTCCCCACGGCACACCTGATGATCGCTCACGGCACACTAGTGTGCCGTGGCACACTGGTTGGGAAACGCTGCTCTAGTCTGTTTAGAACCGTTGGAAAGAGCTTATTTGGAATATGTGTGTGTATATATATATACACACATACACACACACATATACAATATATCCAGTTTCTCTCTCAGAAAAATGGATGATTAACTTTTTTTCTTTTTTTCTTTTAGTGGAGAAGAATATGACGTATATTCCAGCAGATGTTTCAGGTAAATATACACGTTGGAAGCATTTGGAATAGTGATTGTTTGTAGTTTTTAAGGTGGGTAGGGGCATTTGAAACAAGTTCAGAATACTTTGCAGCAGCAACACATTAGGAGCTATAAAGTATTATACTTTTTTCGCTCGGCATTTACAAAAGCAAAGCCAAAATAGAAACTGATTCATAAGTTGTGTAATTGCAGGTGCCTTGCACATTATAAAAAGTCTGAGAGCAGTCCTTCACTCTTTGCCCCCTCTTACAATAGTAAGAAAAGTATACTTAGCGTTACAAGTTCACTGGGAATGTGTGAACTAAATATATATCTGGAGTTCTGTTATAATTTTCCATCCAAAGAAAGGCAGCCATATTTAACTTGTAAGACGACTTGATTTTCAGTAGGGATACATTTCTGCATTTGATCTATGTTTCTGCTTGAGCTGACTTCATCCACAATTCTAAGCATTATCACGCCTTATGAAACGTGGTTATCCTTCAAGGTGTTATCTCTTCTAACGAAATAATACTGCATTTAGATAAAAATATACCAAAATGTCTATTTATTAACGACTAAACCAAAAGTACGACAATACATATACTCGGTATTCAAATGTATCAAAATACTTATATTCTATAGAGTTCCATAGGCGAATTATTCATCATTGATGCTTAGTGTGAAATATACATACATAATAATAATTAAGGCAACATCATGGTATGGTACACGCTTAGAACACAACGTCAAGGGTATCTAAGGGATGGATATAGAGGGAGAATGTACAGACCGGTATAAAGGGAAAGTCGTAGGAGGAAACTGAGTTCATCAGCCAATGTTTATGCGGCCCATAAATGATACGGTTCCCAATGTCCCGGAACGTAAGTGTCCACAAGTCCTCGAAAATGTTCCAAGCCCTACAGGTACTCAAACGATAATCCAAAGTTCCATGGGCGTGACCAAAATACCCCAAAGTAGAGCCTTATGAAAGCCACAAAAGATGCTGGGCGGGCTGCAACGGTAGAGCTGCAGGGCCCGATCCGTTTCGCCCCAGTGGGCTTTTTCAAGCGGCGAAATTCAAAGCCTGATGTAGCGCGTCACAGGAAAACAATTCAAGGCAGAAGTGAAAAAATACGCCATTTTTCCTGCGGACCCGAGGGACTTTCCCTTTATACCGGTCTGTACATTCTCCCTCTATATCCATCCCGTGATGTATGTTTCACACTAAGCATTAATGATGAATAATTAGCCTATGGAACTCTATAGAATATAAGTATTTTGATACATTTGAATACCGAGTATATGTATTGTCCTACTTTTGGTTTAGCTGCTACTTTTCTACAGTAATCGTTGTGTTTACAGTATTTACTAACGACGACAGAAGCATTTTTATATATTAAGATGGGATCTTTCTCTACAGGCCTGTCTATGGAAGAACAGCTGAGAAGGCTGCAAGAAGAAAGAACATGCAAAGTTTGCATGGACAAGGAAGTGTCCATTGTTTTCATCCCGTGTGGCCATTTAGTAGTTTGTAAAGAATGTGCCCCTTCTCTTAGAAAATGCCCCATATGCCGGGGAACAATCAAGGGTACAGTACGGACGTTTCTTTCGTGAAGAGAATGCACTCTTTGATCTGTGCTTAGTGTTACTTGAAGATGCCTTGCTGTCTACAATGACAATAAAGCAATTTTGGAGCCATTCAGTCTCACAGAGTGTCAGAAAGGACTGTGATTCGAGACAAACCGGCCATGTTGGAATTAGCCCTATGGTGCCTACCCGTGGCATGTTTCCTAAGACAGAGTGGTCAACTGTATGCATTTTATTGCAGCTGGTGCCTTTCAAACATTGCTACGAGTGATTTATGAACCTCTTGGAAACTTTTATGGAAGTGGCTTCCAAGATAGTTGGAGCTTGTTAACCTAATATATATTTTTGCATGAGCAGTAAATACAAGTTTAAGCATCTACAGGAAGTGTTCTAGTTGCAGAACAGATTAGAGAACTACCAAGGATTTCATATTATTTCTTAATAGCATGCATATACAACAAAATTAATGGAAGGCTTGACTTTAAAAAGATACTTGTCTTTGTGAAATACAGCTGTTGGTTAAAGTTCGAAAAAAATTCTGGAAATTATTTTCAGGAGTGTTTCATTAAAGCAACAGTGGGCAAATATGAAAGGCTGAAGGGCCACAATCGCCCACAAACAGATCTGGGATATTTTTACCCATGACTGTTGCTCGCCAAATGTCTTTGGAAGATATGAGGGAATCCTCATCGTGTTTTGGAAGCTTCCTGGCATCCAGAGAGCTTTTTTGGTAATTTTTCAGGTCAAATTTTCCCTGAAAAATCGAGTTGTTACTCTTATGACATTTAGAGGGGTTCCAGATGTGGTTAAAATGCCCTCTACACAACTCGGAAACCATTTGGTGGGCTTTCAGAGCATTAAAGAGTAGCAGGAAAGTGCCTTTTGGCCCTTGTGCTTTTCTGAGTGAGATGTGGGGGAGGCCAGGTTTTTGTTTCACACAACTTGGATATCTGAAACAAATAATAAAATGCACAAAGTCGATTGATAACTATGGTGGAAGATTCTTATTCAAAATGTGGATTTTAAAATAAAGCAATCCTGCATTTCTTTTATTGTGTGTATTTCTATTGCTATTCTGATTCGACAAATATTATTGGTTGCAAAGGCTGGATAGAGGAAAGATAAGAGTGTCAATGTGATGAACAGAATTTCTGTTTATCGAGGATTTCTTATCTATTATTATTATTATTATCCGAGTTTATATACCGCCACTCCCCAAAGGCTTGGAGTGGTTTACAACAGAATAATACAGTTAACAGTAAACAACTCTACACATCACAAACAATAACAAAACAAACTATAGGAGTCATCTGCTAGATACCAGGGTTCCAAATATGCACACACAGGGATAGGTATGCTAATCAAATCTTTTTATATAACCATGATGGTAAATAAAGCCGAACAATATGTAATAAGTTTCAATCACTCTCAAAGTCAAATAGTCGAGCAAACAACATAGTTAGTTGTGTATATCACAAGCAGTATCCCCCACGTTCCCCAGTTTGGGTATAGCTCCACAAGCGGTGGATTAACAAAATAATGATTCGTCACCTCCCGGTACAATTCGTGAGAGAACATCAACATACAGACTGTAATAGTGAATGTCACACAATATGTCCACGAAGAGCCGTGGTGGTATGGTGCAGATGTATCCAAAACTTGCAAAAAAATATTATAATCCACAGCCCATTGGCCGTAACTCAAACGTTCCTGGATAGGGATAAGCCACAATGGTCAGGAGAGTCGCGAATAGCTGCTCCAAGCCTCCAATGGCTAAATTTACTCCGTGTTGGTGCAATCACCGGGTAAGCCACCTACGGGTTGTAAAATCCACAGTACTGTCCCGTTTCGAATAATACCTTCCTCAGGGTGGTCCCAAATAGGTAGAAATACAATAGCACTCACTTCTGTAATATAAAATATATCAACACGCTATAATAGCATCCCAAATTATAACAGCTGTAACAGGGTAGGAGAGAATATCTCTACTTACCAATGTATATATCAAATATTCATATATATTTTTGTCGCCTCTAAGGCGAAGCTCCAATGCAGAAAGTAAATAATATAGCCACAATGGCGACAACCGAAGATCCGGTGTAAAATAAAACTGAAAAGCTGCATTAAGTACACTGCTGTCAGCATCGCAATCAAGCACCTGTAACGAACTGCTGAGGAATCTTGTTATGTTGTTTAAAGGAATATGTCATGTAAACTAAGCGACTAATTTAAACCGGTTGGTTGTTGGCTATTAGCGCGGATTATCCACTTTCTTTCACATCTGAGTAATGTGATCTGTATGTCAGCATGCGGACGCGTAGTGACTTTTTCCAATCCCACAAATTTAAAGTCTGGTTGTGACTCGTGTATCGTTTTAAAATGTCTGTATAGGTAAGTGTCTTCATTCCCCGTCTGGATGCACGATTTGTGTTCACCCAATCTTTTCCTCAGTGATCTTTTGGTCATGCCCACATAAAGGCGTGGGCAAGAGCAGTAAAGTAAATATACCGACGATTCAGAGGCGCACGTAAAAAATTGGTTGAGTTTAATAGTTTTGGTTGTCATGGGTATATTAATTTGTTTCTCTGAAGAGACAAACTTGCACATAGCACAATGGCCACACACAGATACCAGGGTTCACCCGGTCCCTAGAGAGAGGGGCAGAATAAAACCCAATGGAGTGTTGGCATGGACAGAGCCAACTGGGTGGCGCGGGGGCGGCATAAAAGCTGGCTCACCTGGCCAGCATTGGAGGCATAGTGACGGCCTGACAGGCCCAGAAATAGAGTCTCCAGTCGAGTCTTTAGGAGAGTTCCTATCACCAGTGACTTGGGAGGGCACTCTTTTCTCCACCTTCACAGAGTTTGAGTCACTTATAAGGGTGAACTGGGGAGACGCTCTCTCCCTTACGACCCTAGGTCGAGCATTTGAGTCCCAGTCCCTGACAGCTTGGGAGGGCCCTCTCTCCTCCCCATTCGCAAAGGAGGGACTACCTGGGAGACCATATTCCAATTTTTGGGAGGGGGCTGCTGCTGCAGATCTTCTCCAGCTACCGAAACCTACCCCCAAAAAGTTCTGGACTTAAATTTCCTCTGCCAGTGGCCACGTCTCTGAGACCTACACCTCGAGGGCCTACCATTTCCCATCACTGCATCTTTGTCCATATCTAGGGCTTCAGGCTCTCCGAGATGCCACTTTTCCCTATTCTGTGTGAAAGATCGTTCATTAAAGTACTCCCTCTTGTGCTGGCATCTGGTATATACTGTGATTGGGGGGGGGGGGGGAATTTTCACTAGGTTGGTTGAACAATTGAGAAAGCTGGTGGGAAGAAAATCAATTCATTTGAAATGTGCAGAAGAGTTGTATGGATACTATGGGCTGCTAAAAAGAAAAATCGGCCCCGGGGGCGGGGCTTCCCTCTGCCTCCTCTTCGCGGCGCGACCTCCTTTCTTGAGTCAAAGGAGGGCGCGAAGAGTTTGGAAGCCCATGTCTTCCCTCCGCATCTAAAGGGCCCTGAGACCTTTCCGAAAACGGCGGTGCCGACTTCAAAATTGCAAATTCACTTCCGGGTTGCTTAAAGCCCTTCAAAAACGATTTGGAAGTGAATTACATCCAAATTTAATATGACTTTTTGAGCATCCCAACAAACCTAACCAGGCCTAATATACAAAATAAATACATCAGTCTATTGCTGCTCCGGCAAATCAGAGCATAGCTAGTAGCTTAAAACAAGTCTATTCTGCTCAGCGTACATTCTCAATAATAATGGCGACTCAAGAAGAGTCTTAACAGTAAAGTCCACTCCTATTGAATGCCAAGGTGATGACATAACGTCCGTCCACATCAGAGGAAGCAGGAAACGTGTGTACTGTCTTTTTGGAGGCCGGCCACTCCTTCTGTAGCCTTTAACCCCATCTGAGGTGGATGGCTTTGCAAACATGCACATTACCAGCTTTAAACACAATTTAAATTCCCCATTAATCGCACATTATCTCTGACAGGCTCTTAACAATAACATATGCCAGATCTCGCCACTTGGAGAATGAGGGGCGAGATGCGTGGCTTGGATCACTGTGGATTATGGGAAGATGGCCCATGAACTGCTGGGAGAATGGCAGCTCTTCGGACATAATGTCAAACATTTAGTCGTGTTTGCAGTGGTTCAGCAGCAGCCGTCACTTGGCATCCTCTCTAGTATTGACACCAGCAGCTAGTAGTAAAGAATGCTGGGCGTTGCATTGAAACATCACCTAGAAAACCTTGGAAGTCTTTCTCCTGCTCTAGATATCGCAGGACTTTGGATTCCCCACAGCTCTCACCTTTCCTAGCGAAGGGAGATGGTAACTACACTAGTAGTCCACCCTGCACTAGCATTGACTGACACTATTTTAGGTTGATATATTTCTCAGCCAATAATGGATTTGAGGCCCCAACCTTTATCTGAGCGACATCCCTTCGTGATATGAACTAATTCCAAGTTTTTCCTAATGGCATAAACTTTCCTCCAAATTAACATAAATAGCACTTTTGATGATGAAAACTCCAGTCCTTGCATAGAAAAACTTGTTTATCTTTCTTTTCCTTCTTGGGCCTGCCTGAAACTCTGGAGCCAGAAGGTCACATGAAGTTCAGTTTTTCTTTGCGGTAATGCCTTTCTATGTTTGCTTCAGTTGCTTAAGACAGTGTTTCCCAACCAGTGTGCCATTGCACACTAGTGTGCCGTGAGCAAACATCAGGTGTGCTGTGGGAAATTGGAACCTCCAATATCCTTTCTTGCAAGAGTTCAGGGTGTTCTTTGATTGTGTGTTAACTATAAATCCAAGAAACTGTAACTCCCAAATGTCAAGGTCTATTTCCCCCAACTCCATCTGTGTTCACATTTGGGCATATTGAGTATTCATGCCAAGTTTGGTCCTGATCCAACATTGTTTGAGTCCACAGTGCTCTCTGGATATAGGTGAACTACAACTCCAAAACTCAAGGTCAATGCCCACCAAACTTTTATAGCATTTTCTCTTGGTTATGGGAGTTCTGTGTGGGAAGTTTGTGTCTTTCTGCCATTCCTGCCAGGATATCTATGTTGTGTTCATCGAAACAGGCCCAGGTTTCACACTGAGTGTGTAAATACATTTAAAAACATATTAACTATATGTATTACTGTGTTAGAGTGTCATTTTGTGTCATTTTGGTTGGTGGTGTGCCCCCAGGATTTGGTAAATGTAAAAAGTGTGCCGCGGCTCAAAAAAGTTTGAAAAACACTGGCTTAAGAGACATCAACAGGTTTTTAAAAATTTTTCAATGCTTTGACTTGAAAAAGTTCTGAACATTCTTATTCACATATGCTATTGGTCAGTTGCATGCCACAAATTATTGCACACCAAAACCCTGTGTGTAGCAAAGGGGATTGTTATTTGTATAGTTTAGAGCAGTGTTTTTCAACTTTTTTTCAGCCGCGGCACATTTTTTACATTTACAAAATCCTGGGGCACACCACCAACCAAAATGACACAAAATGACACTCTAACACAGTCATACATATAGCTAATATGTTTCTAAATGTATTTATACGCTCAGTGTGAAACCTTGGTCTGTTTCGATGAACACAACATAGATATCCTGGCAGGAATGGCAGAAAGATACACAGCTGTCTTCCTCAACAGCTGTCAGTCATGGGAAAACTTCGGCCCTCTGGGTGCTTTGGACTCCAACTCCCACCATTCCTAACAGCCTGAGGCCCTTTCCTGCTTAAGTGGCTGAGGGGGGGGGGGAGGAAAAGGGCCCGAGGCTGCTAGGAATGGTGGGAGTTGGAGTCCAAAACACCTGGAAGGTCCAAGTTTGCCCATGCCAGCTTTCGATTCCAAAGCCACATCTATCTCCAGCCTCTGGCGGTTTGAATATATGTGATTATCTACATGATTTTCTACCTTGTCGCTATGATTATGGTGCTGCTTCTTTAAATTGTCCGGAAACCGACTGTGTTATTGTGCGGATCCCGGAACTGACATTGGATAACATCGTGAGGATACTCTTTGTTCTTTGCACTCACTTCCGTGATTTCATCCAATATTGCGAGTTTTCCGTAGAGGAGCGCTCCGTGAACTCGCTACTTCCTGGTTCGCAACTCCTCCGCTCTCTGTGGCGACCACGCCAAACTACCTTATGTAAGACATTTGATTTTCTCCAGCAGGATTGGGTACTTTGAATGTGTTTTTGCGTATGATTATGTATGATTAATTGTGCATTTTGTACTGTGACGTAGCGACGCTCCTTTAATAAGTAAGGGTATTGGAGGTTCCAATTTCCCACGGCACACCTGATGATCGCTCACGGCACACTAGTGTGCCCCGGCACACTGGTCGGGAAACACTGCCCCAGACCATGTAAGGCCTTAAAGGCCAAAACCAACACTTTGAAGATGATCTGGTGCTCAATTGGTAACCAGTGCAGTCGCTGCAGAGTTGGAGTAATGTGAGCCCTGGCCGGTACTCCAGCCAGGAGTCTCGCTGCTGCGTTCTGCACCAGTTTAAGCTTTTGGATGACCAACAAAGGAAGACCAATGTAAAGGCATTGACCGTCGCCTGACCGTCGCCTGGATCACCGTGGCCAGGTCATTTCCGGAGAGATAGCCTGTCTAGCCTGTCACCGGTGGAGAAAAGCGGATCTGCTGACAGCCGAGACCTGAGCCTCCATCGTCAGCAGCGGGTCTAACTGGACCCCCAGACTCTTTACTAAGGACGTCGGGCATAATGCCTCGCCGTCCAGAGTAGGCAGCCAGAGCCCACATCCCCTCGGGTGCCCCAGCCAAAGGATCTCCGTCTTCAATGGATTCACTCTCAACCGGCTGACTCGTAGCCAACCAGTCACGGCTTCAAGGCACAGTTTTGAAGATCAACAAAAGCACGAAGGCCCACATACAACCAAAGATGTATGTTTGTGAACAATATATAACCTCATCCACACTGTGGAGTAAATGAAGATTATTTCCAGCAGTTCTAAAGATAGTTAACAGATGGCAAACTAACATTTTTATTCACATTTATTTCTGTGAAAGATTTAGGATGAGTTGACTCAGTTGTGTCTTGCAGGTGGATCACAAAAACACACAAACAGAACAAGAATTTTTCAATCACTCAAGAATATTTCCTAATGACAAAAAAAATAGCCAATTGCAACAAAAAATGAGGTCTTTTTTCCTTGTACAGAATTCTTAGTTTACACAGACTAGCAAACGTGTGCAGAGAAAGGTATGCAGTACAATTCCATTAAAATTATATTTCAGAATAGTTGTCATTCTTGTCCGTTTGAGAGAAAAATGATGACAAAGCAATAGAAATTCCAAGTCTCCATCTTCTCACGAAATGAACAATCTTTTCAACAGGAATCGCAGCTATGGTCATCCTTTTGCGCGAGGGGCTTTGTTTTTGAACTTTAGGAGACTGCGGTATGTTGGGGTGCTGAAAATTACAGCAGCTCTAATTAAATGCAATTAACAAAAATTCTCATGGGGAAAGGCATGCCTGCTAAACCTACTTATGTCTATCAGGTGGATAATTGTCTAAGCCAGGGGTCCTCAAACCATGGCCCGGGGGCCGGATACTGACCCTCCAAGGTCATTTACCCGGCCCTCACTCAAGATCAACCTAAGTCTGAAACGTCTGTGTGGAACTGGTACGTCAATTGGATTGGTCCTGGTGTCCGCCCACTGCTTCCTGGGTGGGCCCAAGAACGTGCGGGGCACTCACAATTCGGCCCACGTTGGGCTATTTTGCCTAACAGAGCTCAGGCCAGGCATCTCATGGATATGTTCACAGCCCTTGATACAAGCCTGGATCCCTAGCAGCGGAGTTTTGGGGCACTTGGGTTGGCGTGCATTCGCACTCGAGCATTCAGGGGTATTCCCCCGCCCCCCTCCTGCCTCGTTTCGGCCCCTCCCACCCGTCTGCTTTGGGGAACCTCCCACTGATACATCTATCTGCACGAAGCACGTTGGGATCATTACGGAATCATCCTTGTACGTTATATGGCCCCGCCCAGGGGTTTTCCCGACGCCTTCCCTGCCTGCTATTCCTCACTCCCGCATTGTCCACCCACGTCATCCGCCAGGGACGCGACAGTGATCTTACATCATCAACATTGTGTCATCAACATTGGACCATCTGCATAGCGGGACGTCCTACGTCATTTGACAGCGTCCTGCATCGTTCAGCGGTCACTGAGGGGGCAGGCGCAGGTGGCGGGGCTTCATTTTCGCCGCACTGCGCTGCCGCCCCCCTCCCGTTTCCTCCTGCTGGATGGACTCTCCCATGATTGGTATCTCCACGTAAGTGCTGGACTTCCATCAGGACGGCGTGGGGGGGCTTGACAGCGTTATCGGGGATATACATGCTTTCTCTACTGGATGTGCATTTCCGTGATTTTTTCCGCATAGGATTAAGGCTTGTGTTTGATATTTATGTGCAGTGTTTCTCTGCGTACTATGCCTTATAGGACTGTATTATTTTGTGGTTATTAATCCTGGATCCTGGGCCACGGGGGCATTGTCCCTCAGGGCAGTTCTTGGTGTAGTTGCACTGACTTGTGCCATACCCGGCAGCGTGGGGGACCAGGAGTATTTAGCCTCGACAGTATTGCTATATATATATATATATTATTATACCACTTCCACATGGTCTGGACATTGGTCCCTTAGACCAGTGTTTCCCAACCTTTTTTGAGCCGCGGCACATTTTTTACATTTACAAAATCCTGGGGCACACCACCAACTAAAATGACACATAATGACACTCTAACACAGTAATACATATAGTTAATATGTTTTGAAATGTATTTATACACTCAGTGTGAAACATGGGCCTGTTTCGATAAACACAACATAGATATCCTGGCAGGAATGGCAGAAAGACACACACGAAGGTCTTGCTCAACAGCTGGGAGTTATGGTTCACTCACAATCAAAGAGCACTCTGAACTCCACCAATGAGGGAATGGAATCAAACTTCCCACACAGAACTCCCATAACCAAGAGAAAATACTGTAAGAGTTTGGTGGGCATTGACCTTGAGTTTTGGAGTTGTAGTTCACCTATATCCAGAGAGCACTGTGGACTCAAACAATGTTGGATCAGGACCAAACTTGGCATGAATACTCAATATGCCCAAATGTGAACACAGATGGAGTTTGGGGAAAATAGACCTTGACATCTGGGAGTTACAGTTTCTGGGATTTATAGTTAACACACAACCAAAGAGCATCCTGAACTCTTGCAACAATGGAATTGAACCAAACTTGGCATATTGAACTCTCAATTTCCCACGGCACACCTGATGATCGCTCACGGCACACTAGTGTGCCACGGCACACTGGTTGAGAAACACTGCCTTAGACACATTCATATATTGCTTTGGTTTTTTTGCTACTTGTGTGCTCTAGTGCCCTCAAACTAAGGCCCGGGGTCCGGATACGGCCCTCCAAGGTCATTTACCCGGCCCTCACTCAAGGTCAACCTAAGTCTGAAACAACTTGAAAGCACACAACAACAACAACAACAACAAATGGAAACAACTATGGAAAAGGAAGAAAAGCAGGAGACAAGGAGGGGGAGGAAAGGAAAGGGTGGGGAAAAGAAAGGAAAGGGAGTGAGGAAAAAGTAAAATAATGAAGGGAAAAAAAGAAAAAAAAGGAGAGAGAAGGAAGTGAAAAAAAGGAAAGAGAAGAAAAGGAAGACTTGGGGAAAAAGAATAGAAGAGGAAGGAAGGAAGGGGAGAGAAGGAGGGAAAAGGAAGGAGAGAATGCGAAGGAAAGGGTGAAGGGGAGAAAGAAAAGAAGAGGAAGGAAGGAAGAGGGAGAATTGAGGAAAGAAGGAAGGGGAGAGGGAGGGAAAAGGAAGGACAGAATGAAAGAATGGAAGAGGAAGGAAGGAACAAAGAGGGAGGGGGAAGAAGGTAGAGAGAGAGGGAGGAAAAATAATGAAAGAAAAAGAGAGGGAAAAAGATCGGAAGATCGGAAGGAAGGAAGGGGGAGGGCACGGGGCCAAGGTGGACCTTGGTGTCGACGTCGGTGAGGCGTCGGAAGGCATCAAAGAGGCAGCAGCTTGTGAGCTGCCCAAGGATGAGGGCGATGAGCTTGCCATCCCCCAGGGGCAGCGAGGCCGGATCTACGGTGCCAGGGCCAGGCCTGCCTCCGCCGCCTCTCCCGAGACCCGTGGCGGAGGATGAAGAGAAAGAGGAAGACAAGGCGCCGCCGCCGGGCTCTGCCTTCCCCGGCAAAGAGGGGGCAGGGCCCCTGAGAGCAGCGGGGGATGAGGAAGAGGTGGCAATGGCAACGCGGAAGCGGCATTTGTGTCACTCCTCCCCGCTGCATGATGGGAAACCGAGGCCCGGGCTGCTCTGGAGAGCCAGATGCAATCATGAAAAGAGCCACACCTGGCTCCCGAGCCGTAGGTTCCTGACCCCTGATCTAGACAAACATGATGGAGGGGCCAGGTTGGCAGAATGCAAGGGTAGTTCATATAAAGTTTTTTTGAGAAGTACTGTTGCCACGCAAGGAATTATATATAAAGCTCCAGTTTTATGAAGGGAAACTTTGGCAAAGTCAAAAACATGCACAATTTGCAGTGTCAACCAGAAGTCTTGGGGATTTATCTGTCTCTCTGAGACACTAAATTGTACATAAGATATATTCTAGGTTCTGCTTAGGAAATGATATAAAACCACTGGAAAAAGTAGGCAGAAGTGAGTTGTTGGATGTGGGGGCTGTATCACATCACATGTACCTGTAGACTGTGGGGAGGAAGGCATTTATGAACCCCTCACTACTTAAATATTAAAAGATTGCATTTGGTAACCAAGGAAGACAGATCGTATGAAACCAATGGGCTAAAATCTCCATGTATCCTAAAACAACTGTATGATTCTACATGACGATCCGCTCAGGAAGGCATGTTTATCAACTTTCCCCTTGCAACTGCCTCTTGGATGCGGAAGCGGGGCAACCTCCCCAGTTGCGGACACATAACATCAAACAAAAAACCATGATGGAAGTTAAAGGTTTGCGTACTCTGTTGGAAGTACCGTATTTTTCGCTCCATAAGACGCACCGGATGATAAGACGCACCTAGATTTTAGAGGAGGAAAATAGGAAAAAAAAATCGCTCCCCCTCTAAAATCTAGGTTAGTCTTATCAGCAGGTGCGTCTTCTCAGAGGGCTCGCCGGTTCGCTCTCCCTCCGCCTCCTTTTCCTTCCCCCACCCTTTCCTTGAGGGAAGAAAAGGTGGGGGAAGGAAAAGGAGGCAGAGGGCGGTTTAACCGCGTCGCGTCAGCTGTGACGAGCGAGCCGAGCGCTCGCCTCCGCCTCCTTTGCTTCCCTCCGCCCTTTCCTTGAGGGCGGAGAAGCAAAGGAGGCGGAGGAGAGCGAACCGCGTCGCGGTCAGCTGTGACGCGGTTCGCTCGCTTCCGCCTCCTTTTGCTTCCCTCCGCCCTTTCCTTGAGGGCGGAGAAGCAAAAGGAGGCGGAGGGAGAGCGAACCAAGGCCGCGTCAGCTGTGACGCGAGCGGTTCGCTCCGCCTTCGCCTCCTTTGCTTCCTCCGCCCCTTTCCTTGAGGGCGGAGAAGCAAAGGAGGCGGAGGGAGAGCGAACCGCGTCGCGCCAGCTGTGACGCGAGCGGCCCGCCGCCGCCCTTTTGCTTCCCTCCGCCCTTTCCTTGAGGGCGGGAGAAGCAAAAGGAGGCGGAGGGAGAGCGAACCGCGTCGCCAGCTGTGACGCGAGCGGTTCGGCGCCTCCTTTTCCTTTGCTTCCCTCCGCCCTTTCCTTGAGGGCGGGAGAAGCAAAAGGAGGCGGAGGAGAGCGAACCGCGTCGCGTCAGCTGTGACGCGAGCGGTTCGCTTCGCTAGCCTCCTTTTGCTTCCTCCGCCCTTTCCTTGAGGGCGGAGAAGCAAAAGGAGGCGGAGGGAGAGCGAACCGCGTCGCCAGCTGTGACGCGAGCGGTTCGCTCCGCCTCTCTTTGCTTTTGCCCTCCGCCTTTCCTTGAGGGGGAGAAGCAAAAGGAGGCGGAGGGAGAGCGAACCGCGCCGCGCCAGCTGTGACGCGAGCGGTTCGCTCCCGCTCCGCCTCCTTTTTGCTTCCCTCCGCCCCTTTCCTTGAGGCGGGAGAAGCAAAAGGAGGCGGAGGGAGAGCGAACCGCGTCGCGTCAGCTGTGACGCGAGCGGTTCGCTCGCTTCGCCTCCTTTGCTTCCTCCGCCCTTTCCTTGAGGGCGGGGAAGCAAAGGAGGCGGAGGGAGAGCGAACCGCGTCGCGCCAGCTGTGACGCGAGCGGTTCGCGCTCCGCTCGCCTCCTTTTGCTTCCTCCGCCTTTCCTTGAGGGTGGGGAAGCAAAAGGAGGCGGAGGGAGAGCGAACCGTCGCGCCAGCTGTGACGCGAGCGGCCCTGCTGCTTCACCTCCTTTTGCTTCCTCCGCCTTTCCTTGAGGGCGGGGAAGCAAAGGAGGCGGAGGGAGAGCAAACCGCGTCGAGTCAGCCAGACGCGAGCGGTTCGCTGCCGCGCCTCCTTTTGCTTCCCTCCGCCCTTTCCTTGAGGGCGGGGAAGCAAAAGGAGGCGGAGGGGGAGCTAACTGCGTCGCGTCAGTTGTGACGCGAGTTCGCTCCGCCGCCGCCTCTTTTGCTTCCTGCGCCCTTTCCTTGAGGGAAGCAAAGGTGGGGGGGAAGCAAAAGGAGGCAGATGGCGAGAGAAGCAGCGTCCCTCCGCCGCCGCAACGGACCAGAGAAGAGGAGAGGCGGCGACAGGGTGAGTATATCGCCGCCCTCCCTCTGCTCCAGCGCCTCCCCCCGCTGCATATTCGCACCATAAGACGCGGCTGATTTTTCCTCCCACTTTGGGAGGAAAAAAAGTGCGTCTTATGGTGGAAAAATTCGTAAGTACTAATTTCAAAGGCAGGTTGACCCTGGAAAATTCCAAAACAAACAATAAAATTGTTAAACCGGGGCACATTTGGAGGGTGCACGCTTTTTTGGGTGTGTGATATTCTCTCTTAAAATCACCAGGTCCTTGAGCAACGACTGGAGGAAGGTGAACATAATTGATGCTGAGAGGCTAAATCATTTAAAAACTAAATCCATGAATAATCAAATCTGCAAGAGTCAAAACTTCAAATGTAGAGGGATAATTACCGTATGTATTCAAACCAGAACTTTGGGAAGAAGGCAACAGAACTCCCGGATTTGCCCCCAACCACCATCCTGTGAGAATTTCATACCCACCCACACAACCAGGCCTGGATTAACACCGTTTTGCGCCCTAGGCTACACTTTGGAATTACGCCCCCTTTAAGCCAACCTCTACCCCCCCCACACACACACACACACACCACTCAGACCCACAGTTGGCTGGCTTTCGCCATGATGCCTCCGGAGCAGAAGAGAAAGGCGAGTAGGCACCATCCCGCCACCTCCAAGGTCCCCATTCCCACCGGCTGGAAAGCTCCGCTGTGCTCTGAAGGTCTCCTCGGGAGGCTTGGGGAGAGCGCAGCGGGTGCAAACTCACTCCAAAGGCACACGGGGGGGGGGGGGATATGTCTGCTTGGCGTGCGCTCCCGCAGAGCGAGGGAAGATTCAGGTTGGGGTTTGTGCGGCTTTTGTTTGGCTGCTCCCGAAGGCAGGAGAGCCAGACCCTGGCCTTGATCCTTCCCTCCCTCCCACGGCTCCCTTTGGCCAAGCAGGCCGCCCAGTTTGGTCCGAGAGCGTAGAAGTGAACCTGGGTTGGTGTGGCCTCATGCTGGGGACCTGGGAGAGGTCCACCCAAGCAACGCCCTTTCTCTCCCCTCTCCCTCCCTCCCTCCCTCCCTCTCTTTCTTCTTTACTTGCTTTCTTTCTTTCCTCCTAGTTGCCTCCTTCTCCCCTCCCTCCCACCACCCTCTTTTGGACTCTGACACTCGGCTCTGGCTGCAGGAATTTACAGTCTGCCGCCGGGGGAGACGGACAAGTCGCCATGGAGATGGCTTCCCCGGGAGCCAGGAGGTCAGGCCAGCCAGAGACCCGCGGGGAAGTCAATGGATCAATGCGAGGGCCCTGCTGCAGCCCAGAGAGCGAGAGACGGAGGGGACGGAGCAGAGACTGCCAGGAGAAGGAGCGAGGAGGGGCATGAGAAAGGGGAAAGAGGGGCGCGGACCAGGGGTTTTTTTTGGTCCGTGATCTGCCCCCCCCCTGGCTTGCGCACCTAGGCCATGGCCTAGGTTGGCCTTATGGGTAATCCGGGAATGCCCCCTCCCCCAAACATCTTTAAATCCTTTTGGTCAATGATAAATATTGAAAAAAAGTGGAGGAAGTTACGTTCTACAACAGTGATTCTCAAAGTGGGCGGTACCACCCCCTGGTGGGCGGTGAGGCGATCCAAGGGGACGGTGGGAGACTCAGGGGAATTTGGGGGGCAGTGAACCCCTTTAAGGGGGCGGTGAATGATTGGCCATTTAGGAGGGGTCACGCGGCTCTCTTCTTTGGCCCCACCCCCTTTGCTTTGACTCCACACGCAGTGCAGTGCGAAGGCTGCAATGCAAAGGCCTCCGCGTCCTATCCGCCACCGCGGAAGAAAGCGCGGCCTTCCCCGGTGGAGGCGGCGGAGGAAGCAGGAAAGCCCGGGGCTTCCGCGGGGGAGTCTCAAATATTTAGAAATAATACACAGTGCGCAGTTTCGGAGAGGGAACTCCTATCCGCCGATTCCAAGCACAAAAAGGGTTCGTACTCTTGCTACTCGTGGGCACGCCATATACAATCTGATACAACCAGTCATGAAATGTCCCGGTTTGGTCACAATCGTTCCACACTTTTAGTGTCCACCAAGTGGAAAAATAAGTGTGTCCTAATACTCCTCAAATGAGGCACTTGTAAGGTCCAGTATAGGCAAACCGGATTATATATCGGATTATATATGGCACGAGCACGAGTAGCGTGAGTACGAACCCTTTCTGTGCTTGGAATCGGCGGATAGGAGTTCCCTCTCCGAAACCGCCCACTCTGTATTATTTCTAAATATTTGAGATGATGTATTTACGTATAAATTTATTAGTATAATATAGTGTATGTAAATTCCTTGCTTGTTTTGTGTGTAGATACGGAACATATAGTAGCTTTATTTTTCTGTGTTCGACTCGCTTCTTCATCCCCTCAGGCCAGGACCGGATCATGGCCTTTGGCCGCCCAAGGCCAAAGGCACTGCCCCCGCCCCAGCTCCGCCCAGCCACCGGCTCCCCCCCCCCCACCCCCGCCGCTCCCCTGAGTCCGCCCCCCGCTGGCGCAGGGAGGAAGGAAAGCCCCACCCCCGGAGCCGATGCTGCGCATGCGCGGCATTAGCCCCAAGGGCGGGGCCTCCCCGTGGCTCACCCCTCCCTCTCGGGGCCATGACATGCCGGCTTCCTCAGAAGTGGCGAAATCTGAGGTGGGCGGCATGTCGCGGCCTTGGGAGGGAGGGGCGAGCTGTGAGGGAGCCTCTCCTCTGCGGTTCGCCCCCTCCCTCCCAGGGCCGTGACATGCCGCCCCCCTCAGAAGTGGCGAAATCAGAGGCGGCCGGCATGCCGCGGCCTTGGGAGAAAGGGCCGAGCTGTGAGGGCGCATCTCCCCCGCGGTTCGCCCCTCCCTCCCGGGGCTGTGACATGCCAGCCACCTCAGATTTCACCACTTCTGAGGTGGGCGGCATGGTGCCTTGGGAGGGAGGGGCAAGCTGTGAGGGAGCCTCTCCCCCGCGGTTCACCCTCCCTCCCAGGGCCGTGACATGCCGCCTGCCTCAGAGTGGCGAAATCTGAGGCGGGCGGCATGCCGCGGCCTTGGGAGGGAGGGGCCTGTGAGGGAGCCCTCCCGCGGTTCACCCCTCCCTCCCAGGGCCGTGACATGCTGCCTGCCTCAGAAGTGGCAAAATCTGAGGCGGGCGGCATGCCGCGGCTTTGGGAGGGAGGGTTTAGGAGGGAGGGCTTTAGAAGGGAGGGACAATCATTGGCGCTTCTGCGCCTACACGCAGGGGGGCGCCATATTCGCAGAGGCAGCGGAACTGCCTCTGAGAGTCTATGGCGCCCTGCGCGCAGGCGCAGAAGCACCAAAGATCGAACGTTTTTTTTAAAAAAAATATTTTATTTTGGGGGGTCCAAATCGGCCACCCCCCCCATTCCACCGCCTGAGGCCATGGCCTTGGGTGGCCTTATGGGTAATCCGGGCCTGCCTCAGGCCGCAGCTGACCGTCCCCTCAGAGCCCTCTCTGGCGGCGGCATGCTTCAATTATGTTCAATTTGTAACAATGAAAATACATCCTGCATATTAGATATTTGCATTAGAATTTGCAGGAGTAGCAAAATTATTTATGAAGTAGCAACGAAAATATGGTTGGGGGTCACCACATGAGGAACCTTATTTAGGGGTCACGGCATTAGAAAGGTTGAGAACCACAGCATTAATGCATATATCTTTCTGTTTAATTGCTTTAAAAAAAATTTCTAGGGGGGCAGTGAGTAAATGTTTTTCTGGAAAGGGGGCGGTAGGCCAAAAAAGTTTGGGAACCACTGTTCTACAACAGTGTTTCCCAATCAGTGTGCCGTGAGCGATCAGCAGGTGTGCCGTGGGAAATTGGCTTTCTCCCTCTTTCCCTCCCCAAAGATCCTCCCCGAGGCAAAGGAAGGGCTCCACCGAATGCCAGAAGTTCCACATTGGTGAATTGGGAAGAGCAAACCTGGGAGCATCGGGAGGGTGAAGCATTCACATGTTTCCAAGAAACAAATTGAGCCTCTCCGCTTGGAAATGTTTAATTTTTTTTTACTATTTTACTGGATTTTTCGAGAGTTGCCCCCCCCCCCCAACTGTTTATAACAGCTTCATGATATCCATAGTTAACTGGAAGCAAGTTTCACTCAGGGTGAAACTTCACAAGGGTCTGGAGAACAAGCCCTATGAGGAGCGGCTTGAAGAGCTGGGCATGTTTAGCCTGAAGAAAAGAAGGCTGAGAGAAGACATGATAGCCATGTGTAAGTATGTGAGAGGAAGTCATATATATGTTGTGTTCATCGAAACAGGCCCAGGTTTCACACTGAGTGTATAAATACATTTAAAAACATATTAACTATATGTATGACTGTGTTAGAGTGTCATTTTGTGTCATTTTGGTTGGTGGTGTGCCCCAGGATTTTGTAAATGTAAAAAATGTGCCGCGGCTCAAAAAAGGTTGAAAAACACTGTTCTACAACATGAAAAGCACTGTTTTTCAAAACTATCATCTATTCCCAGCCTAAGTATATAGTCAAGTTTAAATAATTTTCAGTGGAAACCAATAAGTGTCTTTCTCCCGAACTGATTGTTATGCTTTATAGGCAGTGGAATGGATAGCTGTGATGTAACTACTGCATGCTTTACATCAGGCCTGTCCAGCAGGCGGCCCGCGGCCTGTACACGGCCCGCCAGCCCCTTGGATGCGGCCCCCTACCCTCCTGCCAGAAATCTGCAGTTTAAAATAAAAAAATTATTATTTTTATTTTTTTTATTATTTTATTATCGCGGTGGGGAATGAGGGGCGGGGCGGGGAGGAGGAGCAGGCTCCCTTCCTCCTCCTCCTCCTTCCCTCCCTCCCCTCCTCTGCCGCCGCCTCCCGCGCAGGCCCAGCCCCAGCCGGCCATCCCCAGCCTCATGGCGGCCGCTGCGGCCTTACCTTTCGCGGCGCTCCCGCCGCTCAGCAAGGCCAGGTGCGGTGGCGGCAGCTGCTGAGGCGGCAGTTGGGGCTGCTGAGGTGGCGGTGGAGGAGGTGGTCGCGGCGGGAGCGCCGCGCGGTAAGGCCGCAGCGCGCCGGCATGAGGCTGGGGATGGCCGACTGCGGCTGGACCTGCGCGGGAGGCGGCGGAGGAGGAGGAAGTAGGAGGCGGAGAAAGGAGTAAAAAAGCGGCGGGGATGAGCTGGGTCGCCAGGAAAGTTGAAGCCGGGAATAATGTAAACACTGGGATTTAAAGGGAGTAGCAAGGGAGGGTGTAATCCTTTTACCTTGGATTACACCTCCCTTGCTACTTCCCTTTAAATCCCAGTGTTTACATTATTCCTGGCTTCAACTTTCCTGGCGACCCAGCTCATACCCGCCGCTTTTTTACTCTTCCGGGAGGCGCAGCGGGATCTATCTGCATTTGCCATCCGCTTGGGAGAACCAGCAACCTGGGCTTCTCTCCAGCTTCCTCCCGCTCCAGCTTCCAACCCACCCACCCTTTCGTCCTCCCTCCCCCTCCCCCCCTCTTTCTCCTTCCTTCCTTCCTTCCACCCACCCACCCTTTCGTCCTTCCTTTCAACTGTTCTCCCTCCCTCCTTGCCCCTCTTTCACCTTCCTTGCCACCCTTTTATCTTTTCTTCCTTCTCACTTTCCCTCCTCTCTTCCCTCCCTTTCCTCCCTCCATTCCCTTCCACCCTTCTCTTCTTCCCCTCCTTCCTTCTCCTGATCATATTTGGGCATATTGAGTATTCATGCCAAGTTTGGTCCAGATCCATCATTGTTTAAGTCCACAGTGCTCTCTGGATGGAAGGTGAACTAAAACTTCCAAACTCAAGGTCAATTCCCAAGCAAACCCTTTCAGTACTTTCTGTTGGTAATGAGAATTCAATATGCCAAGTTTGGGTCAATTCCATTGTTGCAAGAGTTCAGGGTGCTCTTTGATTGTAGGTGAACTATAAATCCCAGAAACCGTAACTCCCAAATGTCAAGGCCTATTTCCCCCAAACTCCATCTATGTTCATATTTGGGCACATTAAGGCCAGGCTTGGAAAAATAATAATAATAATAATGGGTTGCTGTGAGTTTTCCGTATGGCTGCCTGGCCCTGTTCAAGAAGCATTCTCTCCTGACGTTTCACCCACATCTATGGCTAAAAAGGCATCCTCAGAGGTCTGTTGGGGTTTGGCCAGTGGGGTTTATATCCCCACTGTGGGTGGGAGAAAGAAAGAAAGAAGGAATTCTTGTCTGCTTGAGTTGGGATTGAAGGTTGCCCTTGGACACCTTGATCAGCACTGGATGGCCTTGCAGCTTCAAAGCCTGGCTGAACATTTTACAGAAATACCCAGGCTGCCCTAGAAACACCAGGAGAGAATAATGCTTCTGGGTCATGGCCAGGCAGCCCAGGAAACTCACAGCCACCCATTATTGTTATTATTATTATTATTATTAAACTCACATAAGATATTATAATAATTATAATAGGGTGAGGGGCGGAGCTGGGGGAGGGGCGGGGGCAGAGCTGGGGGCGGGGTGGGGGCGGAGCCGGGGGGGCTTGGCCCCCCAGGTGATCAGTGACCGGAATTCCGGCCCTTGGGCCGGTAGAAGTTGGACAGCCCTGTTTTATATAAATACAGGTAGCAGGAGAATACTAGAATTTTCTGGATCAGCAGCATTTGTGCTTCCTTTCTGTTACAGTGAACGTAAGCTGAATACATGTTACCACAAAGAGAACCGGTGGAGTGACTCTTTTTATGCGCTGTGAAGCTGGAAGCGCAGCTTTTCCAAGACGGCATTAATTCTTAATACATAACAACTTTATGTAAATCTAGATGTGGGACAAGAACAAAGTTATCCATGTCCCCAATTTCAGCAGGCACGTCGCCAAAACAACTTTACAAAAGCAACTCAAAGATCATTATTCCCTCAACCAAAGCAACCCTCGGCGTAACAGCACGCACACACGCACACCCCCACCCACCCCAATTCCTTGCATCTGTTTCTTGGCATTGGAAAGCAGGCAAATATTTTTCTAAAACATTCAAGAAGACACGCACAATGTTTGACATTCCCCAGATTATTAACAAAAAATATTTCCCCTCAATCCACAAAAGTAAGACAAACAATCAGAGGATGTTGCTTTTGGATCCATCTCGGAGAGGAAACTGTGGTTTTGTTCTGCATGGTTTGGTTCGATTATTCTACACACAAAGACTACGCAATTGACAGTGTGACACAGGGCGAGTGTGTTGCAAGGCGTGTTCTATCATGGAAGTGATGTCTCGAATCTTCTGTGCGTAACAGTGGTGATGTTTAACTAAGTCCTTCCCATTCAAAACATCTGCAGAAGTGGTCGCTGAAAAAGGCAACAGCTGCGTAGTCTCTTCATCCGAAACATCCTGAAGTATTCAGGATCCTGATGCCGATACTCACAGCCTTGCCGGGAGGTGCACATCAAAAAAGGAATTAGACACCCTGGTAAACTGTCATCATTTTTTTTTACATTAAGGCCTATTTTGCGGGACGCTTGTGTGTGGGGAGATACACCTTTTGTGTCTTCGGAGCATTGACTTTAAATGATGGCATCATGTTCGTCACTGCAAAAAGAAAAGACAATATATTAGTATATGGCAGTGTTTCTCAAGCATTTTTTACATTGACCAAATCCTGGGGCACACCACCAACCAAAATGACACAAAAAGACACTCTAACACAGTAATACATATAGTTAATATGTTTTTAAATGTATTTCTACACTCAGTGTGAAGCCTGGGCCTGTTTCGATGAACACAACATAGATATCCTGGCAGGAATGGCAGAAAGACACAAACTTCCCACACAGAACTCCCATAACCAAGAGAAAATACTATAAGAGTTTGGTGGGCATTGACCTTGAGTTTTGGAGTTGTAGTTCACCTATATCCAGAGAGCAGTGTGGACTGAAACAATGTTGGATCAAGATCAAACTTGGCATGAATACTCAATATGCCCAAATGTGAACACAGATGAAGTTTGGGAAAAATAGAACTTGACATTTGGGAGTTACAGTTTCTGGGATTTATAGTTAACACACAATCAAAGAGCATCCTGAACTCTTGCAACAATGGAATGGAATCAAAATTTCCACACAGAACTCCCACAACCAAGAGAAAATATTATAAGAGTTTGGTGGGCATTGACCTTGAGTTTTGGAGTTATAGTTCACCTATGTCCAGAGAGCACTGTGGACTCAAACAATGTTGGATCAGGACCAAACTTGGCATGAATACTCAAATGTGAACACAGTTGGAGTTTGGGAAAAATAGACCTTGACATTTGGGAGGAAGGCTGAGGAAGGCTGGTGAGGGAGTCCCTCACGGAATCCCGCCTGCCTTTCCTTCCTCCAAGGGCCCTCCTGCCAGGCTCCGACCCTTCCCCCTGCGAAGGAAGGCCCCCTTTCCCCTTTGGGGTTCTTCCTCCCCGAGGGGCTTTGGGGAATCGGGGCGCCTCCAGAAGCAGCTGGCTCCTTTGCTTCCTTCACCGCCGCAGGAGGAAAGTGAATGCGTCTGCCACCCTCGGGACCTAGTGTGCATGCGCCCAGAGAAGCGCACTTCTGCTTCCCACCCTCCCTTGATTGGAGGCTGGCTGGCTGGGGAAACGGCTGAAGGAGGCGGAGCTCCGGCCCCTTCTTCTCCTTCTTCTTCGCCGCCCGGCCCTTCCTCCTTCTCCTCCTCCCCCAAGCAGCAGCAGCTTGGCAGGAGGGGGAAGAAAGGGGGGAAGAGAGGTTTTTCCGCGGCACACCAGGTGATCGCTCACGGCACACTAGCTTATTAACAGAAGACCCTCCTCGTAAATGCACATCAGAGTAACTTATCACCAGCACCAGTAGCCCAAAGGGATGGAAAGAACAACACACAGACCAATGTTATCTCTTCCATAGTAGCCAAATAATATGGTTGCACTATTTACAAAAACAAGGTTTCCATAACACAAATGAAGTTCCACCTTCCCACTTGGAGCTTCACACACAAGGCCTTCTCAGAACAAGGCCTACCTCATACTCAGGCCTACTAACAATGAGGACTCTTCGTGGCTTTTCCGTGCAATGGACTCTTCTGGTGGAGCGCAGCGTGCACAGAACTGGCCTCACCCTTTAAACCAAAGGTTCATCTGCCGGGGCCGAGCAAGCTTAGGACAGTGAGAGTGAGGTCCTCAGGTCGTAAGTTTGGTTTGAGTTTCCTTCTCTTAGATGGTTGACCTTACAGGGTTAGACGAGATGGTTGACCTTTACTCCACTTGGAGATTGGTCGGTAGGACGTGGTAATTCTACTTCTGGACGCCATCCTAGAATATTGACGATTGTGGGTTTTGATAAAGCGTTCGTGTTCAACGCGAAACGGAGCGGGATCCTTTCTACTCTTCCGTCAACCCGGCTCCAGAAGAGTTCATCGAAACAGGCCCAGGTTTCACACTGAGTGTATAAATACATTTAAAAACATATTAACTATATGTATTACTGTGTTAGAGTCTCATTTTGGTTGGTGGTGTGCCCCAGGATTTGGTCAATGTAAAAAATGTGCCGCGGCTCAAAAAAGGTTGAGAAACACTGTGCTAGGCAAGACAAGGAATGCAATATCAGGCATGTATCTCTAGAACGTGCTGAAGGATTATGAGAATTGCAGTCCGAAAGGTAATTTTCCAAGTTCTGCACAGAGTTCAACTTGGGAGCATCAAGAGCAAAGCAAGACAGCCAGCAGCAGATGGACACAGAGAATAAGTAATCAAATCAAATCAAAACTTTATTACGGTCACAGACCAGCACAAAGCGGGCACAAGCGCCCTAAGAGGAGAAGGGCAACTCCCCAGTAAACAGTTATTTAAAATCAGACTAGAAATCAGTATAAAAATATATTTTAAAAGACAGGATATTGTTCAAGGCCCTGCGGGGGCCAGGGCCCTTCATACTCAAAAGACCGCTTGACCCTACCCACTCACCCAAGAGCACCACGGCCAGCAAACGAGAACCTCCTTTGTATCCCGGGTCCGAGAGAGGCTCACCTGGAGTCCACGAGACAGAGATCTTTCTCTGTTGCGGCCCCCGTCCTGTGGAACTCTCTACCGCCAGATCAAAGAGCCAGTCCTGACCTTGGCGGCACTTAAGACATGGTTATTTAGGAAAGCCTATGCATAATACGACAACCAGCGACCCAGAACCTTCCGAGTCCGATATTTTTAGCCATTTTAATATTTTTAATATTTTAATGTTTTAATACTCTAGTACTGTTATTGCTAGCTGTGTAAGTCTCCCGGAGCACACTTGTGGAGGACGACTCATAAATAAATAATTTTCCAAGTTCTGCACAGAGTTCAACTTGGGAGCATCAAGAGCAAAGCAAGACAGTCAGCAGCAGATGGACACAGAGAATAAGTAATCAAATCAAATCAAAACTTTATTACGGTCACAGACCAGCACAAAGCGGGCACAAGCGCCCTAAGAGGAGAAGGGCAACTCCCCAGTAAACAGTTATTTAAAATCAGACTAGAAATCAGTATAAAAATATATTTTAAAAGACAGGATATTGTTGCAGAGAATAAGTAAACATTCCTTGCAGATTGCCTCTACGAGCAAAAGGGCCTTCTTCCACCTACGCCAAGCGAGGCAACTGGCGCCCTACCTACCAACGGAGGCGTTAGCTACAGTAATCCACGCCACGGTCACATCAAGGCTGGATTACTGCAACGCCTTATATGTGGGTCTTCCTCGGTCATTAACCCGTAAGATCCAAACTGTGCAGAATGCTGCCGCCAGGCTCCTCACAAAAACACCAATGAGATGTCACATCACACCATCCTTGCAGCGTCTGCACTGGCTGCCGGTCGAACACAGAGTCCTTTATAAGACCCTGACATTCAAGGCCCTGCGGGGCCGGGGCCCTTCATACTTAAAAGACCGCTTGACCCTACCCACTCACCCAAGAGCACCACGGCCAGCAAACGAGAACCTCCTTTGTATCCCGGGTCTGAGAGAGGCTCACCTGGAGTCCACGAGACAGAGATCTTCCTCTGTTGCGGCCCCCGTCCTGTGGATCTCTCTACCGCCAGATCAAAGAGCCAGTCCTGACCTTGGCGGCACTTAAGACATGGTTATTTAGGAAAGCCTATGCATAATACGACAACCAGCGACCCAGAACCTTCCGAGTCCGATATTTTTAGCCATTTTAATATTTTTAATATTTTAATGTTTTAATACTCTAGTACTGTTATTGCTAGCTGTGTAAGTCTCCCGGAGCACACTTGTGGAGGACGACTCATAAATAATAAAGTTCAGTTCAGTTCAGTCAGAAATCGGAGCCTATGGCCATAGGGGAACCCACAACTGCAAAAACAAAAAGAAAGAGAACACAGGATCTGAACTTCATGGTATGGAATGGAAATGCCAGTGGTATTTATTTACCACAAGCGACTTCCTCCCTTTTATTACAGGTATTTTCAATAAAACAAAAAACAAATGAACAAAACTGAACTATCCCGCCAGGATTAAAGAGCTTTCAGAATGAAAACGGCAAAGGGGAAATACACGATTCCCATTTGGGATCAGACTACGTGCACAACTGTAGGTGCATCCTGTAGAGATGTGTGTTTTATCCAAAGCAGCAGGGGGCACGGAAACCTGCTACTGATGTGCAAAGAGAAAAGGTACAACTCCAGCAAGTGGCTACAATAGTTCAAAAGAGGGGACGTTGCAGAGGATTTACGCTTTACTGAGGTTGACCAAATCAAAGGAAGTCATCTCAGATCAAGAGAAAAGCTCCCATTGTTAGGAACTATTACAAAGTCAGTGCAACTTCCCCACTGATACAATGGAGGGCTACTCTTGATGTATTTATTGATTTATTTACTAGCTTGGGGACCCAGCGGTGCCCAGGTTATTTGAGGAAGGCATTGTGTGCCAAGGTTGGTTCCTATTAGATGTGTATGTGGCTTGCAGTGGTCTCAGGAACTTAGTGAAGGTACTGCAAGTCCCATTGGCCATGGTCCACCCCCCTCCAAACAGCACCAGGATGTAGAGTGGGTCATGGGGGCTCTGTGTATCACATTTGGTCGTGATCATTCTTTGGATGTGGGTTGAAGTGGTCTCGGAAGGTGAGTGAAGGTATTTCAAGTCCCATTATCTGTGATCCATCCTCCTTGAAACAGCACCAGGGTTGTAGAATGGGTCAAGGGGGCTCTGTGTGCTAATTTTGGTCTGTAGTGGTCATTGGATGAGGGTCGCGTTGGGAAGTGGGCCATTGGGCCCCTGTGTGGCAAGTTTGGTCCTGATTCGTCATTGCTGTGGGCCGCAGTGTCTGACTGCCTGAGGCCTTTCCTTTTTCCTCTGCATCACCTTAGAATGTTGGAATGTGGATGGCCAATCGGAGTCCTTTATGCAAATGCCATTTCAGTGGCAACCAATCCCCTCTGTCTGGGGCCGTGTAATGTTGGAGTTCTGAGGCTGGCCAATCAGAGTCCTTTATGCAAATATTCCCTTAGTGGCAACCTATTGAAACGCTGTCACATATTCCTTGGCACCTCCGCACCTCCCAGAAAATGAACATTCCATTTCCAACGGGAAAAAAACTGTCATTTGGCTAACTCAAGCATTCAGTTGCATTCTGTTTTGCTGGCCAATCAGAGTCATTTATGCAAATTGTCTCTCAGTGGCAACCAATTCCCTCTGTCTGGTGCCTTAGAGTGTTGGAGTTCTGAGGTTGGCCAATCAGAGTCCTTTATGCAAATAATCCCACAGTGGCAGCCAATCGAAAAGCTGGCACATATTCCTCCGCACCTCCTGCCCTCCGCAAACACTGACTTTTATTATATACATAGATAGATAGATAGATTTATTATTTCAATTTCTATACTGCTCCATCTTAGGGCATTTTACAACAATATAACAACACAGTAAGATGGTGAGGTGGTCTCCGAGGGCTCCACATTAGTTTGTGGAGTTCCGCAGGGGGCCATCCTCTCCCCTCTGTTATTTAACATCTACATGCAGCCGCTTGCACAGCTGGTGCGGAGTTATGGGCTGGAGTGTCACCAATACGCGGATGATACCCAGCTCATTCTGAGGATGGAGGGCAGGCCGGGATCCGTCCCCGATAATTTCAAACATTGCCTCGAAGCCGTTACTGGATGGCTGCGAGCCAGTAGGTTGAGGGTGAATCCGGCGAAGACGGAGATCTTGTGGCTGGGCCGCCCGGGTGGTGGGGATGTCCAGCTTCCGACCCTGGACGGTGAGGCGTTATGCCCATCGTCTTCCGTGAAGAGCCTGGGAGTCCACCTGGACTCCCAGCTGACCATGGAGGCCCAGGTCTCTGCGGTCAGCAAGGTGGCCTTTTTCCATTTCCGACAGGCAAGGAGGCTGGCCCCCTATCTCTCCCGGGAGATGTATCCTCCATTACTCCATTACACAGCGAAGTATCATTATGTGTGTTTCCACCAAAAATTTGCATGGCCCCACTGATCAAGACTGCTGAATGGAGATATCTAGCAAAACCACTCTCTTTCAAAATTGTCCATGTCCTTGTATTAACTTCATATCTGTAAAGATCATCAACCAATCCATATTTATTACCCGGCAATGCTTTGTATCCTCCATGAACATAAATGGACTTTGTTGTACCATCATAGACACTGGTATGGCCATATCCACCTTGAACAATTGCTCCTTTTGTTTCTGGTGATCCAAGCCACGGTCATCTCAAGACTAGATTACTGCAACGCGTTCTACGTTGGCCTTCCTCTGTCGGCGACCCGGAAGCTCAAGCTGGTGCAGAACACTGCCGCCCGGCTCCTGTCTGGCACCCCAGCAGGCTGCCATATAACACCTGTCTTGCAGGATCTGCACTGGCTGCCAATTGAGCACCGGATCGCCTTCAAAGTGTTGGTTCTTACCTTTAAGGCCTTGCACGGTCTGGGGTCAGCGTATCTGAGGGACCGTCTCACTCCATATTGCCCTCTGAGATCACTATGGTCCGAGGATGCCAACTTTTTGGAGGTACCTTCGGCGAAGCTGGCACGATTGACCTCTACCCATCGGAGGGCGTTCTCTGTCATAGCCCCCACGCTGTGGAACGCCCTCCCGGCCGAAATCCGGGTAATGAAGGACCTGCTCCCGTTTAGACGGGCTTGTAAAACCCACCTGTTCAAGCAGGCTTTCGGTGGGTAGGCCCGTGCATTCCCAATCGTGCCAGTGCTTCATTGTCCTACTGCTACTGTGTTGTTTTGTTTTTAACTGTTTTTATTTTTTTAGTACTCTGTATTTTATTGTGCCTTCGGCTCTTGTAAGCCGCCGCGAGCCTCCGGGAGTCGGCGGCATAGAAACCCGAATAAATAAATAAATAAATAATAAAACAACACAATAAAAACCAATACTTCTAATTTCCACTACCAATGAGTTAAAATTAACAATAGAAGATGTTACACTTCACTCGAGTGAAAATGCTTGACGGAAGAGGACCGTTTTACACGCCCTTCGAAAGGAGGATAGCTCACCAATTCCCCGAACTTCATCAGGCAAAGCGTTCCACAATGTCGGCGCCACCACCGAGAAGGATCTTTGGCTGGTTGAAGACAGGTGGTATGTTCAGATCGCTGGGACACTGAGGAGATTTTGCTCTTCAGATCGAAGTGATCTCTGGGGAACATGTGGAGGACCAAAACCTGTGAAAAGTACCTTCTATACGGTCCATCCATCTGCCATCTACTAGGCACAGAGCCTTTTCTGCTGTGGCGCCGAGCTTGTGGAGCGCCTTGCCGGCCGAAGTTCGAAGGATTAATGAGCTGCCTGCCTTTCGGAAGGCTTGTAAGACCGTTCTCTTTTGGCAGGCATTCAACTCTTAGCCACTCTCCGTCATGGGCCGACAGAAATATTGTTTTATTGTTCTGGTATTTTTATTGTTTTAGTGCAGGGCTGACACTTCAATACACAAACAGAGCAAGCACTGGTAACAACTCACTATACACAAAGCTAAACCACAGGGCATCAAGGGGCAGATCTATGGGATCTATGGGAATACAGGAGATTTCGCGTTCTAATACATGTCAATGCTGTGAGTCATCTCCCGGGCTGATTCCTGTATCGACTTTGAGTTCTTATTGTGTCACTACAACACTGGGGAGGAGCAGTCAGAAGTTTTGAGCACCCTGAGGAAGAGTGGTTTACGTGAAACGGCCATCTTGGCGTCGTCAGCTTACCTCCAGCCGTTGGCGCCTGCCCACCCAGCAGCTTGCCAGCTCTTCAACCCACCAAGGCTCCCTTTCTGACTCAGTCGTTAGCCTATGAGTTATTATACTCTTGACTATTGATAGGGGAACACAGACTCTGTTGGAATATTGTACTTGGCCCTATACCATTGTAGGGGCACTACTATTGTTATTATGTGAATCTGGAACACTGTGAATGAATTGCATTGTGCTTTTTGTGAGATTGTTATGCTATTTAGCACTTGAATTTGTTCATATGATTATACCTGTGATTTTTACCTCAAACACGTGTCTACACCTTTATTCCCATAGATCTGCCCCTTTATGCCCTGTGGTTTAGCTTTGTGTATAGTTAGTGCAGGGCTGCCCAGGAAGTTGTCGCGATCGACCAGTTGATCCCGGGTCTAAGAGAGGTCGATCCCAGCGCATGGGGCACCTTGCGCACACGCTCCTTGCGTGTTCCCACAATGCCCCTGCAGGAGGAGCGGTGGGCAGAAACGAGGGAGCATGAGGCGGGGCCTTTGAAGGCTCTGCCTCGCGCTCCTTCGTCCCTGCAATGCCCCCGCGGGAGGAGCGGTGGGCGGGAATGAGGGAGCGCAAGGTGGGGCCTTCGAAGGCTCTGCCTCGCGCTCCCTTGTCCCTGCAATGCCCCCGCGGGAGGAGCGGTGGGCGGGCACAAGGGAGCATGAGGCGGGGCCTTCGAAGGCCCCACCTTGCGCTCTGTCATTCCCGCAATGCCCCCGTGGGAAGAGTGGTGGGCGGAAGGAGCGGTGGCACGCGGGAGGAACGGCGGCACGCACACACATGCGTGCAAGGTAGATCTTCTTGACTTGGTTTTTTAAAAAGTAGCTCTGCTGAAAAAGTGTGGGCACTATTTTATGGATGTTTTGCTTGTATGTTGTGAACCACCCTGAGCCTGTTGGAAAGGGTGGTATATAAATTGAAATAATAAAATAATAATAATAAATAATTATGGTATCTGTCAACAGAGAACCTCCCACACCAACTTACATGGTCCGGTACTGAACGCCCCTCTTTGAATGGTAGGTTTTGCATCCAACGTAGCCGATCGCCAGAAGCCCCAACGTCAGCAGAATGCCTCCTATGAAGCTGGCAGCACTGAAGCCCGAGAGCGATGCTTGAGCGACAGCGGCTTTTGGAGTTACTAAAAGACACACAAACATACAATACATTTCTGCCGCAGGGTATATCTTCCAGCACATTCAACAGACTCAGCTTATTTAATTCCCTTCAACAAAAATCCTGTATTAATCCGCCCTGAGTCCCTTTGGGGAGATAGAGCGGAATATCAATAAAGTATTATTATTATTATTATTATTACTAGCTGTACCCGGCACGCGTTGCTGTGCCATGTCTCACTCTCTCTGTGTCTCTCTGTCTCTGTATCACTCTCTCTCTCTCTCTCGATCATTTTCTCTTTCTATCTCTCTCTATCACTCTCTCTCTCTATCACTCCCTCTGTGTGTGTGTGTGTCTCTCTCTATCATTCTCTCTCTCTATCTCTCTCTGTATCACTCTCTATCACTCTCTCTATTTCTCTTTCTCTCACACACACTGTTTCTCTCTGTGCGTGTGTGTCTCTCTCTATCATTCTGTCTCTCTCTCTATTACTCTCTCTCTCTCTCTCTGTCTCTCTCGCGGTGGTGGGGGCAGGCTGCAGGACGCAGGAGGGAGGAGGGGAAGAGAGCGGGGCCCCTTCTCCAAGTTGAGCCTTGTGGGGATGGAAGGGGTTGTGGGCTCCGCCGGGAAGCGGCGCTGGCCAATGGGATTCCACGCCTCCTTTCTCTTTTTCCTACATTCTCCGGAGGGCATCCAGGCGGCGAGGAGGCTTCGCTCTCCCAGCGGAGAGCAGCTGCAGGCTCCGGGCTCCGGCCACATTCCGGAGCCCTCCAGGCGGTCGCCGCTGGTCATCTTGCTTAGGAGGACTTCTGGCCGTGGGGGGCGGGACTTCCGGTTCCTGGCCGCCTTTTTTTTGTCCGCGTTTCCAGCCGGACCCCTTTTCTTGGCAGGCCAACTTCCGGCGGAGCCTTTTCGGCCGGACAGGAAGTGTTCCGTCCGCCATTTTTTGGTAGTTTTTTGGCCTGTTTTCCCTTTTTGGCCTCTTGCTTCGCCGGTCGCCCCGAGAAGCGGCGGAGACGGCCAGGAGAGGCCCACCCAGGGCCTCAGAAGCAGATCCGGCGGGCGTCCAGAGCCGAGAAATAATGGAAGCGGGCCGGTGGGAGGTGGCGAAGGAGGCAGGCACGGCCTCTGTGCATGGCTATGATCCTCCTCCCCTCGCTGCTCTTTCCTCCTCCTCCGCGATGCCCCCCCTTCGGCTCCCCCTCCCTGCTTGCCTCCGGGTGCAGAAGAAGGAGGAATCGGTGAGCGAGTGGTGAGGGCGAGGGGCTGGGTTTTTTTGGGGGGGGTGAGTGCACCATTGCCATTGTTAATGAGGTCTTTCTCCCTCCCCTCCCCTCGGGAAGGAGGCCATTGGCATTCACCAAGCGCCACTACGCTTGTTTTCAATGGTGGTTTTTTGGGGGTTGTGTTTGAGGGTCCAGTGAGGTATGTAGGGCGGGTTTTTTGTGCCCTATAGGTACCTTGTGGTATGTATGATTGTGTTAGGTGGGTTTAGTGCTTCTGGGGCTTATAGTTTTCCTGTCTATATGCGACATTGCACGACCATTCTCTTTTTATATATATAGATTATTATCATGTTTGATAGTATTTGCAGGAAAAAACCAAACTCAGTTCAGTTCAACTTTTTTTAAAAAAATCTCATTAACCCCCTTTTAACTTTGTAGTAGTTTTGGGGGCATTACCTTACTATACTTTGCTCTGGGAGTTCAATCAGTTGTAAAAAGCATCTTCCAAAATGTTATTTCTCTCTCTCTCTCTCTATGAGGTAGATAAGTTCCAGCACATCTTAGGTGGCTGTTAGAACGTAATTGCAGTCTGGGAGTGATCCTGAGCCTGAAACCCCGGGTCTCGGTGGTGGCCGGGAGAGCTTTTGCACAGTTAAAACTTGTGCGCCAGCTGCAACCGTATCTTGGGAAGTCTGATTTGGCCACGGTGGTCCATGCTCTTGTTACGTCCCGAATAGATTACTGCAATACACTCTACGTGGGGCTGTCTTTGAAGACTGTTCAGAAACTTCAACTAGTCCAGCGGTCAGCAGTCAGGTTACTAACAGGAGCGGGGTACAGGGTGCACACAACCCACTTGTTGCGCCAGCTCAAATGTCGTTTAAATAACAACAGACCTACTCCGTTGCCACTTGGACCGAGGCAGATCAGCACTGCTTGTGCTATTGGATCTCACAGCAGCGTTTGATACTGTCGATTACCAGCTTTTGACACACTGCCTGGCGGTGGGGGGGGGGGATCAGGGGGACAGCCCTCAACTGGATGTCCTCCTTCCTCCAAAATCGCCTTCAGCAATCAAATACATCATAAAACAATTAACACCCCCAATCGTCAATACAAGAGGCCGCACAATCTGGTGGTGGATTTGGTGTTAATGCCAATCATTCGCCGAATGCCTGCCGAAACAGCCAGGTCTTGCAGGCCCTGCGAAAGGCCATCAGGTCATGCAGGGCCCTCGTCTCGGCTGGCAGAGAGTTCCACAAGGTCGGTGCAGCCACCGAGAACGCTCTCTGTCGAGTGCTGGACAACCTGTAAGACCTCACACCTGGGACTTCAAGGAGATTACAATCCCCTGAAGGCAGTGATCTTCTGGGTATATATGGGGTAAGCCGCTCCCTCAAGTACACTGGCCCCAAACCATTAAGGCCTTGAAAGTCAAGACTAACACTTTGAAGGAGATCCAGAATTCAATAGGTAGACAGTACAGTTCGCGCATCAGAGGTGTTATGTGAGCTGCTCTAGGGGCTCCCAGCAGGAGGCGGGCTGCAGCGTTCTGCACCAGTTTAGGCTTCCGGATCACCGACAAAGGAAGGCCAATGTAGAGCGCATTACAGTAATCGAGCCTCGAGATGATCGTGGCTTGGATCACCGTAGCTAGGTCGAGCCGGGCTAGGTAAGGAGCCAGACGTCTTGCTTGCCGTAGATGGAAAAAGGCCATCTTGCAGGCACAAGAAATTTGTGCCTCCATAGATAGCTGGGGGTCCAGCCGGACCCCAAGACTCTTGACTGAAGACTGCAGGCATAATGCCACGCCGTCAAAAATCGGCAGCTGGATCTCTCCCCCCCCCCTGCGCGGCCCAGCCACAAGATCTCCGTCTTCGCCGGATTCACCTTCAACTTACTGGCTCGCAGCCATCCAGTGACGGCCTCTTTGCAAAGTTGGAAAGCGTACTGATGGCATTCCAGCCCGAAACTTCGCACCAATTGGGCGAGTGGTCGCATGTAGATGTTAAATAACAGAGGGGAGAGGATGGCCCCTTGAGGGACCCTGCATTGTAAGGGGGAGACCACCCCACCCCTCTTCACCCGGCTCGACCTAGCCACGGTGTTCGGCGAATGATTGGCATTATCACCAAATCCACCACCAGATTGTGATGCCTCTTGTATTGAAGATTGGGGGGGGGGGGGTGTTAATTGTTTTATGATGTATTTGATTGTTTTTAGTAATGCTTTTATGATGTTTTCGGATGTCTTTTGTATTTCACTGCGTTGGAAACTGCCCCGAGCCTTGGGAGGGGCGGTCTAGCAAATTTGAATAATAAATAAACAAACAAACAAACACATAAAAACACTTTTGAACTCAATAGAAAGGGAAAGATCAGCACATACCTATCACAGTTACAGAAGGCAATGCTGGCTTTAGAGTTGTGATGGTCCCATTAGACTTGGCTGGTGTGGGTTTTGCGGCTTCGGTAGAGACGTCTTTGGAAGGAGGTGTGGCTTTGGAGGTGGCAGTGGTCGTGGCAACAGTTGTGGGTTTGGCTGAGGATTTAGAAATCACGGAAGGGGCAGCTGTGATGTTCGCCGCCGGTGGAGTGGGCTTGGAAGTAGCATTGCTTGCCGAAATCGAAGGACCTGTCAACATTACACAACCAATATCACATTACTCTGTAGCACATAAAAAAAGAAAAAGAATTGCGTAACACAGACATTTCCGAAAAATAACAATACAAGTTACTTAACTATGGGAATTTAAAGGAGTTATACACCCCTTATCTTGCAACAAAACATATATATGTGCCAAATGTAGAGACTTGGAACCAGGGCCAGACTAAGGTAATTAAAAATGGTAAGCGAACCTTATTTTGGCGCCCCCTTGATCTCCAGCCTCGTGGAGGGTGCGTGTGCGCAGAGCCAGCTAGTTTTGCACATGCGGCATTGCCGCAGGGCGGGCCCAGCTGCCCGGGGTCGGTGGTCGTCCTACACGGGGGCAAGGGCATTTGGCGAGCATTGGGCAGCCGGAGACGGGTTGCCTCCGGCTGCGGGGCGCTCCTCCTTTTCGGCCTCGTGGTGGGGGGCGGTTGCCGTATCTGGGTGGCTGGGCTTGCCCTGCGGTGAAAGTTACGCGTGTGTGCCATTGCCGCAGGGTGGGCCCAGCTGCCCAGAGCCGCTGATCGCCCTACACGGGGTTGAAAGAGAGGAGCGTTTTGGAGGCGGAATGCTCCTCCTTTTAGGCCTCGTGGTGTGGGGCAGTTGGCGGTTCTGAGAGGCTGGGCTTGCCCTACGGCGATGGCGCATGCGCGAAACTTCTTGCTGCGGGGTGGGCCCGGATGCCCGGAGATGCCGATCGCCACAATGTAAGCATTTGCTTACCACTTGCCAATATTCAGGGGCGCATTTTATGTTTTCCCCATCGCCCCACACCACGAGGCCTAAAAGGAGGAGCATTTTGCAGCTGGGGGCGCTCGGCCTCTGGCCACCTCCAGAGCACTCCTCCTTTTCGGCCTCGTAGTGCGGGGCGATGGGGAAAACGTAAAATGTGCCGCTGAATATTGGCAAGTGGTAAGCAAATGCTTACATTGCGGAGTGCAAGATCCGACTCTGCTTGGAACTAGGGCTAAGAAAGTTGCAAAATTCAGCTACTATCTCCCCCAAAGCAGAAATATCTCCAGATTACCTTAAGGCAGTGTTTCCCAACCTTTTTTGAGCCGCGGCACACTTTTTACATTTGCAAAATCCTGGGGCACACCACCAACCAAAACGACACAAAATGACACTCTAACACAGTAATACATATAGTTAATGTGTTTTTAAATGTATTTATACACTCAGTGTGAAACCTGGGCCTGTTTCAATGAACACAACATAGATATCCTGGAAGGAATGGCAGAAAGACACACACTTCCCACACAGAACTCCCATAACCAAGAGAAAAATCTATAAGGGTTTGGTGGGCATTGACCTTGAGTTTTGGAGTTGTAGTTCACCTATATCCAGAGATCACTGTGGACTCAAACAATGTTGGATCAGGACCAAACTTGGCATGAATACTCAATATGCCCAAATGTGAACGCAGATGGAGTTCAGGGGAAATAGACCTTGACATTTGGGAGTTGTAGTTGCTGGGATTTATAGTTCCCCTACAATCAAAGAACATTCTGAACCCCACCAATGATAGAACTGGGCCAAACTTCCCACACAGAACCCCAGGAGGCAAGAGGAGGTCTCTACTTGGGAAAGGGAGCGGGCCTTCCCAATGCACGGGAGAGGAGAGACCAAGTAGACAACAGGTGGGGAGGGGGGTTTGTAATTTTTGTGCCTTTATCGAGGTAGGTTTCTTAGGGTTTTTATACTTCAACATACTAGACTCTCCCCCCCCCCCTTCCTGGAGGTTCCAATTTCCCACGGCACACCTGATGATCGCTCACGGCACACTAGTGTGCCCCGGCACACTGGTTGGGAAACACTGCCTCAAGGAATAGGCACGTTATATGGAGATGCTAATACCAATCTGTCTTATAGGACCATAATGGTCTCACCCTTCAGGGGTGAGAAAAGCGGGGTATAAACAAAGCAAATAATAAATAAATATTTGTGGATTTGATTAATATGGTCTCTTTAGGAATCTATTGATCAATTCTATCATCAACTTCAATTGGAGTCAGGCCCGGATTACCCATAAGGCCAGAGTAGGCCATGGCCTCGGGCGGCAGGTTTTGGGGGGCAGCAGATTCGGCCCCCCGAAAACATTTTTTTCATTAAAAAACCCCGCCCCCTCGCAGCATTTTCCCCCCGCCCTCTCCCGAGAGAGTCATCATACCTCGGGAGAGGGCGGGGGAGAGCGCTGCGAGGGGGCGGGGAGGAGGGAATGGCGCCCTCCCCTCGCCTGGGCCGCCCCCTTGCAAAGGAAGGAGGCGGCGAGGAGGAGGAAGGGAAGCTCTGCTCCGCCGCGGGCATGCATGCATGCATGCGCACGCATGCCCGCCAGCGGGCTTCCTTCCTCCTCCCCTCCCTCCTGGCCGCCCCTTCCTTTGCAAGGGGCGGCCCAGGCGGCGAGGAGGGGGGGGGACTTCCCTTCATCCTCCTCACGCCTTCCTTTCAGTCGCAGGAGGAGGAGGTGGACGGAAGCCGCGTGGCACTGCTCGTGGGGCTTCCATCTGCCGCCTCCTCCTCCTCCCGCGACCGAAAGGAAGGCGCGAGGTGGACGGAAGCCGTGGGGCCGGGGCTGCTGCCACATATGCGCAGCAGTGCTTTGGGGGCGTGGCTTTCCGTGCCCTGGGGGCGTGGCTTTTCGTGCCCTGGGGGCATGGCTTTCTGCGCCCTGGGGGGGGGGGCGGCGGCGCAGGGCGTCTTGGCCTCGGGCGGCCGAAGAGCCTAATCCAGGCCTGATTGGAGTTGTGTTGGAGGACCTGGAGATTCCTAGGGAAACACCTCCTTAGAAACCTCTCGATCCTCCATTACGACTCCAGCCAAAGCTCCGGAGAGAAGCTCTCTCAGCAGGTGGAAAATATTGTCTTTTATTTGAAAGGACTTTTGTGGGGGTTCTGTGTCCTAACCTCAACAAAGTTTGTTTTCTGCTGCCCTGGAGACTAGGATGCAATGGAACGATGGCTTCAAACTACAGGAAAGGAGATTCCACCTGAACATGAGGAAGAGCTTCCTAACTGTGAGAGCTGTTCAGCAGTGGAACTCTCTGCCCCGGAGTGTAGTGGAGACTCCTTCTATGGAGGCCTTGAAACAGAGGCTGGATGGCCATCTGTTGGGGTGCTTTGAATGCTATTTTCCTGCTTCTTGGCAGAATGGGGTTGGACTGGACGGCTCACAATGTCAATTCCAACTCTATGATTCTATGAAGCGATGGTAAACAATATTGGAAGGTCCAGGATAACTCAAGAAAGAATATGATTATGATTATTATGTTTTGCACTACAGCAGTGATTTTCAACCTTTTTTGAGCCGTGGCACTTTTTTTACATTTACAAAATCCTGGGGCACACCACCAACCAAAATGACACAAAATGACACTCTAACACAGTAATACATACAGTTAATATGTTTTTAAATGTATTTACACACTCAGTGTGATAATTTTGTCCAGGGCCCTGTTCGGCATTTGCATTTTCCCTTCTCAAAAACTTCTCCATCACTGTCACTCGCTTGTCTTGCTGTGATCCCAAATTGCCACTCTCACTTGACGCGGAGCTGCAGCACTAACTCTAACTTTGTTTACTTAGCCGCGTCTGAGCGAATCCAAGATGGCGCGACCACAGCACTCTCGCGGCACTTCTTAGGTGACACAAGAGTGCTATGGTTCCATTTCTTAAAGGGACAGATGCACCTTATAGTTTATATAAGAATGAAGTTCGAAAATAATTTCCCATGGCACACCTGATGATCTCTCACGGCACACTAGTGTTCCCCGGCACACTGGTTGAAAATCACTGCGCTAGAGACCTCAGAAACCATGGATAAATTCTTTAGTTTCAGTTTTACATTTTCCAACCTAAAACCTGTCCGAGTGGTTCCAGTTTCTCAACTTTTAAAACTTTTCACCAGAGTTCAGAAGTTTACATACATTTTTTTCTATGCATTCATATAAACCTTTTTACGTCATACTTTTTTGTATGAAAATCTCCCAAATATAATAAAGATCTGCATGTTATTTTCGCCGTTTTCATCTTATTGCTTTAATACCAACAAACCATTTTTGAAACTTCAGAAAAGTGCAAAGGTCAGTGTGTTCACTTCATGCTGTTCCAGAAAGTCTGAACTAGGCAGTTTCACATTAAAATGCACAAATGTGTCCCCATCTTGTGATCTGACTTGTGCCGACTCCCTCTGATATTTACATATAAAACTGCTGATTATGATTACCATTTACGATGAGGGGGGGGAAACTCTGTATTTAACATAATCCGTTTCAAAGATGAGAAAAAAGCAAGGTGTCAGCTAGAACTTGTGAAGCCATGTTCCATTCTCCCTTTATTTATTTATTTATTTATAGTTCAAACTTGCTATACAGCCTGAGGGCTCGGAGCGGTTTAGTTTGACATAAAAAATACAGAGCATACAACAAGACAAACAACATCGACAGGGAATGACAAAACTAACGAGAAGGGGAAGCCAAGCTCGGGCCCATGTGGGTCGGAGCTTTCTAAGGTCAGCTATCAGGCTCGACCGTCGAATGGGGGAAGCCTAGGAGGGTCCCACAGATCGAACAACGTCCTCAGGGACTCGAGATCCATACGGTAGCGATCGTCGCAAGCCTGTGGCTCCGGGTTCGCCAGCGTCGAATTATCAAGCCTCCTGGGGTGGGGGTTCATCAATGGGGGAACCTGGTGCCTGAGGTTGGTGTTCCTGAAGGTTCTGGGACGGAACCCTCTGGGTGTTGCAGAGCAGGGCTGGGATTTCCTCTGGCCCCTTTCATCCTTGGCAAGCCAAACTTTGCCTCAGAGACCCCCCCCCCCCAACATCCTTTTCGGTCCCTGTCAAATTTGTACCAAGTAGAAAAAGAAGGCATGAGGTGGGGTCCTATACATATTAAATGTAGATTTATTGGTAAAGACAGAAAATAGCATAGCTTTATTATTCAAATAAAAAAGGCTTGCCACTTGCAGGGTCTTGCACTTGCGAGGATGTCCCCGTTTGAAGAAAGAGGCCGATACACAAGACTGCGCCGTGGGCAGGGTTGACGAGAGGAAGGAGGCGCGTGCTGAGGTTTCCACGGCAATGCCTGCCCGGGGATTCCAACTCGCAGGGACACAGTCGCAAGCGCTCGATCCCCAGGCAGGCGTTGCTGTTTGATCTAGATCTGTCATTCATAGGGATCTTAGTGGTCTGTGTAAGTGAGAGCTGAATTGGCTGAAGGTACTGCAAATCCCATCATCCGTTGCTCATACTCCCCCAAACATATTGCTTTTGTGATTATTTCTGGAATTCAATGTTTGTAATTTACACCTTTATTTATTATATTTTACGAAAAGGTAGAAACATTAATACATATGTTGTAATTGAGCCTTCAGCGTCTCCTGGTAGTAGTGATAAGGAAGATGCTGAGTCAGTAGCATCTAGCAGTAGTATGGAATGGGGTGTGGCTCTGAGTAATCAAGACACTGGAGCTGGGAGAAAGAGGGTTGCTAGGGATTCTAGCCTTGAGGGTTTGGAGCAGAGAAAAAAGATCCGGCAGATACTTAGAGCCCCTTCAGATTCTGAAACCTTTGAAGGTTTTTCTGGGAATGAAGAAATAGGGTCAGAGGAGAGTGATACTGACCTAGACTGGACTTTGGTTCAGGAAGTAAGGGATGTGTGTAATGAAGAGTCTAACACTGATACCTTCCTAGGCTTTGATAGTGATTCGGATTGGCCTTCTGAGGCTTCAAGGACAGACTGGGATACTTTAAGTTTCCAGGATCATTGGGAAAATTGGAGAAATGCACAAAGCACAGCAACTGCAGGAAATTAAACAGCTGCTGCCCCTGATCAAGGGGAGTCTCCGGGCGAGTCCGACATCTAAGGGCTATATAATGAATGGGTTTATGAGGCTGCCTTTGCGGCAGTCAAAGAGTTGTTATCTGGTACTTTTGTCTGGCGTTCCTGTGATCGTTGGCATCTTGTGTCTTGTTCCTGGTTCCAGTTACTCGTGAGTTATGGGTTACTCCACCACCGTTTTGGGATGAGTTGCTACGGCTGCTCTGCTACTGTTTGGGGAAAGGTGGGGGGCTTGGGATTCAATGTTTGTTTTTTCTGTCTAGTTGCTGTCGTGTATTCCTGTGGCGGGGTTTTATCTCCACTGAATCTGCTGTGAGTTCCAGCTGCAAGTTTGGTATTGTATGACATGGAGGGAGGTTGAGACTGTGTTTTATGGGGACTATGATATGTGTTATTCCTGTATACTCGGCTCCTGTGACCCTTGGACCGTCTCCTCTTTTCCTCCGTCATTCTCCTGCCCTTGACCTTTGGACCGGCTTACGACTACTCTTCTGGATCTTCCCACATCGGATGTCGCAGACGGACGTCCTGAGTTTGTTTTGCATCATGCTTCAGGGTTTTTGTTGGGTTTCCTGGGATTTTTGAGGGTTTTTAGCTGAGTTGGCTGTTTTTTTGTTCGTCCCCTTTCCATGTGATTGTTCAATAAACTTTTTGTTACCCCCTTTTACATCTGGGTTTGGCTTACTTGATCTCTGTGCTACGACAACATATATCTTTCTGTTTAATTGCTAATTAACTTCTAGGAGGGCGCTGAGTAATTTTTTTTCTGGAAAGGGGGCAGTAGGCCAAAAAAGTTTGGGAACAACTGGTGTAGATGCACCAGTGCTAATTCATCATCAACAGACACCATGGGGTTAAAAAATTTTTTTTTTCACATGACAATGCCGTCATACGTTTCACAACAGTTGTCCCATATACAGGAATGTTAGTTTCAATCTGGAAACGCAATGTTAAACCACAACCTTCATTTGCAGTTGGAAAACAGGAATCACAGTTGAGACGGAGGCACGGACACTCACAAGTTCCTGCAAAATGCAACCCGAGTGCATTTTGCAGCAGCTTTTTGATTTTCGAAAAGGAAGTTGTGGAGAACATTGTAAACAGAACAGCTGCGGTTTCAGAAATGAAACTTCCCGCATCCCCAAACAGGTTTCGTCATGTTCTTTTGATCCAAGCACTTGTTTAATGGCCTCCGAAATGTAGTTCAAACCAGTATTGCATGAGACTGAAACACCGCTGGGCTTTTAAACGGAAGTACGCACTCACCTTGTCGCAGGTAGGAATGTCGGCTCCTTCGCAAAGCATGGAGGGAAGACAGGCACACATGAGACACAATGGCCAACCAGAGTTTAAAGGCACATAAAGCAACCCTCCAAAGAGGACAGGCTTGACGGAGTTTTATTACACACACACACACACACACACACACACACAAAGTTAAACCCACAACTCATTTTTTTGGGCTTACAATTCCCAGAACTTCCAACCCTTTATTTATTTATTTATTCATTTATATTCATTTATTTTCACCCCGCAGGGGACTCAGGGCGGATCACAATGCACATATATAGGCAAACATTCAATGCCATAGACATACAACATATATAGACAGACAACGAGCTACACAATTGGTTGAGAGCTCACCGACCCGGGCAGGCCTCGAACTCATGACCTTCTGATCATTAGAGATCTTATGAACCAGTATGCACCAGTAGCCTCGCTGGACAAGACATTTTGAGAGTTGTGGTGCTTTATCGCAGCTTTCCTAAGCTTGAACAGACACCTCACACGAAAACAGACCTGTAGATGTACCTCTCACATACAAAGAAAACTGGTTTTGGAGCTTTCTGCTTCCCTGAAAGAAAATCCCAGGTTTACCACGATACCTTTGGGGCTGCCACACTTTTGCAACTTTTCGTCTGCCCCAAAACAAGAAGCCTATCTCCGATATTGTCTGGGACAACCGTCTGCAGGAAGGGAAGCAAGAACAACCTCCCTCTCAGCTGTTGCTTGCCAAGTTCCCATTCCCTACGATAGGGCCAGGGAACCTATGGCTCGGGAGCCATATGTAGCTCTTTTCATGATTGCATCTGGCTCTCCAGAGCAGCCCGGGACCTGGTTTCCCAGCATGCAGCGGGGAGGAGTGACGCAAATGCGCCGCGACTGCCGCTTTCATGCCGCCATCGCCGCCTCTTCCTCATCCCCCGTAGCTCTCAGGGCCCTATGCCCTCTTCGCTGGGGATGGCGGCGGTGCCTCATTCTCGTCTTCCTCTTTGTCCTCCGCCATGGGCCTCGGGGGAGGTGACGGAGGTGGGCCTGGCCCTGGCGCCGCATACCCAGCTCATCGCCCTCATCGTCGGGCAGCTCAAGAGCAGCTGTCTCTTCGAGGCCTTCCGGAGGGACTGCCTCGCTGACGTCGACACCAAGGTCCGCCTTGGTCCTGCGCCCTCCTTCCCCTTCCTTCCTTTCTCTCCCTTTCTTTTTCCCTCTCTGTTTCTTTCATTCTTTTTCCTCTCTCTCCCTACCTTCTTTCCTCCCTCCCTCTTTGTTCCTTCCCTCCTCTTCCATTCTTTCCTTCTATCCTTCCTTTTCCCTCCCTTCCTCCCCTTCCTTCTTTCCTCCATTCTCTTCCTTTCTCCACTTCACCCTTTCCTTCTCTCTTCCTTTTCCCTCTCTCCCTCCCCTTCTTTCTTTCCTCCATTCTCCCCCCCTCTTCCTTCTTCTTCTATTCTTTCCCCCCAAGTCTTCATTTCCTTCTCCTTCCTTTCTTTTTACTTCACTCTCTCCCCCTTCTTTCTTTTCTTCTTTTCCCTTCATTGTTTTACTTTTTCCTCACTCCCTTTCCTTTCTTTTCCCCACCCTTTCCTTTCCTCCCTTCCCATTTCCTCCTTTCTTTTCCCCTCCTTGTCTCTCTCCTGCTTTTCTTTTCTTCCTTTTCCATAGTTCGCTCTTCTTTTCTTTCTTCCTCTCCCCCTCCCGCCTTTTTTTCCTCTTTCTTTCTTTCTTTCTTTCTTTCTTTCTTTCTTTCTTTCTTTCTTTCCTCCTTCCTTCCTTCCTTCCTTCCTTCCGTCCGTCTTCTCTTCCTTCCCAGAGTCCTGAGCGTGCCTTTTGCAGAGCCAGGTCTGAAGCGTCCCATCATTCTGCCGGGGGAATCCTTTTCTCATCGTATGTATGTATATACTCACATTGAGTTGAATTCAGTCTTAAAATAGATTCTATATATTAGATGGCTCTCACCGAAATACATTTCCAAATATTTTGCTTTCATGGCTCTCTGAGTCAAAATGACTCCTAAATAGAAGTCAACTATTATTTTTCTGGGAAAAGGGAAAGGAATGCTCTAGCGCACCATGTCTTGCTCTGACTTGCATGTGGCACGCGGCCCGGCTGTGGCTCCTTCCAAGCATATCATTAATCCATGATGAAATGCTTATGTGTTGTTTCCTTTTGCCTTCGACCTCTTTGTTGTGCATCCAAATGCAGAAATCGAAGATATATGTTTGGACGCCGATCAACAAAATAAAAAATGGCTGTTTGTCAAAGCAAGCCAAACAACCCAGAATCCCCTTTTGCTCATAATGCAATAGCCTTGGCGTAAAGGGTCCATTAAACCTATACATACTGAACTGGAGAGAGAAAGGGAGAGACCATCTCACAGCAAATGTATCATGACATTACTTAGGCTTTTTCTACTAACAACGAAGCAAGAATCTAATCTGTGATTTTTCACTGAGTGTTAAACAGAAGGAAATCTCGGCGATTTGCAACAAGGGATTTATGTCAAGTCGTATTCTCAACATCCTGGTAGGAAGGCAGGTCCAAAGAACACATTGGGAAGGAGCTGTCCTTGAGCAAGCAGGGGTCACCAGCATTGAGGCCATGCTATTGAGGACACCGCTGCGCTGGGCAGGGCACAAGGTCTCTAGGATGGAGGACCACCGCCTCCCAAAGATACTACTCTACGGTGAACTCGCCACGGGTCAGCGCAAGAGAGGCGCCCCCAACAAGAGATATAAGGACTCCCTGAAACAACATCTCAGCTTAGCCAGATTGATCACCCACAATGGTCCACCCTGGTCTCATATCGGGAGGCATGGGGGCGCACTATCCACAATGCTGTGGCCTCTTTTGAGAAGACACGCCGAAGGGGTCTCGAAGAGAAATGGCAACGCAGAAAGAACCGCAACTTGGAAACAACATCATCCAAGGAGACTTTCTGCTGTGCTTTCTGCAACCGGACTTGCCTATCTCAGATTGGCCTTTTTAGTCATCAACACGCTTGTAAAAAGCGTGGGATGAGTCCTTCCTAAGAATCTTCATTCGCGAAGTAATGCCGAGAGATACCAAATGAATCTTCCATGATGTCCCCCCCCCCCCCCAATTTAACCTACCGCCTTCCACTCTACTGAGAAGTATCCTGTCTGATCTCGAAGCCGAGCAGAGTCAGTCCTGGTTAGTACTTGGACGAAAGACCAATATTCAGAGGAAGGTGATGGTAAACGACCTCTGAATATCCATTTCTTAATGCGTGAGGTTGTCACGTGTCAACAAGAGACTTGAAGGTACATAGGACTACTACTTCTAAGTGCCAGCAGGCCTGTGGGAGGGGAAGCGAGGATTTTCTTGATGTATGGATTGTGATCTCAATAGGACGGCTAAAAAGGTGGGAAAGATATTCTGAATGTATACCTACAAGGGCGGCTCAATAAATCTGTGACTTTTTGAATTTCCCGCCTCTTAACTGAAAGGGCGACACTGCTCCTGTCAACAGGCACCTGTCAGTTGACTCCTGTCAAAATTTGAACAAGCTGCGTCATTTAGTTTGTGTTTGACAGCCATTGATAGCAGACTACTGCGTGATTTGAGGAGAAAATGGAAAAAAGTGAATTTCGTGTGCTCATTAAGTATTATTTTTTGCGGAAAAACCTATCACTCAACCCAAGGCTAAGGTGATAAATACGATGGGGACTCTGCACCATCAATGTCAATGGAAAAAAAGTGGTTTACTGAATTTCGTTGTGGCCATACAAGCACGGAAGATGCCAAACGTTGAGGTCTCCACACCCGAAACAATTGAAAAAAATTCATGATATGGTGTTGGCCGATCAGAGATTGGAAGTGCAAAACATTGTGGAAGCCATAGGCAGCTCACGTGGCTCAGTGGTTTCAATTTTAAATGCTCACTTGGGTATGAGAAAGCTTTCCGCAAGCTGGGTGCCACGTTTGCTCACAATCGACCACAAACGCAATCGTGTGACAATTTCGCAAGAGTGTTTGGCGTTGTTCAACCGCAATTAGGATGAGTTTTTGCGCCATTTCCTAACCGTGGACGAAACGTGGATCCACCACAACACGCCAGAGACCAAACAGCAGGCAAAACAGTGGGTTTCTCGGGGTGAATCGGCACCAAAGAAGGCCAAGGTGGGTTTGTCAGCCAATAAAGTCATGGCGACCGTTTTTTGGGATGCACGCAACATAATCCACATTGACTCCCTTCAAAAGGGTAAAACAATCCATGGCGAATATTATGCCAACTTATTGGGTCGATTTAATGAGGATTTGAAAAAAAAAACATGACTGCATTTGGCCAAGAAAAAAGTTATTTTGCACTAGGACAATGCAAGGGTGCACACATGTGCAGTTTCCATGGCAACAATCCATGAATTGGGATACGAATTGCTCCCTCATCCGCCCTATTCTCAGATTTAGCCCGAGTGACTCTTTCTTGTTTCCAAACCTGAAGAAGTGGCTCGGCGGAAAGAGATTTGACTCCAACAATGAAATCATCTCACAAACAAATACCTATTTTGACGACCTTGACAAATCTTATTTTTTGGAAGGGATAAAAAAATCGGAGAAACATTGGAAAAAGTGTATAGAGCTCAAAGGAGACCACGTTGGAAAATAAAATGATTTTTAATCCAAAACCTGTGTTTCCTTCAAAAACTCACAGACTTATTGACCCGCCCTTGTATATAATGTATGTAGTTGGTTATTGAATGCCTGAAAAGTTGTGGAAATGTGGAAATACGTCATTTCTACCCCGCTCTTCTCACCCCCACAGTTATTAATTAATTATTATTCTACTAGTTTGCATTAATGCATACGGATACCGGTTATGTCTGGAGACACTGGAATGGGAAGGAACAGAAGGCGGAGGAGTGACTTACCTGCCACTGAGGAATTTGAAGGAAGTGCAGGAGGCGTCTCAGGACTCTGGTCATCGGATTTCACTGAAACAACACACAAATATAGATGTGATATATTAGCATGATTTCCCCCGTTCAAAGGTCTAAGTCTTGATGCTCCTAACAATGTGTATGGTATGCTTTTTGATGGGTTTTCCCACCATAACTATACAAGCTAAGACAGGGGTGCTCACACTTTTCCAGCATGCAAACTGCTTGTAAATTAACCAAGTCAAAAAATCACTTAGCTTATGCGCGCGCATGCGGCTTCCGCGCAGCGCACCTTGCACAAGCGCGCGCGCACACGCACCTTCCTCTGCAGGCCCAGCCGTCTTCTCCGCCCGCACCTCTCTCGCCCGGCTCCATGGCGGATCCGGACGAGAGAGAGGTGGGAGGAGCGCTTTGCCTCCCCTGCAGTCCTCTCCATTGCCGCCAGAACCCCGCCCGGATTGGTGCGGTGGGTCTCTGGCAGCGATGGAGAGGCCTACCGGGGAGGCCTGGCGCGGCTCCCTTTCCAATCCAGGCTGCGGGGGAAGGGAGCCAAGCCAGGCGTCACCCCCCGCCAGAGCCCCGCCGCGCCGATCCGGGTGGAAGGCAGCAACTTCGGATAGGTAAGCTGAGTTGGGAGGTGAGATACCTTGCAAAACTACAACTCCTGTGAAACTGCAGCAGTTAAAGCGGGGTCAAGCTGCATTAATTCTTCAGTATACAGACGCACCCTCGATCAACTTCCACAGAGTAGGGGCCACCTCAACAGAGGCAGCAGGACTTTTTTGTCTTGTTTCTCCACACGAGACTACCACGGCCGTGCCCTTGGAAACGTGTGCCTACAAAATACAAGCTGTATGAAATATAACTTGATCCTTAGGGTTAGGCCATAAATCAGCTTAGACACAGGAACAAGTTATATTTACATCTAGAACACTGTTTCTCAACCTTCCTAATGCCGTGACCCCTTAATACAGTTCCTCATGTTGTGGTGACCCCCAAATATCACATTATTTTCGTTGCTACTTCATAATTCTAATTTTGCTACTCTTATCAGTCGTCATGTAAATATCTGATATGCAAGATGTCTTTTCATTCACTAGAACAAATTTGGCACAAACACCCAATACACCCGCATTTCAATAGTGGTGGGTGAATCGATTTTGTCATTTGAGAGTTGTCGTTGCTGGGATTTATAGTTCACCTACAATCAAATAGCATTCTGAACTCCACCAGCAATAGAATTGGGCCAAACTTCCCACACACAACTCCCATGGCCAAGAGAAAATACTATAAGAGTTTGGTGGGCATTGACCTTGACCTTGGGAGTTGTAGTTCACCTACAGCCAAAGAGTACTGTGGATTCAAACAGTGATGGATCTGGTCCAAACTTGGCATGAATACTCAATATGACCAAATATGAACACTAGTGGAGTTTGGTGAAAATAGACCTTGTCATTTGGGAGTTGTAGTTGCTGGGATTTATAGTTCACCTACAATCAAAGAGCATTCTGAACTCCACCAGCAATAGAATTGGGCCAAACTTCCCACACAGAACTCCCATAACCAAGAGAAAAATCTATAAGGGTTTGGTGGGCATTGACCTTGACCTTGGGAGTTGTAGTTCACCTACATCCAGAGAGTACTGTGGATTCAAACAGTGATGGATCTGGTCCAAACTTGGCATGAATACTCAATATGACCAAATATGAACACTAGTGGAATTTGGTGAAAATAGACCTTGTCATTTGGGAGTTGTAGTTGCTGGGATTTATAGTTCACCTACAATCAAAGAGCACTCTGAACCCCACCAGCAATAGAATTGGGCCAAACTTCCTACACAGAACCCCCACGACCAACAGAAAATGCTGTGTTTTCTGATGGTCTTTGGCGACCCCTCTGACACTTCCTCGTGACCCCCCCTGGGGTCCCGACCCCCGGGTTGATAAACACTGATCTAGAAGGTGCTTCAGTAGCCTAAATACACCATAAGAGATTGAAAAGCTGCAAAGTAATCCAGAGCGAAGGTGCCCGTGAGCTTGCTAGGAATAAGCCTCAGCCGCAGTGCATTCTAGGACAAGTTAGAATTTCGCACAATTTCTTCAAGGGTTAAGAAAAAGGGTGATATATTGCTGAAAGAGGGAGAACATAAAGCAGAAGCCATTTTCTTAGGGCATATAGTAAACATTTTCTAGCCACCGTGCTTAACAGCGTCGTGCACTCGAATACAAAATAAGTTATCTGGAATGGCAAAAAGCTAATTTCTTAGAAGCCTCTTCAGAGTCAAAATAATTCATTTTGGCAAAATCCCTTCCAATGACTTCATGGATGCTTGTCTGTTGACAGAACTGGTGGCAAAGGCATCAAAAATGAATCCATCCGCTAGTACATTAAGCATGTGCCATCGACTCAGGGCAACCCATGAAGTCCATAGGGTTTTCTTATGAATACATAATGAGAAGGCAGGAAAGCTTGGAGAAGACTACGATGCTGGGGAAAATGGATGGCAAAAGCACCGAGAATGTGGCGCAGCTGGCTAAGTGCCAGCTGCATAAGATCTGGTCATGAGTTCGAGGCCTGCCCTGGTCGAGGTGGGTGCTCGACCTTTAAGTGTAGCCTGCTGTTGACCTTTGCAGCCCAAAAGACAGTTGCATCTGTCAAGTAGGAGATAAAGGTACCACATTAAGTAGGGAGGCAAATTTTGACTGAATTATGAGGCCATTAAAAAGAACTCCAGGAACGCTGAGGAATGCAGACGCTGGGAACGCTGAGAGATGAGGAGTGCGCCAGCTCCCCCTGGTGGCCAGAGTTTACCCCTGTTCGTCTATATGTGTGTATGTGGAAACGGCAGGGATTGTCTGCTAAGTATGTGTACGTGTTATCCGCTCTGAGTCCCCTTCGGAGTGAGAAGAGCGGAATATAAATAAAGTAAATAATAATAAATAATAAATAAAAAGGAAGAGGGGCAAGCCAAGGCCAAGATGGATGGTATCCTTGAAGTGACTGGCTTGACCTTGAAGGAGACCCTGGGGGTGGCCAGAAGCGACTGAACGAATAAACAACCAAAAGGCAATAAATACTCAAGAGGTGATTTTGTGCCAAAACATAACCTTCAGCATCTCATATTCATAGACAGTCTCCCATCTGAGGACTAACCAAGACTCATCCTTCTTAGCTTCCAAGATCAAATGGCACATGGCGCCTTCAGGCTTGGGGGCCAAGAAGTAGTGGTGCTTTGTGTTCCTAGAATTCACCTGAAGGTCACATTAACCTTGGTCTGTGCCTTTAGTCCCGATTTGTTCTATTAGTTTTTCCTCATTTTTGTTTGCTTATTTCCATTTTGTAAGCACCTCTTTAATAAAGACGGGCGCATGAGAAACAAAGTAAGGTTTAGGCTCAGAGTAAGAGGGTGCCTTGGTAAAAACCAAACAAGGTTCAATAGTCCACAAGGTTGCTAGGATGCACAAGCCAGGGCTCCATCAACTATACCTTACTGTTGTGTAAACTCACTCTGTTTCCTACGGAAGAAGCTCTTAGCTCAATAATGTGAGACGCAATGACAACCACGCGGGCTCCTTCCCCTCTTCTTCTCTGTGAAGGCTTCCTTTCAACCTTCGAATCAAGGGACTCAGGATGCGAGTTATCACTTTGTTCAAATTATTCCCAAGCTCAGCGTTTCTCAACCTTAGGGTCAGGACCCTGGGCGGGTCGTGAGTGGGTGTCAGAGGGGTCGACAAAGACCACCAGAAAACACAGTATTTGATGTTGGTCATGGGGGTTCCCTGGTGGCGCAGTGGATTAAGCCAGTGTTTTTCAACCTTTTTAGAGCCGCGGCACATTTTTTACATGTACAAAATCCTGGGGCACACCACCAACCAAAATGACACAAAATGACACTCTAACACAGTCATACATATAGTGGCCGAAACCGGTCAAAGGTGGGCCCGGTCAGAGGCCACGGAGTCTCAAGTTCACTTACTGTATCAAGAGTAGGGGGAAGGTCCTGGCGGAGGGCCGAAATCTTGTCCGTAAAGTAGCTCTGGAAAACCTCGGCAGAAAAGGGCCTGATCGGTATTATTTGGGATGGTAGGGACCATCGTCAAGGACCTAATTACTGTGAACAATTGAGCGGGCGTGAGCTGGCGGACGCTATCAAGGATGCATAGTATGAATTTTTCGCTTCCTTGATAGCACGCTCATAAGTATCCATAAAAAGCTTATAAGCTGATTTCGTTCCTTCGTCACGGAGTTTCCTCCACTTGCTCTCTAGCCGTCTCTTTTCCCGTTTCATCGATCTTAGTTCCTCGGTGAACCAAGGTGACCGGTTCCGACGGGATTGGAGAGGGCGTCTAGGGGCAATCTCATCGAGAGCGTTGGATAGTCTAGAGTTCCAGGTGTTAACTTGCTCATCGAGTGAGACGCTGACAGACTCCAGGTCCTTCAGAGCATTCAGGAACCTGATTGGTTCCATCAGTCTCTTTAGGCGAACCCAAATTTGTTCGGTGCCCTTGCAAGGCAGGGGAGCCTGCTCAATCCGGATCCTCAGGGCACAGTGATCCGACCATGGGACCTCGATGGTAGAGGCTAGGGTCACTTGGACGCCCGCGCTGAAGACAAGATCCAAGGTATGACCAGCCTGATGGGTGGGCCCCGAATCACAAAGCGAGAGCCCTAGCATTCAACTCCCACCATTCCTAACAGCCTGAGGCCCTTTCCTGCTTAAGTGGCTGAGGGGGGAAAGGAAAAGGGCCTGAGGCTGCTAGGAATGGTGGGAGTTGGAGTCTAAAACACCTGGAAGGTCCAAGTTTGTCCATGCCAGCTTTCGACAGACCTCTTCCTCCCCCTCCCCCTTCGAGCCCTTTCTTCCCCCTCCTGCTGAACACTTACTTTTTCTTCTACACGGCCGCTTCTGCCGCCATTTTGATCCAAGGGGGCAGCGTGAGCGTGTTCAGGAGGGGAGGGGGGAGGGAGGGAGGCGTGACCCGTGTGGGCGCTACTGCGCAGACTCGCCCTAGAGCAAAGCGAGGCTGGGAAGAAGGGAGCCCGAGTGGAGAAACACTGGAGTAGACTGACTAGGTCTGATGGGAAGATGTAGTCCAGCTCATTTGGAAGGCATGAGACTGAGGAAGACTGCTTTTGGCACAAAAAATGGACGTAATTCTGGGAGCGGAAGGAGTTTGCTTCCCAGTCACATTATTCCCAGCCCAGTATGACCAGCTTTGTGTACAAACTCTGCTCTTTACTTTGATTCCATAAGAACGGTTTGCTGGAATTGCCACTTCAAACCTCCTCACCAGAGGCAACACAATGTAACAATCCTTTGTTTTTATGTTACTGCTCTTAAAAAAAAACAACCCAAAAAACAGTTTATGACTGGCGGCATGGTTAATAAACATGCCTTCCTCAGCTCTGAACGAATCCTGACTTGATAGGCTCCAAACTTGTTTTGCAACGAGTACAAAACAACATTTGCTGCTGTAAAATGTAGGCCATGGCCCTCTGCTTTACAACAAAAGTTAACAAAGCAAAACAAGTGGGACCACTAAAAACTAAGGGGCAAAAAGCACAATGTTCCTATTCACTGTTCCACCCAGCCATGCCTTTTTCATGGAAACTCCCACCGTTTTCATTTTCTCCCCCTCCAATGGGAAATCACCATTCCATGGCCAGTTAAAATGCCCATTCCTGCAAGGAAGGGGTTGGACTGGATGGCCCATGTGCTCTCTTTCAACTCTGCTTATTAGGCCTGTGCTATAATGCTTCTAAATGTTTCTAAAGGAGTTACAAAACTAAAATTCTGAGGGCGAAAACTAGATGGCGCTGGTACTTTGCTTTAGCAACACTGTAGAAGCAAAGCACCAGCGCCACCTAGTGTTCACCACCAGAACTTTAGCAACACTATAGAAGCAAAGCACCAGGGCCACCTAGTGTTCACCACCAGAACTTTAGCAACACTGTAGAAGCAAAGCACCAGCGCCACCTAGTGTTCACCACCAGAACTTTAGCAACACTGCAGAAGCAAAGCACCAGCACCACCTAGTGTTCACCACCAGAACTTTAGCAACACTATAGAAGCAAAGCACCAGGGCCACCTAGTGTTCACCACCAGAACTTTAGCAACACTGTAGAAGCAAAGCACCAGCGCCACCTAGTGTTCACCACCAGAACTTTAGCAACACTGTAGAAGCAAAGCACCAGCGCCATCTAGTGTGCACCACCAGAACTTTAGCAACACTGTAGAAGCAAAGCACCAGTGCCACCTAGTGTTCACCACCAGAACTTTAGCAACACTGTAGAAGCAAAGCACCAGCGCCATCCAGTGTTCACCACCAGAACTTTAGCAACACTGTAGAAGCAAAGCACCAGCGCCATCCAGTGTTCACCACCAGAACTTTAGCAACACTGTAGAAGCAAAGCACCAGCGCCATCCAGTGTTCACCACCAGAACTTTAGCAACACTGTAGAAGCAAAGCACCAGCGCCATCCAGTGTTCACCACCAGAACTTTAGCAACACTGTAGAAGCAAAGCACCAGCGCCATCTAGTGTTCACCACCAGAACTTTAGCAACACTGTAGAAGCAAAGCACCAGCGCCACCTAGTGTTCACCACCAGAACTTTAGCAACACTGTAGAAGCAAAGCACCAGCGCCACCTAGTGTTCACCACCAGAACTTTAGCAACACTGTAGAAGCAAAGCACCAGCGCCATCCAGTGTTCACCACCAGAACTTTAGCAACACTGTAGAAGCAAAGCACCGGCGCCATCTAGTGTTCACCACCAGAACTTTAGCAACACTGTAGAAGCAAAGCACCAGCGCCATCTAGTGTTCACCACCAGAACTTTAGTTTTGTAAGTCTATAAATCACAGACCTGGCTTCCTCAACTTGATTTTCCTGACTAGGCCTCAGCTCATGGGATAGTGTTAGGCTTCCTCAACTTGATTTTCCTGACTAGGACACACAGACACCCCCCCCCCCCAAGATGCACCCTACATCCTGGTGCAGTTTGAGGGAGGATGGACCATGGATGATGGGACTTGCAGTACTTTAATTCACTTCCTTAGAGCACTGTGGCCCACACCAATGACCAAACTTGCCACACAGAGGCCCAATGGCTCACTTTACACACCTGGTGCGGTTTACGGCAGGATGGCTCACAAATGATGGGATTTGCAGTACCTTCACCTGATTCCTTTCCCACAGAACATTGCAGCCCCTACAAATCACATACCAGGCCCAAACTTGGCACACAGAGTACCCATGACCCACTATGCATCCTGGTGCAGTTTGGGGGAGAATGGACTATTGGACTCTGATACGGAAGTTGTAGTTCACCCACATCCACTGAACCCATCTGACATTTATCTAAACTAAACTTGGAGCACAGATAAACAATGCTTTTCTCAAATAACCCGGGCAGCGCCGGGTCCCCAAGCTAGTAAATAAATAAATGTCACCGGAGAGGGAGTTCCATACCCGAGGGGCCACCACTGAGAAGACCCTGTCCCTTGTTCCCACCAGTTGCACCTGCGAAGGAGGCGGAACTGAGAGCAGGGCCTTCCCAGACGATCTTAATCTCAGAGATGGTTCATAGGGGGAGATACATTCAGATAGGTAAGATGGGCCAGAACTGCTTAGAGCTTTAAATGCTAAAGCCAGCACTTTGAATTGTGCTCGGTAGCCAGTGGAGCTGGTGTAACAGGGGGGTGGGGGGTGGAGGGGTTGTATAGCACTCCGGTGAGCGAGCTGGCTTCAAACTTCAGAGTTCTCCTTGGGACTGCTGATAACATTTTGGCTACATAAGCAAAAGCATCCATATCTGAGTATGTCCCAATGGGGATATGCGTCCAGCATGACCCTCTTATCCATGGATTAGCCACGCTGAGGGACTGTGCAAGGATGCATCTGCACTGTAGAATTAATGCAGTCTGACACCACATTAATTGCCAAATAATGCAATAATAAAGTATTGGATGCCTGCAAGGACGTTGCCCAGGGGATGCCTGGGTGCTTGATGTTTTACCACCCTTGTGGGAGGCTTCTCTCATGTCCCCGCAATGAGAAGCTGGAGCTGACAGATGGGAGCTCACCTCGCTCCCTGGATTTGAACCGGGGAGCAGTCCTGCTGACATAAGAAGGGTTTAACACATCGCACCACTGGTGGCTCTGGCAGTTCAAGTGATGTCAAACTCTACTCATTCTGTGTCGATGGGCCCAGTCAGGGACTGAGGAGAGCTCTGAAATCTGAAACAGACCGACTGAGGGTTCAACACAACTCATTCTATTTGTTTGTTTGTTTGTTTGTTTACTTCATTTGCATACCACCTTTCACAGTCCAAATGGGCGGTTCACAGTCGGCAACAACTCGATGCCCCAACAGATATAAAATACAATTGAAAACATTGAGCATCTATATATCTAAAGGAAGACTCATCATTGAACGACTGCCAGAGGCAGAGAAACCTTCCAAGGCAGACAAACCAAACTTGGCAACAAAAATAGGCCTCAGCCAAGGAAGGTTTTTAGCAAAGAAACTTTCCCCCCCAAAACCTAGAAGTCCCCCAAAACAACGATAAAAACTACATTTCCCAGCATCCTCTGCGGCCGCCAGCGAAACTCATTGGCCAACATTGGCCCACACAAAATGCAGGGAGGTTGAGTTACCATAGTAACGGTGGGCGAAGCCAACCAAGGCTAGATTAGAATGCTGAGTGATTTGAGTTTAGTTAGTTGGTGTTTGTCGGTTAAACTGTCAAGGCCAAGCAAATAGGGCACCAGGGACATAAGCACCACTGACAAACACATACCGCCAGAATAACACAAACTTGCAAAACCCACCAAAAAAAAACCTGAAACACAAAAACCCACCCCAAACAAAATACACAACAAACACCACTGGCAAAAGCAACACCCCCTCCACATCACAACCAGCACACAGCCAGACTGAGACAACTATGCCACCACAACACACACAAAATACACCCCACAAATACCTGACAACTTCCCCAACACAAAACCCAGGACTGCACTCACTACTCACCACCACACACACCTCCAAATACACACACGTCCCAGGCACAATACTCCAGAAATTCCTACCCACACAACACAACACAACTTCCTATCACAAGCCATCCCCCCCAACCTTGCGGGACCCCGCACACACAACACCTACCACCACCACAAACAAAAACCAACTCCACCTATACTCCAACCACAACACAACACAACACTGCACTGATACTCTACAAACACACACAAACACCCAAAACACCCCACCCACACAAGCATTCCACAACATACTACCACCCACAATGCTACCAAACACCCACTAACTCACCAAAAAAGTAATACTTACACACAACACAATACGCACATAACACAACCTTGCGTCTACTGCTCAACCCATCTGTATGCCATTCCTTCCTTCCACACAGGCATAAGCTGACCCAAAAGACAAGCCATGCCTCCTAAAAAGAACAGCATCGGACGACACACTCGCAACGCTACATACATCACACAAAAAAGGGCAGAACAAACGCCAGAACAGAAACACAGTTTCTTTTTTCAAATCCAGAGTTGGGAAACCACAGAACCTCTCCATCAACACAGCAGACGGAAAGACAAAAACATTGTATATTCACAAACTGCAGAATGCCAGCAACACCACACACCGACAACTCCCCAGGACTTCAACATCCCACCCACCAGAACAACCCACAACGACACAGCCATGGCCCCACCAAGACCATAAGTCACATCAGTTCCAACCCTTACATACTCAGACTTTCTCGCATCTCTTAAATAGGGCACAGCAACGCCTGCCGGGTACAGCTAGTCTATATATATAAAGGAGGACCCGTCATCGAAAGACTGCCATAGGCAGAGAAACCTTCCAAGGCAGAGACACCAAACTTGGCAACAAAAACAGGCCTCAGCTAGTAAATAATAAATAAATAAATTCTACAAGAGGCAAACTACGCGCTCTTTCTTCCAAGTGGGCATCCCTCCAGCTTGCAGTGACAAGAGTGGGAATCTCTATTGTCGTCAACAAGGTGAAAGGACCCATTCCCTTTCACCTGCATCAGGGAGGCATTCAGGCAAAAAAAAATTGAATCAATCTGAGCGGTGCTGTAGCCAGGATTTTGGTTGGGGGGGTGATTTTGGGGGGGGGTGCTGAGACTGGGTGGAAGAGGGTCTACCCTAGCAAACCTTTTGTATTGTTATCCCAATAACCCCATGAATGTGGGATATAATGAGCATGGTGATCAGATCATGATATGAATAAGCATAACAGTTTAAATAATGTACCAGTAAGGCCTTCTCGCGGACCACCCTGAGAATTTCGGGGGCTGAAGCCCCTTAGCCCCCCGGCTACAGGCCTGAAACTGAGCAAGGCGGACAGAACTTTTTTTTTCCAAAAAAAGAGAAGCCAACTTTGGGTGATGTTGAGTTTTGTGCCTCCAAGGGAGGGAGGGAGGGAGGGAGGGAGGCTCTGCTGAGCAGCCAGACTTACCCCAGGGGAGGGAGAGGCAGAGGGGCAGGAGCAGCACCAGGGGGGGCTTCACCCTCACCATGATGGCCCCCTCCAGGAGAAGAAGGGAGCTCCCTTGCAAGGCGATGGGCTGGAGAGCCCCAAGGCGGCTGCTTCCCAAACCAGGAGGAGAAGGAGTGGAAAGGCGCAACCCACGCGGCGGCGCGGCCGTGTTTCCCTGCCCTGCGTGGAGAGCGAACCCGGGCTCTTTCCCCACGTGACGGAGAGGGAGAGGAAGAGGGCGAGGCCGGCTTGGGAGGAAGAAGAAGGAGAGGGGCCTCCCAGCCAGGCCAGGGCGTCAGGCCACTGGGCCTTTGTCTCCACCGCCCGGAGCCTGTCTCTTTGGGGCGCCCGCCTCCCCACTCTACCCACAAGCAAAAGTTTCCTGTGTTTCAGCAAAGAAGGCAAAGCAACAGGAAGAGCACAGAACAGAGAGAGAGAGAGAGAGAGAGAGAGAGAGAGAGAGAGAGAGAGAGAGAACACCATCTCTACCACTGGTTGTGCTTCTCCACCTTCCTAATGCCCCCCCATTAATATTTATTTATTTTATTTATTTCAGGGTTTTACCCCGCTCTGGGGGGACTCAGAGCGGCTTACAGTAGGGCACAATTCGATGCCCACATCACAACAGCATAAAACCCCACAACAATTAAAATACATTGAGATACATTAAAATACAGTTTCAACAGCATAATACACAGTCATTCCAAGTTAAAACAATATTCAATCCATAAAAACATTGGCCCTCTTCATCCATTTCCATTAAAATCCCCATCTAACATGCTGCCTAGTGCTGGTGTGCAAACACCTGGTCCCAAAGCCAGGATTTTACCTTTTTCCTGAATGCCAGGAGGGATGAGGTGGACCGTACCTCCATAGGGAGCGCATTCCACAGGCGGGGAGCCACCACCGAGAAGGCCCTGTCCCTCGTCCCCACCAGCCGCATTTGAGAAGTTGGCGGGAGCAAGAGCAGGGCCTCCCCGGATGATCTTAGATTGCGAGGTGGGACATAGCGGCTGATGCGTTCGGACAGGTAAGCTGGGCCAGAACCGTATAGAGCTTTAAAGGTCAAAACCAGCACTTTGAATTGAGCTCGGAAGTGGACAGGCAGCCAGTGGAACTGACACAGCAGGGGGGTGGTATGCTCCCTGTATGTAGCTCCCGTTAGCAATCTGGCTGCCGCCCGCTGGACTAATTGCAATTTCCGAACTGTCTTCAAAGGCAGCCCCACGTAGAGTGCGTTGCAGTAATCTATTCGGGATGTGACCAGAGCGTGGACAACCGTAGCCAGATCAGACTTCCCAAGGTACGGGCGCAGCTGGCGCACGAGTCTCAACTGTGCAAAAGCTCCCCTGGCCACCGCCGAGACCTGGGGCTCCAGGCTCAGTGATGAATCCAGGATCACTCCCAAGCTGCGAACCTGCGTCTTCAGGGGGAGTGTAACCCATCCAACACAGGCTGTAACCCTATGCCCTGTTCGACCTTACGACTGACCAGGAGGAGCTCTGTCTTGTCTGGAATAAGTTTCAATTTGCTAGCCCTCATCCAGTCCCACACAGCAGCCAAGCACCGGTTCAAGGTCTGGACAGCCAGACAGTTCCTCATGTTGTGGTGACACCCCCCCCCCCCCCAAACCTTACATTCATCCCTCTCCTTTTGCTCCTGTTCTGAATCATAACGTCAACACCTGAGATTAAGGGTGGGTTTTTGTTTGTTTGTTTGTTTGTTTGCTTGTTTACATCATTTCTCCCCCGCTCTTCTCACCCTCACAGCGGCTAACAATAACAATGATTCAACGCCACAATGAATTACAATTATATCTCTCGGCATTACTTCGCAAACGAAGATTCTTAGGAAGGACTCATCCCACGCTTTCCACAAGCGCGTTGATGACTAAAAAGGCCAATCTGAGATAGGCAAGTCCGGTTGCAGAAAGCACAGCGGAAAGTCTTGGGTGAGGTTGTTTCCAAGTTGCGGTTCGTTCTGCATTGTCGTTTCTCTTCCAGGCCCATTCGGCGTGACTTCTCGAAACAGGCCGCAGCATCATGGATAGTTAGATCCCTTCCAGTCCGGCTTCCACTTTGGACACAGGACAGAGACTGTGCTGGCCTCTATCACAGACCAGCCACGCTGCCAGCTGGACCAAAGTGGGTCAGCGCTGCTCGTGTTATTGGACCTCACGGCAGCATTTGACACAGTTGACCATTCTCTATGGATCCACCGTTTAGCCATGAAGGTAGTGAGGGAGTTCACCCTTAAATGGGCGTCCTCCTTTCTCCAAGATCAGGGACAATGGGTGGAGAGGGGAGGGGTGATCTCGGAAAGGGTCCCCCTTAACTGTGGGGTCCCCCAAGGGGCTATCCTTTCTCCTCTATTATTTAACACCTATATGCGTCCACTGGCCCAACTGGTGCGTAGTTTCAGTCTGGAGTGCCATCAGTACGCTGATGACACCCAGCTGGTGCTGAGGGTGGAAGGCCGGCCGGACTCTGTACCCAATTATTTCCATCAGTGCCTGGAAGCCGTGAGTGGGTGGCTACGGGCCAGCAGGTTGAAGGTGAACCCGTCAAAGACGGAGGTCCTGTGGCTGGATTGTCCCGGGGGGGGGGGGGGAGGGACACTCCGGCTGCCAATAATGGATGGTGAGGTGGTTAGTCTGTCGCCGCTGGTTAAAAGCCTGGGGGTCCAACTGGACCCTCTGCTGACTATGGAGGCTCAGGTCTCCACCGTGAGCAGAGCAGTGTTTTTCCATCTGCGCCAGGCAAGGCAGCTGGTGCCCTACCTTTCTGGTAGCGGCCTAGCCGCAGTAATCCAGGCCACAGTCATTTCGAGACTGGACTACTACAACGCCCTTTGCATTGGCCTTCCTTTGTCAGTAATCTGGAAACTGAAGATGGTAGAAAACTGCTGGCTGGAGTGACACTAACATGCCACATCACACCAGTCCTACAACGCTTGCACTGGCTCCCAATCGAGCACCGGACTCCCTTCAAAGTGCTGGTGCTAACCTTTAGGGCCTTGCATGGTCTGGGGCCAGTGTACCTGAAGGACCGCCTCTCCCTGCACGTTCCCCAGAGACCACTACGGTCCATGGACCAAAACCTATTGGAGGTTCCATCACTCAAGATATGCCGATTGTCATCGACTCGGCAGCACATCTTTTCTGTAGTAGCGCCTACCCTGTGGAACGCCCTCCCGGCAGAGGCACGAGCAATAGCGGAGTGACAGGCCTTCAGGAGGGCAACTAAGACCCCCCTGTTCCACCAGGCGCTTAATCTCTACGGTTGCGCTTTCCATTCTGGTTCAAATCTGTTTTTATTCTGTTTTTAACTACGTTGTGTTGTGTATTCATTGCTGTGAATCACCCTGAGCCTTTTTGGGAAGGGTGATATATAAATCGAAATCTCTCTCTCTCTCTCGGCATTACTTCGCGAATGAAGATTCAGGAAGGACTCATCCCACGCTTTTTACAAGCGCGTTGATGACTAAAAAGGCCAATCTGAGATAGGCAAGTTCGGTTGCAGAAAGCGCAGCAGAAAGTCTCCTTGGGTGATGTTTTTTCCAAGTTGCGGTTCTTTCTGCGTTGTCGTTTCTCTTCGAGACCCATTCGGCGTGTCTTCTCGAAAGAGGCCGCAGCATTGTGGATAGTGCTTCTCCATGCCTCCCGATGTGAGGCCAGGGTGGACCATTGTTGGTGATCAATCTGGCCAAGCCTGAGATGTTGTTTCAGGGAGTCCTTATATCTCTTTTGGGGGCGCCTCTCTTGCGCTGACCCGTGGCGAGTTCACCATAGAGTAGTATTTTTGGGAGGCGGTGGTCCTCCATCCTAGAGACGTGCCCTGCCCAGCGCAGCTGTGTTCTCAATAGCATGGCCTCAATGCTGGTGATCCCTGCTTGCTCAAGGACAGCAACATTCGTCACATAGTCGGTCCAGTGTATATTTAGGATTGTGCGAAGACAGCGCTGATGAAAGCGCTCGAGGAGTTGTAGGTGTTGGCGATAGGTGACCCATGTTTCAGACCCATAGAGGAGAATGGACAGTATGATAGCTCTGTACACACTGATTTTGGTGCTTTGTCTCAGGTGCTTGTTGCTCCAGACTCTTTTGTGAAGCCTTCCGAATGCACTATATGCCTTTGATAATCTGTGATCTATCTCTTTGTCAATCTTGGCGTCTGAAGAGATGATGCTTCCCAGGTAGGTGAACTGCTGAACGGACTTAAGCACAGATGTGCCTATGCTGACGTGAGGATGGTGGTGTTCTTCCTGTGGTGCGGGCTGGTAGAGGACTTCTGTTTTCTTCAGGCTGACTTCCAGCCCAAACAGCTCTGCAGCTGTTGCAAAGCAGGATGTGAGGCGCTGCAGGGCTGCTTCTGAATGGGCGACAAGGGCAGCATCGTCAGCAAAAAGTAGCTCACGGACTAGATAGTTTAGAGTCTTAGTGCGAGCCCTCAGACGGCTTAAGTTGAACAAGCTACCATCAGTACGATAGCGTATATATATGCCGTCTTCTTCTTGTAGGTCTGCCATAGCCCTTTGGAGCATCATGCTGAAGAAGATTGTAAATAGGGTTGGTGCAAGAACACAACCTTGTTTCACTCCATTAGTTATGAGAAAGGGCTCCGAGAGAGCATCGCCATATCTGACTTGACCGTGCTGGCCCTCATGTAACAGGACAATCATTTTGAGGAACTTGGGGGACATCCTAGACGTTCCAGGATCTGCCACAGACCTTTCCTGCTCACAGTGTCGAAGGCTTTGGTGAGGTCGACAAATGTTACATAGAGTCCTTTGTTCTGCTCTCTCCATTTCTCTTGCAGTTGTCTAAGGGCAAAAACCATATCTGTGGTGCTCCTATTTGCTCTGAAGCCGCACTGGCTTTCAGGAGAAGTTCTTCTGCAATAGCCGGAACTAATCTGTTCAGGAGTATCCTTGCAAGGATTTTTCCAGCAATGGAGAGCAGTGTTATACCTCGATAGTTTGAGCAATCGGATTTTGTTCCTTTTTTTCTTATACAGGGTGATGATAACTGCATCTCGGAGATCTGATGGCAGTTCACCTTTTTCCCAGCAACTCATAAGGAGCTCGTGGAATTTAGCATGCAGTACATGACCTCCCTGTTTCCAAGCTTCAGGTGAGATTCCATCGATCCCGGCTGCCTTGCCATTTTTCAACTGCTGTATGGCCTCAATGGTCTCTTCCAGAGTGGGAGCTGTGTCCAGTTCATTTTTCATTGGTTGTTGTATCATGTGTTTGATAGCTGAACCTTGGACTACTCGGCTGGCATTAAAGAGACCCTGAAAATGTTCAGCCCATCGGTTCAGGATGGAGGTTTTATCAGTAATTAGTGTTTGACCATCTGTACTGTATAAGGGGCTTTGGACCTGATAAGTAGGTCCAAACACTGCTTTGAGAGCTTCATAAAAACCTCTGTGATCACCGAGATCTGCACAGCTTTGTGTCTTTTCTGAAAAATCAATCCACCACTTGTTCTGGATCTCTATGAGTAAATGTTGGAGTTTACTACATGCGAGACTAAAGGCTGCTTTTCTTACATGGCAAGATGGCTGGGCGAGGAATGCCTGGTGAGTGGTTCTCTTCTTTGCCAACAGCTCCTGGATCTCTTGGTTGTTTTCATCAAACCAGTCTTGGTTTTTCTTAAGGGAGAATCCTAGGGATTCTTCAGCAGACTGCAGGATACTGTTTTTGATGTGTTGCCAGAGCGCTGTAGGAGAAGAATCTGTAGGGTGGACTTCAAGTTTTGCTTGCAGATTTACCTGGAAGTTGTCTCTCACAACAGCCTGTTGAAGACTGTTGACTTGGAGTCTCCTCTTTAAGATGCCACCCCTCTTAGGTTTGAGCTTAAGGTGTAGATTTAGTTTACATCTTACAAGGCGATGGTCTGTTTGACATTCTGCACTGGGCATCACTCGAGTATGACGGACATCACGAATGTTTCTCTGGCGCACTAAAACATAGTCAATGAGGTGCCACTGCTTGGATCGGGGATGCATCCAGGTGGTCTTCAAGCTATCTTTCTGCTGAAAGATGGTGTTTGTAATAGTCAGCTGCTGTTCTGCACAAAACTCTAGCAGAAGGCGCCCATTATCATTACAGTTTCCAACACCGTGCTTGCCTAATACACCTTTCCAGGCTTCAAAGTTTTTCCTACTCTGGCATTGAAATCACCAAGGATAATGATTTTATCTTCTGCAGGGACCTTTTGTATGAGGTGGCGTAGGTCTGAGTAGAATTTGTCTTTCTCCACAGGGTCAGCTTGCATAGTTGGGGCATATATACTGAAGAGAACAGCATGTGGGAGGCGTAAGGAGATAATGCGATCAGAGTGACCTGTCGGCAACGTCTCGAGTTTAGAGGCGATGGAGTTTTTAATCATAAAGCCTACTCCTGAAAGATGTTTCTCAGTTTTGGGTTTGCCAGACCAGTAGAGAGTGTAGCCGGCACCGTGTTCTTTAAGGCTGCCTTCCTCATGGAGACGAACTTCACATAAATCGAAATAATAAATAAATAAATAAATAAATAAATAGTGCGTCTCCATGCCTCCCGATGTGAGGCCAGGGTGGACCATTGTTGGTGATTAATCTGGCCGAGCCTGAGATGTTGTTTCAGGGAGTCCTTACATCTCTTTTTGGGGCACCTCTCTTGCGCTGATCCGTGGCGAGTTCACCATAGAGTAGTATTTTAGGGAGGCAGTGGTCCTCCATCCTAGAGACCTCGTGCCCTGCCCAGTGCAGCTGTGTTCTCAGTAGCATGGCCTCAGTGCTGGTGATCCCTGCTTGCTCAAGGACAGCAACATTCCTCACATAGTCGGTCCAGTGTACATTTAGGATTGTGCGAAGACAGTGCTGATGAAAGCGTTCGAGGAGTCGTAGGTGTTGGCGATAGGTGACCCATGTTTCAGACCCATATAGGAGAATAGACAGTATGATAGCTCTGTACACACTGATTTTGGTGCTTTGCCTCAGGTGCTTGTTGCTCCAGACTCTTTTGTGAAGCCTTCCAAATGCACTCTATGCCTTTGCTAATCTGTGATCTATCTCTTTGTCAATCTTGGCGTCTGAAGAGATGATGCTTCCCAGGAAGGTGAACTGCTGAGGGGACTTAAGCACAGATGTGCCTATGCTGACGTGGGGATGATGGTGTTCTTCCTGTGGTGCGGGCTGGTAGAGGACTTCCCTTTCCTTCAGGCTGACTTCCAGCCCAAACAGCTCTGCAGCTGCTGCAAAGCAGGATGTCAGGCGCTGCAGGGCTGCTTCTGGATGGGCGACAAGGGCAGCATCGTCTGCAACAAGCAGCTCACGGACTAGATAGTTTAGAGTCTTAGTGCGAGCCCTCAGGCGGCTTAAGTTGAACAAGCTGCCATCAGCATGTTAGCATATATGTGTGTGTGTGTGTGTGTATATAACAATTATAATGACAAGATAAAAACATACAATACAATACAATAGAATAAAACATTAGGTAAACAATCATCAAGCCTTTTCCATTACAACCATCATATGGTCTGATTCAATGCTCAGGTGCCATTATATCCATTAGCCAAAGGCCTGGTTCCACAACCATGTCTTCAGTTTTCTTCTGAAAGAAAGGAGGGAGGGTGCCAATCTGATTTCGCTGGGGAGCGAATTCCACAGGTGTGTGTGTGTGGGGGGGGTCACCACCGAGAAGGCCCTGTCCCTCGTCCCCACCAGCCATGTTTGCGAAGCTGGTGGGACCGAGAGCAGGGCCTCCCCGTCGGATCTTAGGCTATGAGGAACGTAGAGGGAGATACGTTCGGACGAGTAAGCTGGGCGAGTTGTATAGGGCTTTATAGGCCAAGAGTCATTCACTGGACCAAATTTGGCACAAATAGCCCGATACGCCCAAATTCAAATACTGGTGTGGTTGGAAAGGGATTGATTTTGTCATTTGGGAGTTGAAGCTGCTGGGATTTATAGTTCACCTACAATCAAAGAGTATTCTGAACTCCATCAGTGATGAAATTGGGTTGTGGTAGGTTTTTCAGGTTATATGGCCATGTTCTAGAAGTATTCTCTCCTGACGTTTCGCCTGCATCTATGGCAAGCATCCTCAGAGGTCATGACCTCACAATACAATCAACAATACAATGATGAAATTGAACCAAACATGGCACACAAAACTCCCATGACCAACAGACAATTCTGGGAGGGTTTGGTGGGCGTTGATCTTGAGTTTGGGTGTTGTAGTTCACCTACCTCAAAAGAGCACTCTGGACTCAAACAATGACAGATCTGGACCAAGCTTGGCACGGATACTCAATATGCCCAAATGTTAACACTGGTGGAGTTTGGGGAAAACAGACATTGACATTTGGGAGTTGTAGTTGCTGGGATTTATAGTTCACCTACAACCAAAGAGCATTCTGAACCACACCAACAATAGAGTTGAGCCAAACTTCCCACACAGAACCTCCATGACCAACAGTGTTTTCTGATGGTCTTTAGTGACCCCTCTGACATCTCCTCACAACCCCCATCCAGGGGTCCTGACCCCCAGGTTGAGAAACACTGCCTTATTACAGTTCCTCATGTTGTGGTGACCATCAACCATGAAATTATTTTTGTTGCAACTTCATAACTCTAATTTTGCTCCTGTTACGAATCGTAATGTAAATATCTGGTACGCAGGGTGTATTTTCATTCACTGGCACAAATACTGGAAGGTGTTGTCTAAGGCAGTGTTTCCCAACCAGTGTGCCGGGGCACACTAGTGTGCAGTGGGAAATTGGAACCTCCAGGAGGGGAGGGGGGAGAGTCTAGTGTGTTGAAGTATAAAAACCCTAAGAAACCTACCTCGATAAAGGCACTCCATGTGTGTTCATAGTTGGCCATATTGAGTATTCATGCTAAGTGTGGCCCAGATCCATCATTATTTGAGTCCACAGTGCTCCCTAGACGTAGGTGAACTACAACTTCCAAACTCAAGGTCAATTCCCAAGCAAACCCTTTCAGTACTTTCTGTTGGTAATGAGAGTTCAATATGCCAAGTTTGGTTCAATTCCATTCTTGCAAGAGTTCAGGATGCTTTTTGTTTGTGTGTTAACTATAAATCCCAAAAACTGTAACTCCCAAATGTCAAGGTCTATTTTTCCCAAACTCCATCTGTGTTCACATTTGGGCATATTGGTCCTGATCCAACATTGTTTGAGTCCACAGTGCTCTCTGGATATAGGTGAACTACAACTCCCAAACTCAAGGTCAATGCCCACCAAACTCTTATAGTATTTTCTCTTGGTTATGGGAGTTCTGTGTGGGAAGTTTGTGTCTTTCTGTCATTCCTGCCAGGATATCTATGTTGTGTTCATCGAAACAGGCCCAGGTTTCACACTGAGTGTATAAATACATTTCAAAACATATTAACTATATGTATTATTGTGTTAGAGTGTCCTTTTGTGTCATTTTGGTTGGTGGTGTGCCCCAGGATTTCGTAAATGTAAAAGGTGTGCCGCGACTCAAAAAAGGTTGGGAAACACTGGTCTAAGGCAGTGTTTTTCAACCTTTTTTGAGCCGCAGTGCATTTTTTACATTTACAAAATCCTGGGGCACACCACCAACCGAAATGTCACAAAATGACACTCTAACACAGTAATACATATAGTTAATATGTTTTAAAATGTATTTATACACTCAGTGTGAAACCTGGGCCTGTTTCGATGAACACAACATAGATATCCTGGCAGGAATGGCAGAAATTCAAACACGCTATGAAAGCTAGCAAAGAATAAAGAGTATGCAAAATTGTGTCTTTCACTTTTTATATAAAAGTATCAAAGTATACCATTCAGGTATGGTGCAAGGTGTAGGTATATTTCACTATATAATTTCACAGTGTTCACATAATACATTCACATTTGTGACCATATATCAATCATTCATAGTATGCATATAACAATATCACAAAGTGGATATCACAGTGTTAATATCACATAGATTCTAAAGCAAGGTACTGGTGTAACTATAACAGAACCAACAGTATAAACCTGTATTTCCACCGTAGGGTAAGTTCACTCTAATGTTAGCATGTAGTGTGGCTGGGAAGATCCTGGATGTAAACAATGAACTGCTTCACCGCCTGGGAAGCAAACGTCGCTTGGCTGGAGTTCCGTATGGCTGCTAAATGCTGGGCGTCTGTCCTCCGCTGGGGTGGCAGAATGGGGTGGGTTAGGAGGCTGTGGTTCTGTGGATCCAGAGATGTTCGTGGAGTCCTACGCGGTTCACCTGACGGTTTACTGTGCAGAGCTCGAACCGTTTCGGGGGGGCTTTTGGGTGGTGGATGGAGTCCGCGGCTTCTTCAGAGGCTGCACCGGCGTTCGCCACATTGGCATGTACCCGCTGAGGAGGCTTGTGTCTGAGGCGCAACCGGGTTCCTTCCCGAGGACCCTCCGCTCGCCGCTGCTCCGACCGCCGCTCTCCGCAACCCGAACGCGCCCGCTCGCTCGCCCCAGCTGCCACTCAAGCCAGCACGCACGAGAATCGCGAAGCGCTCCCCGGACGCCACCCTCTTGAGCCAACCAAGATGCCGTTGCGCTCGGGACGGTTCGAGCTCTGCACAGTAAACCGTCAGGCGAACCGCGTAGGACTCCACGAACATCTCTGGATCCACAGAACCACAGCCTCCTAACCCACCCCATTCTGCCACCCCAGCGGAGGACAGACGCCCAGCATTTAGCAGCCATACGGAACTCCAGCCAAGCGACGTTTGCTTCCCAGGCGGTGAAGCAGTTCATTGTTTACATCCAGGGATCTTCCCAGCCACACTACATGCTAACATTAGGAGTGAACTTACCCTATGGTGGAAATACAGGTTTATACTGTTGGTTCTGTTATAGTTACACCAGTACCTTGCTTTAGAATCTATGTGATATTAACACTGTGATATCCACTTTGTGATATTGTTATATGCATACTATGAATGATTGATATATGGTCACAAATGTGAATGTACTATGTGAACACTGTGAAATTATATAGTGAAATATACCTACACCTTGCACCATACCTGAATGGTATACTTTGATACTTTTATATAAAAAAGTGAAAGACACAATTTTGCATACTTTATTCTTTTGCTAGCTTATATAGTGTTTGAATGCTGTTAGCATTAGAGCCTTACTCTGTGTATAAGGAATGGCAGAAAGACACAAACTTCCCACACAGAACTCCCATAACCAAGAGAAAATGCTATAAGAGTTTGGTGGGCATTCACCTTGGGTTTTGAAGTTGTAGTTCACCTATATCCAGAGAGCACTGTGGACTCAAACAATGTTGGATCAGAACCAAACTTGGCATGAATACTCAATATGCCCAAATGTGAACACAGATGGAGTTGGGGGGAAATAGACCTTGACATTTGGGAGTTACAGTTTCTCGGATTTATAGTTAAGACACAAACAAAGAGCATCCTGAACTCTTGCAACAATGGAATTGAACCAAACTTAGCATATTGAACTCTCATTACCAACAGAAAGTACTGAAAGGGTTTGCTTGGGAATTGACCTTGAGTTTGGAAGTTGTAGTTCACCTACACCCAGAGAGCACTGTGGACTGAAATAATGATGGATCTGGACCACACTTGAAATGAATACTCAATATGCCCAAATATGAACGCAGATGGAGTTCAGGGGAAATAGACCTTGCCATTTGGGAGTTATAGTTGCTGGGATTCATAGTTCCTTTACAATCAAAGAGCATTCTGAACCCCACCAATGATAGAACTTGGCCAAACTTCCCACACAGAACCCCCAGGTGGCTCCCTTCCTGAATGGCTCTCTCCCTCTTCCACACCAGAAGGGAAGGCACTCACTCGGCCCACAGTTGCCTGCCTGCCTTCCTCCTTTCCTGGGGTTCGAAAGAAGAAGCCGGTGGGCCTGCCTCGGACTGCGCTTCTCACTTCCGCTTCCGTTCCCCCCTCCCTCAATTGGAGGCTGGCTGGGGAAATGGCCGAAGGAGGCAGCCCCTCGGCCCCTTCTTCTTCGCCGCCACCCGGCCCTTCCTCCTCCTCCCAAGCAGCAGCAGCAGCAGCAGGAGTTCGGCAGGAGGGGGAAAGGGGGGGAAGAGAGGTTTTCCCGCGGCACACCAGGTGATTGCTCACGGCACACTAGTGTGCCATGGAACAGTGGTTGGGAAACACTGGTCTAAGGCTTTCATGTTCACCTGCACCAATGGCAGACCTCACAACCTCTGAGGATGCCTGCCACAGATACAGGTGAAACATCAGGAGAGAATGCTTCTGGAACATGGCCATACAGCCTGGAAAACTTATAGCAACCCAATACAGGAAGGGTTTGGTGGGCAATGACCTTGAGTTTTGGAGTTGATGTATACATCCAGAGAGCAATGATGATTCTGGACCAAACATGGTATGGATACTCAATATGCCCAAATGTGAACACTGATGGAGTTTGGGAGTTGTAGTAGCTACAATTAAAGAGCATTCCGAACCCCACCAATGATAGAATTGGACAAACTCCACACACAGAACCCCCATGACTAATCAAAAATACTGTATTTTCTGATGGTCTTTGGTGACCCCTCTGACGCCTCCCAAACTCCCCCCAGGGGTCCCGACCCCCAGGTTGAGAAACGCTGATCCATACCCATCTTTGTGATGACACACTCCCCCTGTCTAGCTCCCGGCTGTTGGGAATAGTGGGAGTTAAAGTCCAAAACACCCGAAGGGCCCAAATTTGCCAATACCCGCTGTAAAGCCTGTCCTAAAAATGGTTCTACATGGTGGAAATGGGAAATTGTAGCTAAATGTACCTCTGTTTACAAAATATCCAGGACACATTTTTACAAAGTATTCTCTGTAGAGCAAAGAGCACAAAGTAGCACCAGGGGGCAGCAGAGAACACTTTGGAAGGAAGTTCAAGAACTACAAAGGCTGGCTCTACTTTGCCATATATCTGCTTTGAACTGGATTATATCAGTCTACACTGCCATATAATCTAGTTCAAACAGACAATAATTGTGGATCCATTGTATATCCAGCCAAAGTGTGTACATTTCTGTGTAGACATGGTCTGCCCCAAGTAAGTAGAATATGTATGTGTCTATTAGGCATGAGAAAAATGAAACGGAAATTAAAAGAAATCGTAAGTGATTCGTATGTAATGGGCCTTTCAAGTTTATACGGATCGCAAGGCCAATCCCGGAAGTGGAATTTTTACGCACCCTGGGCCCAAAATTTCGTTAGATTATTAAATATTTCGTTAGATTATTAAACAGGAAAATTTCCTCCAAAATAGCTTTGCAGACATAACTCACAGTGAAATCGGGGCCTTTCCATGCTTGAAGCCTAATTAGAGTGGAAGGCCTCCTCCAGGAAGTGAAAAGGGAGCCGGAAACCATAGAGAGCCCGAAATCGGGACTCCTAGAGGGGCTGGAGGACTGACGAAAAAAGCGATTTAAACACCCAGGAAGGGGGTTTGGATAGAAGAACAGAGTAGGAGGACATAAGAACTGCTGAAAGAAGGGCAGCAGGAGTGAAAAGAGCATGGAGAGGAGAAGGAAGAGTTCAGAATCCAGAAAAGCCATAGAGTTCCAACGGAGGTCCTAGACTGCTATGGTAAAACTGAATGGGGGAAAAAAGATGGAGTGAGGAGAACTCTACAGATTAGGAAGGCCTGCACCAGAGGTAGGCCTAGGCATTTATTTAATAATATTAATAATAATAATATATTAATGCATTATATGTGTCCCTGCAAAGGAACCCTGTCCTTTAATAATATTAATAATAATAATATATTAATGCTTTATATCTCCCTGCAAGGAAACCAAGGGAAATGTTGCCCCTTGATTTGCCTGTGTTTAAAACAGTATCAGTCCTGTTTCCCTGCTTTGCCTACTTTAGAACTACTAACGAATCCTCGTAAGTAATTAAGTTACATTTCCGAAATTTTTTTGGGAAATTTTTTGTAAGTCTTTGATATACTAATCAAAAAAAAAAAATCCCCCCCCCTCCATTTGATTTTAGAATCGCCATTTTTCGATTTGTTATCATGCCTAGTGTATATCTATGTATCTTTGTCGAACATACATGCAATTACTTTGAAATAAGATCATGATTGAATACAATGATTCCTGCTATGGGAACAGAGCACAGATGTGCTTTCAAGTTTTTGTCAATTTCTGGAGACCATTCCATACTTTTTCCCCCCTTAGGCCCCTTCCACACTACCATATAATCCAGATTATCAAAGCAGACAATCCACATTATCTACTTTGAACTGGATTATATGAGTTTACACTGCTGTGTAAAATCCATCTTATCTGCTTTGAACTGAATTATATGGCAGTGTAGACATATAAAACAGTTCAAAGCAGATAATGTAGGGCCCTTCTAGGCTGACATATAATCCAGAATATCAAGTCAGACCATCCAATTATCTGCTTTGGACTGGATTAACCGAGTCTACACTGCCAGATAATCCAGTTCAAAGCAGATAATCTGGATTTTCTATAGTAAGAAAAAAGAAAAATAAAGGAAAGCAAGCAATATTGGAAAAGACAAATGCAAGAACAAGTTAGAGAAAGATGCCATTAAATAGACCTTTAGGGTCAAAAGGCCACAATTTTTCCATAACTCTTCATTCTACGTTTTTTAAAAATAGATAAATAAATAAATAAATCCCCGTAAGATGAGACAACATACATTTTCAAAATACTGAACAGGTCAGCTCTAGCCCGGAGAACGAACAAACAGAGAAAATTACAATATTCACCTCTACTATGGGAGACAGATAAGCACAGCCCTATAGGATGCAAAATTCAAAGCTTGCATTTAGAGTCAGGTATCATTACATTACATAATTGTATTCCAATGCTGTTTTTTCTCTAAGTGGGAGTACCTTTCTCTGCCTGCTTTTCCTATTGACAAGACATTTGCTTAGTATGAAAACTAGAGAGGAAATTAATGCCAATGGGAGCATGGTCTTACACATATGCCCGGCTTGAAATAGGGCCTATTCTCTTCCTATTATAATTTGTAGCTCTTAGGGTCTATTGTGGGTAGCAGGCATCTAACCAGGGATGGGGGGGGGGGGCTTGAGGGGCTTCACCCCCCAATTCTCAGGATGGTCTGCGAGAAGGCCTTACTAGTACATTATTTAAACTGTTATGTGTATTCATATCATGATCTGACCACCATGCTCAATATATCCCATATGCATGGAGGTATTGGGATAAGGATACAAAAAGTTTGCTAGGGTAGATCAGTGTTTCCCAACCAGTGTGCCGTGAGCAATCATCAGGTGTGCCGTGGGAAATTGGAGCCTCCAATGCCCTTTCTTCCCCCTCCTGCCAAACACTTTTTCTTCTCCCCTCAGGCTCCCTTCTTCCCAGCCTCGCTCTGCTCGATTTGCTCTGGGGCGAGTCTGCGCAGTAGTGCCCGCACGGGTCACGTCTTCCTCCCTCACCCTCCCCTCCTGAACACGCTCACGCTGCCCCCTCAGATCAAAATGGCGGCAGAAGCAGCAGTGGAGAAGAAAATGTAAGTGTTTTCCAGGAGGGGGAAGAAAGGGCGCGAAGGGGAAGAGGGAGGAAGAGGTCTCTGTCGAAAGCTGGCATGGGCAAACTTGGACCTTCCAGGTGTTTTGGACTCCAACTCCCACCACTCCTAGCAGCCTCAGGCCCTTTTTCTTTCCCCCCTCAGCCACTTAAGCAGGAAAGGGCCTCAGGCTGTTAGGAATGGTGGGAGTTGAAGTCCAAAGCACCCAGAGGGCTGAAGTTTTCCCACGCCTGTTTTAGGGACCTTAAAGTGGTGAGCCTCCTTCCAACATTGTGATTCTGGATACAAAACAAACAACAACATAACATAACTTTCTTTGAGTCCACAGTGCTCTCTGGGTGTAGGTGAACTACAACTTCCAAACTCAAGGTCAATTCCCAAACAAACCCTTTCAGTACTTTCTGTTGGTAATGGAGTTCAATATGCCAAGTTTGGTTCAATTCCATTGTTGCAAGAGTTCAGGATGCTCTTTGATTGTGTCTTAACTATAAATCCCAGAAACTGTAACTCCCAAATGTCAAGGTCTATTTCTCCCAAACTCTATCTGTGTTCACATTTGGGCATATTGAGTATTCATGCCAAGTTTGGTCCTGATCCAACATTGTTTGAGTCCACAGTGCGCCAGGTCTGGAGGGAGGTCTTGCCACGGCTTTTCTCAGTAGCTCCAAAACCGAATGGGAAAGTGCCCGTCCACATACTCTATATATGACTGAATATTTTGGGTATGTATTGATGTGCTCTTTGTATGTAATGCCTCTTGAAATGTATTGATGTATTGATTGCCATGCCTACTGCTTTGGGGAATGTGTTTTCTTATGGGATCACACCTATATGTATAGGTTACAAAAATGTATATATATACAGTAATATGAGATTATATATTGAAAACCATTTATGTTTAATCTAATAGATATTGGACCAGTGGATTGACAGTAGATAGTATGTGGCAGGTCCTCAAGAAGCCGGAAACGCAAAACGGATGGTTTGATACCGCTGACCGACATTGAGTGTAATCCGGATTATATTTGATGACATGTTACCTTATGGATTATAATTTTGTGAAGGAAAACACCAATGTTTTGATGCCATATGGATCTTCAATCCACCATCCACGTATAATTGGAAAAGAATGAAGATGAAATAGATTGAACTACTATTGTGAAAGTGATCTCCCACATTGATCTTTTATTGCTTCATCTAAACAGGCCCAGGTTTCACACTGAGTGTATAAATATATTTAAAAACATATTAACTATATGTATTACTGTGTTAGAGTGTCATTTTGTGTCATTTTGGTTGGTGGTGTGCCCCAGGATTTTGTAAATGTAAAAAATGTCCCGCGGCTCAAAAAAAGGTTGAAAAACACTGGGGTAGACCCTCTCTCACTCAGACTCAGCCCCCAATTCAACCCCCCCCCGAATCAAAATCCTGTCTACGGTACTGGTGGGTAGGAATGGGGAGTTTAGCACCTATTGGCGAGTGCTCCTTAACAAAACACGTCACCTGTCACTAAGCTACCTACAAGAAGATCATTATCTGATGCATTCCTCTTGTTATTCTGCGCCTTCAAGCCATTTCTGACTTAGAACAACCCTAGGGTGACCTTGGCAAGATTTCTTCCCTTCAGGTTTGCCGTTGTTTTCCTTTCAGGTTGAGAGAGCATGGCTTACCTAGGATCACCCAGTGAGTTTTCATCACCAAATGGGGATCTGAACATTGGTCCCCAGAATCCAATAGAGAAACAACTCCTTAACCCTAGGGCCCTTCCTTCCACACAGCCCTATATCCCAGGATGTCAAGGCAGAAAACCCGACAATATCTGCTTTGGACTGGGTTATCTGGAGACCTGTCCAGACACCTCCGAGGATGCTTGCCATAGATACAGGTGAAACGTCAGGAGAGAATGCTTCTAGAACATGGCCATATAGGCCAAAAAACCTACAACAACCCAGTCAAGAATTAATTTGCTAAGAAAAACCTTGTTTGTAGCGAATTAATTAGATAGTGGATTTATTCCACTATTCCACTATTTCTGGTGTCAGGACTGCAGTCCAGACCCAATTCCCACGGTTTTCCGGACTAAATTAGTCTGGAAAACTGTGGGAATACCCACCCTCTCCCCCAAAAGCCCCCAGACCCATTAGAAAAATAATAATAAAAAAACTTACCCGCCCTCCAGTGCACTCTCAGAGCAGCTGATGAGCGCGGCCTTGACACCGGTGAGTGAAGCCTGGATGGGGCCGCAGTGCCGCCGAGGGCCCAGGCGAGAGAGAGGGCAGAGCGCAAGGCGGAGCCCCGTCCACGCTTCACTCACCGGCGTCGAGGGCGCACTCGTCAGCTGTAGCCCCACCACAGGGACCATCCTCCTCCAGCGAGGCCTCTCTCTCTCTCTCTCTCTCACACACACACACTCCCTCCCGCAGCCTCGCATCCTATCCCTGTGCGCGCCTTCGCCTTGCTCCCATCCCCCCAGGAACAACCAATGAGCGGTCACGACAGCACACCATGTCAAGAGACGAGCGCCAGGGCCCGCCCACTAAAGCCTCATTGGCGGAAGAAGCCCCACGCGCGCGGATGTGGCGGCGCGAGCGCGCACGGGGTGTGTGCGTGCAGAAGCACCCCATCTGGCTGCGATTAGGCAGGATTAGACAGATTCATGGATACCAAGTGTATCGGTAGTTACTGAAAAGGACATTCAAGTGCCACCTCGGAGTTGGTTGAGGTAGGCAGGATTTCCCTGGGTACTGGTTGTGGGGGGTCGGGAGCAGGTCAGGGTTTTGCCCTCCTTTCTGCTCGAGATCCCCGTGTACAACTGGTGGGCCACTGTGTGATACAGAATGCTGGACTAGATGGGCTGAGGTCCGATTCAGCATGGCCCTTCTTATGTTCTTATGTTCTTATGAGCTACCTCATGTGGACTTGGGATCGACTAGTTGATCGCGATCGACTTCCTGGGCAGCCCTGACCTACATACTCTGGCATGGACAACATGTGAAGTTGTTTCAGTTTAAATGGGACTTTCCCTGCTGGTGTTTGGGAAATACTCCTGATGCAGTTTTGATTGAAAACCCATTTCAGATTTGAGTTTTAAGATTTTTCGCAAAGCCCCTCTCATGCTTTTGCAGAACACAGTTTGGGAACGACCGCATAGGTATCTCCTTCAGACGGAAGGTGATGGTGAGGTAGGAAGCCTCTTCAGCTGTGGCTCCTCTATGTGGAACTTGTTGCCAAAAGGTACCAAAGTGTAGCAACCCAGTTCCCTTTCGTGCCTGGGGGGCAGGGGGCGGCACCGGGGGTCCCATTTGCATTAGGGCCAGCTGTAGCTGAGGAGGACATGGAGGAAGGGGCTGATGAGTTAGCTGGGCCTTCCTCTCCCACAGAGACCTTGGCCTGGGATGATGAATGGCCTGACGGCTATGACAGCTGGGAAAGTCAGGCTGACCCTGAAAGTGCTGACTTGGATAATCAGTATGAGAAACCAGGTAGTTACGGGTCGCAGGAAAGGATCAGGGATGATCCCATGGAAGCTGAAAGGGAGTCAGGCTCTCACGAAGATAGCGACCCAGGTGCTGGGGGGCAAGGACGAAGCTTTGATAGGAGACGGAGCATTGAGTCCAGCAGGAGGGAATGGCACCGGAGCCTAGAGCGCCAGAGGAGCGCTAGATCCCGTAGCACAGATTGGCGCAGAAGCCTAGAGCGTCGGGGGTCTCACAAAGGGAATTAAGTATAGGATCCGTGGGAAAGGATCCTCAGTAGCTCGGCCACTTCTGATCTGAAGGGAGTGAAGCGAGCGAAGATCCACGGAGCCAGGTTGTCGGCTCGTGCCTTGCCAAGAAGTTTCTTGGGCCTTGTTTTGAACTTTGCCTTGTTCTTTGCCACGGACCAAGCCCTTGATCCGCATTGTTTTTGCGGAGCCTTTGCTACGTTTGCCTTTGGATTTTACTTACAGACTCTTTACCTTTTGGATTGAACTTTTGATACTTTTATGGACAATTTCCCTTTTCACCTGTGTCACCTGTGTCACCCTGCATCGTGACACAAAGCCACACAAACAAACAAAAGTGTTATATCTGTTGTCGAAGGCTTTCATGGCTGAAATCACTGGGTTACTGTGAGATTTTCGGGCTGTATGGCCATTTTCGTGAAAATAACACCTTGCAAATAAATAAATATTCATTCACTTCAACTCCCACCATTCCTAACGGCCTCAGGCGCCTTCCTTTTCCGCCTCGGCCGCTTAAGCTCTAGGGAAAAGGATTGAGGGGGAAAAGAAAAGGCCCTGGGGATGTTAGGAATGGTGGGAGTTGGAGTTCATAACACCTGGAAGGCTGATGCGTGGTCTAGAGCGTGAGGCCATAGCTCCAAGGCTCACCAGTCGTAGAGGTGCAGCAGGGGATGCGGCTTGGGGAGGAGGGTGAAGCGGAGCTCGGCGTTGGTGGCCAGCAAGGCCCAGAGCAGCGCCCGGGTTTGGGCTCCGAGGAGCGCAAGCGGGAAGGGTGACGCACGGGCAGCCAAGCGCTCCCAGAGGACTCCTGGGGTGATGCCGTCCAGCCCCTCCAGCCCCACCTCCTCCAGCGTAGGTGTGTGTGTGGAAGGAGGACTCAATTCCGCCAATAAGCAGAGCCAGGCATGTAGCCAGGGGGGGGCTAAGGGGGCTTCAGCCCCCCCCCCGAAATTCTCAGGGTGGTCCGTGAGAAGGCCTTACTGGTACATTATTTAAACTGTTATGTTTATTCATATCATGATCTGATCACCATGCTCATTATATCCCACCTTCATGGGGTTATTGGGATAACAATACAAAAGATTTCCTAGGGTAAACCCTCTTCGACCCAGTCTCAGCCCCCCCCCCCGAACCAAAATCCTGGGTACGGCCCTGAGCAGAGCGTGCGGCGCACCAGAAGTGACGTCCCCATCCTACGCTCTCTCTCTCAGCTCTCCTCGCATTGCCATGGCAACGGCCCAACAGGCAGGCACGAAGAACAAGGAGGAGGCCTCTTGAGCCTCCACCTCAAACTCAGAAAGAGCCTTGCCTCCTGCTGCCACCTGTCCTGTCAATACGGGACAGAAGCTTAAAAAATGAGACACGGAATTCTGGGCCAAAATACGGGACGTCCCGTACGATACGGGACAGTTGGCAACCCTAACGTTAGGGGATAATGCTTCTGGGACATTGCCATACAGCTCAAAAAACTACAGCAACCCAAAAGAGTTATAGGAAGCAGCACATCCAAAGCATGTTTCTTTTAAAATTCTTGTAAAATGTGTTCATATGGATTTGGTATCTTTTGGGATGCAAACTCCTCATATGGATTATTGCTTTCCTTAGGAAATCAGCAAAATCTGGTTATCTCTTTGGCATGATTCTTGGGGGAAAGTGTTCCTTTAATCACATATTATTTTCTACGGCAGACCTTGAAGAAGACGACGGCATATATACTGTATACACTATCGTACTGATGGCAGCTTGTTCAACTTAAGCCGCCTGAGGGCTCGGACTAAGACTCTAAACTATCTAGCCCGTGAGCTGCTTTTTGCTGACGACGCTGCCCTTGTCGCCCATTGAGAAGCAGCCCTGCAGCGCCTCACATCCTGCTTTGCAGCAGCTGCAGAGCTGTTTGGGCTGGAAGTCAGCCTGAAGAAAAGGGAAGTCCTCTACCAGCCCACACCACAGGAAGAACACCATCATCCCCACGTCAGCATAGGCAAGTCTGTGCTCAAGTCCATCCAGCAGTTCACCTACCTGGGAAGCATCACCTCTTCAGACGCCAAGATTGACAAAGAGATAGATCACAGATTAGCAAAGGCATATAGTGCATTTGGAAGGCTTCACAAAAGAATCTGGAGCAACAAGCACCTGAGGCAAAGCACCAAAATCAGTGTGTACAGAGCTATCATACTGTCTATTCTCCTATATGGGTCTGAAACATGGGTCACCTATCCCCAACACCTACGACTCCTCAAACACTTCCATCAGCGCTGTCTTCGCACAATCCTAAATATACACTGGACAGACTGACTATGTGACGAATGTTGCTGTCCTTGAGCAAGCAGTGATCACCAGCATTGAGGCAACACTATTGAGAACACAGCTGTGCAGGGCACGTCTCTAGGATGGAGGACCACCGCCTCCCAAAGATACTACTCTATGGTGAACTCGCCATGGGTCAGCGCAAGAGAGGCGCCCCTAAAAAGAGAGATAAGGACTCCCTGAAACAACACCTCAGGCTCGGCCAGATTGATCACCAACAATGGTCCACCCTGGCCTCACATCGAGAGGCATGGAGACGCACTCTCCACAATGCTGCGGCCTCTTTCGAGAAGTCACGCTGAACGAGTCTCAAAGAGAAACGACAATACAGAAAGAACCGCAACTAGGAAACAACATCACCCAAGGAGACTTTCTGCTGTGCTTTCTGCAACCGAACTTGCCTATCTCAGATTGGCCTTTTTAGTCATCAACGCGCTTGTAGGATGGGTCCTTCCTAAGAATCTTCGTTTTCGAAGTAATGCCGAGAGATTTTAAGTCTCATGTTTGTATATTTCACCTTTAAGACTCCTATGGTGTTTTGCAAGAAGAACTTCAAAGTGCTGTCAGAATTTTTCCTTTTCCTGCCTCCTTCCATTCAATACCACAAGAGAGTAACAGGCCTGCGTTCACGAACATTCTCCGCCAGGTGGCAGAGCCTTGAGAAGCTCCCCCAGCCTGAACATTCCTTCTGCGAAGTTCTTGAGACCAGGATTTCAGAATGCCTGATTTGGCATAGATGTACACACAATGAGATACCTTGAAAATAGCACCCAAATCTCATCATGACATTTATTTATGCTTCGTAGACACTTTATATGCCATAGCTAGAAGGTAATTTTAGACAATATTTGTAATATTCATAGAATCATAGAGTTGGAAGAGACCTCGTGGGCCATCCAGTCCAACCCCATTCTGCCAAGAAGCAGGAAAATCACATTCAAAACACCCCTGACAGATTATTTATTTATTTGTTTGTTTATTATTTTGATTTATGTACCCCCCTTCCCGAAAAGGCTCGGGTGGATCACAGAATGAACAACAAAACACAACATACTTGAAAACATAATAAAAACAGATTAAGACCAGAGTAGCGGTTACAGATTAGAGATTGAATGCCGGATTGAACACGTTGGATTTACAGGCCCTCCGAAAAGCCTGTAGGTCAGTTATTGCTCGTGCCTCCTCCGGGAGGGCCTTCTAAAGCAGTGTTTTTCAACCTTTTTGAGCCACATTTTTTACATTTACCAAATCCTGGGGCACACCACCAACCAAAATGACACAAAATGACACTCGAACACAGTCATACATATAGTTAATATGTTTTTAAATGTATTTATACACTCAGTATGAAACCTGGGCCTGTTTCGATGAACACAACATAGATATCCTGGCAGGAATGGCAGAAAGACACAAACTTCCCACACAGAACTCCCATAACCAAGAGAAAATCCTATAAGAGTTTGGTGGGCATGATCTTGAGTTTTGGAGTTGTAGTTCACCTATATCCAGAGAGCACTGTGGACTCAAACAATGTTGGATCAGGACCAAACTTGGCATGAATCCTCAATATGCCCAAATGTGAACACAGATGGAGTTTGGGGAAAATAGACCTTGGCATTTGGGAGTTACAGTTTCTGGGATTTGTAGTGAATACACAATCAAAGAGCATCCTGAACTCTTGCAACAATGGAATTGAACCCAACTTGGCATATTGAACTCTCATTACCAACAGAAAGTACTGAAAGGGTTTGCTTGGGAATTGACCTTGAGTTTGGAAGATGTAGTTCACCTACACCCAGAGAGCACTGAGTCAAAGCGAGCAGAGCGAGGCTGGGAAGAAGGGAGCCCAAGTGGAGAAGAAAAAGTGTTCAGGAGGAGGGGGAAGAATGGGTGTTGGAGTTTCCAATTTCCCACGGCACACCTGATGATCGCTCACGGTACACTAGTGTGCCATGGCACACTCGTTGGGAAACACTGTTCTAAAGGGTAGGCGCTGCTACAGAAAAAGTGCGCTGCCGCGTCGATGACAAGCGGCAGATCTTAAGCGATGGAACCTCTAGTAGGTTTTGGTCCATGGACCGTAGTGGTCTCTGGGGAACATGCAGGGAAAGGCGGTCCTTCACGTACACCGGCCCCAGACCATGCAAGGCCCTAAAGGTTAGCACCAGCACTTTGAAGGCAGTCTGGTGCTTGATGGGGAGCCAGTGCAAGCTCTGTAGGACTGGCGTGATGTGGCATGTTAATGTCACTCCAGCCAGTAGTCGAGCCGCAGCATTTTGCACCATCTTCAGTTTCCGGATTACCGACAAAGGAAGGCCAATGTAAAGGGCGTTACAGTAGTCCAGTCTCAAGATGACTGTGGCCTGGATTACCGTGGCCAGGTCGTCACCGGAAAGGTAGGGTGCCAGCCGCCTTGCATGGCGCAGGTGGAAAAATGCTGCTCTGCTCACGGAGGAGACCTGAGTCTCCATCGTCAGCAGAGGGTCCAGTTGGACCCCCAGGCTTTTAACCAGAGGTGACGGGCTAACCACCTCACCATCCATTATTGGCAGCTGGAGCTCCCCCCCATCCAGGGCGACCCAGCCACAGGACCTCCGTCTTTGACGGGTTCACCTTCAACGTGCTGGCCCGTAGCCACCCAGTCACGGCTTCCAGGCACTGATGGAAATAATTGGGTACAGAGTCCAGCCGGCCTTCCATCCTCAGCACCAGTTGGGTGTCATCAGCATACTGATGGCACTCCAGACCAAAACTACGCACCAGTTGGGCAAGTGGACGCATATAGGTGTTAAATAATAGAGGGGAGAGGATAGCCCCTTGGGGGACCCCACAGTTAAGGGGGACCCTTTCCGAGACCATCCCTCCCCTCTCCATCCGTCTCCACCCTCTGTTTAAAAGCTTCCAAAAAAGGAGTCTCCACCACATTCCGGGGCAGAGAGTTCCACTGCTGAATGGCTCTGACAGTTCTTCCTAATGTTCAGACGGAATCTCCTTTCTTGTAGTTTGAAGCCATTGTTCCATTGCGTCCTAGTCTCCAGGGCAGCAGAAAATAAGCCGGCCCGTTCCTCCTTAATGTTGTGAATGAAATAAAGTTTGTGAAATCAAACCATCGGAAAGCAAAGGGGTCACTAATTTAGCCACCTACATGGACGATTTTGGATTTTGGAGTATTTTAACTTTTGGAATTCTGGATAAAAAAATGCTCAATCCGTACTATACTTCTTCTCATCATCTAATACAGTGGTTCCCAACCTTCTTCTTTTTTTTTAACCAGGGACCACTTTGCCCAGTGACCACTCTCCAACATTAGTACCAAAAGGGTTACAAATCAGTTTTTGGTCAACTTTAGATTCGGTTTGGTTATTTGGAGTGTGGATGCAGAAAATTGCATTGGATAGACCAGTGTTTCCCAACCGCTGTTCCGTGGCACACTAGTGTGCCATGAGCGATCACCTGGTGTGCCATGGAAAAACCTCTCTTCCCCCCTTTCTTCCCCCTTCTGCCGAAATCTTGCTGCTGCTGCTTGGAGGAGGAGGTGGAGGAAGGGCCGGGCAGCGGCTGTGACAACCCCTTGTTGACCGGCCTCAGACTGGACAATCTTTCACAATCCAAACTGCTAACCCTAAATGCAAGGGGGCCTCGAAGTTACCTCAGCAACTTCTGTCTTATGGCAGGGTAGACTATCTCCCCCACCAACCATTGAATTGCAGAGACTTTAAATTTCTCAGTAACCACTTGACCACACTGCCACCATTTGTCTGTCTGACCACTGACCTTGAGGGCCACCGCCAATAAAAGAACTAACAGAGATGTTTTTCTTTTAAGATGTAAATAATTTATTATGACACAAATGGGTACAAATCTTGATTGGTTTTATACTTCCTCAGAGGCACAAACTTATTCTGTTACACAAAACACAAATGGGGTTATACTATAGGGTTCCCACTAACCCTCTATAGACCCCTGGACTCTTCCATCTTTAACTAGGGTCTCTACACCCATAAAACTGGACTGCTCTCTTGCAGACCTTAAGACCAACTAAAGACTGAACTGTTCTCTTACAGTCCTTAAGACCAACTAAAGCAAAACAAACTCCTCCCCCCTCTCATGGCAGTTGGCTTCCAACCGCTCTTCACCAACTGTAAAATTCATACCTTGAACATTCTAAAAGGCTCTGGCCCTGGTTGCTATGGCGACAGCTCTTCAGAGCTTCTGCCAAGCCTCCCTTCTGTCTCACCCACATCAACAATTCATAGAATATTCCTTTGAACTACACAAAACAACATACATTTAACATATGTTATACAACATTTACACACAAATAATCGACATCATTACAGCGGCGGTGGCGAAGAAGGGGCCGGGGCGCCACCTCCTTCGGCCATTTCCCCAGCCAGCCTCCAATCGAGGGAGGGCGGGGAACGGAAGCAGAAGTGAGGAGCGCAGTCCGAGGCAGGAAGAAGGAAGGAAAAAAGTGCCTTCCCTTCTGGTGTGGAAGAGGGAGAGAGCTATTCAGAAAGGGCGCCACCTGGGGGTTCTGTGTGGGAAGTTTGGCCCAGTTCTATCATTGGTGGGGTTCAGAATGCTCTTTGAATGTAGGGGAACTATAAATCCCAGCAACTACAACTCCCAAATGGCAAGGTCTATTTCCCCTGAACTCCATTTGCGTTCATATTTGGGCATTTTGAGTATTCATTTCAAGTGTGGTCCAGATCCATCATTATTTCAGTCCACAGTGCTCTCTGGGTGTAGGTGAACTACAACTTCCAAACTCAAGGTCAATTTCCAAGCAAACCCTTTCAGTACTTTCTGTTGGTAATGAGAGTTCAATATGCCAAGTTTGGTTCAATTCCATTGTTGCAAGAGTTCAGGATGCTCTTTGTCTGTGTGTTAACTAGGCATGGTTTAGAACCCAAAAATAGGAAATCAAAAATCTAATGGGGGGGGATTTTTGATTAGTAATAGAAAGACTTACAAAAATTTTTCGTTTCTAAAATGTAACTTAATTACTAACGAATTTCGTTAGTAGTTCATATGTCAGCGCATGCGCATTCCAGATGGTTTTGGCCTACAACTCCCAGAAATCCTAACAGGTGGTAAATTGGCTGGGATTTCTGGGAGTTGTAGGCCAAAACTTGAATAAATCACACTGAATTCTAGATGGGACTCTCCAAATAGGAAGGAGGGAGGGGAGGGAGGGAGGGGGTATTCTATTCTTGGAAGCAGCAAAAAAGGAGGAGGAGCCCCCTTGCTCCTCTCTGCCTCTCTCTCACCCCGATCCTGAGGGAGCGAGGGCCCCAGTTTGCCCCGGCGGTGAGGGAAAGGACGAGGCCTGAGGCGGTGAGGTCTGGTGGGAGTTGAAGTCCAAAACACCTGGAGGGCTGAAATTGGCCCCATGCGATGGGGCAAGACAGAGCAACGGGGAAGAGAAGGGGGGGGAGAAGCCACCAGGAAAGAGGAGGGGCAGAGAAGCATGTGAGAGAGCGCAGAGAGAGAAAGGAGGAGAAGCGTGTGTGTGTGTGTGTGTGTGTGTGAAGTTGGCCCGTGCGGTGGGGCAAGACAGAGCAATGGGGAAGAGAAGGGAGGGGGGAGAAGCGTGGAGGACTACACTTTCCAGAATGCCTAGCAGCAGCGTCACTTGCAGTTCCCCATAGAAATGCGGGAAAAAGAAGAAGATGAATGAAGGTGGGAAGGAAATGAGGGGGGGAAGATAGGGAGAAGTGAGTACGTAGTACAATAATTAAGAATTAATTACGATCATAACGCAAATTGTTGGCCTCAAGGACCGTAAAAGAAAGTCTACTTCCTGGTTAGCTGCCGTGATGCGTATAAACTAGAAAGTCCCATTACATATGAATCACTTTGATTTCTTTTAATTTTCATAACTTTTTTCTCATGCCTAGTGTTAACTATAAATCCCAGAAACCGTAACTCCCAAATGTCAAAGTCTATTTCCCCTGAACTCCATCTGCGTTCACATTTGGGCATATTGAGTATTCATGCCAAGTTTGGTCCTGATCCAACATTGTTTGAGTCCACAGTGCTCTCTGGATATAGGTGAACTACAACTCCAAAACTCAAGGTCAATGCCCACCAAACTCTTATAGTATTTTCTCTTGGTTATGGGAGTTCTGTGTGGGAAGTTTGATTCCATTCCATCATTGGTGGAGTTCAGAATGCTCTTTGATTGCGGATGAACTATAACTCCCAGCTGTTGAGCAAGACCTTTGTGTGTGTCTTTCTGCCATTCCTGCCAGGATCTCTATGTTGTGTTCATCGAAACAGGCCCAGGTTTCACACTGAGTGTATAAATAAATTTTAAAATATATTAACTGTATGTATTATGGTGTTCGAGTGTCATTTTGTGTCGTTTTGGTTGGTGGTGTGCCCCAGGATTTTGTCAATGGAAAAAGTATGCCGTGGCTCAAAAAAGGTTGGGAAACACTGGGATAGACCACATCAGCTCTAGTTTCTGATACAGAACAGTTGTCATCCAGTATTGGCCATCTGCTTGCCCACAGAAAACATATTTAATAAGTCTCGGCACTATAAGAGGTTTTCACGGGACCAGTCGCTCTCATTGCAATGGTGTAGTAACGGTGAGGCTGTGGACCATATTTTAGTCCTTGTGGACCACTTGTGCTCCACAGGTTGGGAACCACTGATCTCATAACGGCAAATCTAACAGAACCAGACCACTCAAGTCTGGTTCTAAGCCCCCTGTGGACGCTTGAATGAGTGGACTTGTAAATCCCATGATATACAATGGCAAAGCAAAATTGCGTCTCTTATATCAGATTGCAAAATCAAGGTTTGCTTCTTTGGGATGTGTTTGGGAGGGATATTTTATTTTTATTTATTTACTTTATTTATATTCCGCTGTTCTCACCCCGAAGGGGATTACAGGTACACATACTTAGCAGACAATCCCTGCCGTTTCCACATACACACATAGACAGACAGAGGCAAACTCTGGCCACTAGGGGGAGCTGACGCACACCTCATGTCTCAGCGTCCCTTGTTGTTCCTTCCACATTCCTCAGCGTTCCTGGACTTCTTTAATGGCCTCATAATTCAGTCAAAATTTGCCTCCCCACTTAATGTGGTACCTTGATCTCCTACTTGACAGATGCAACTGTCTTTCGGGCTGCAAAGGTCGACAGCAGGCTACACTTAAAGGTCGAGCACCCACCTCGACCTGGGCAGGCCTCGAACTCATGACCTACTGGTCAGAGAGATCTTATGCAGCTGACACTTAGCCAGCTGCGTCACATTCCCGGTGCCACATTTCAAGCGGCGAAGCTTAAGTTTTGATGACTGATGAGTCGGAAGAAGAGGCATTGAATGAGTTGTCATGATTAGTTCTTGTTTATCCCAATGCTGTTATCTGATTTTAATTCTATTCTCATCGTAATAATATTATTTTGTTATTATTTTAGCTTCTCGCCCTTTATCCTGCTTGAAGGGAACTCGTATATTAGCTGTGCGGGCTGGCAAGCGCATGACTTTTCACGTTCACCCAAGGGCTAGTCAAAACAGCTTTTGATGTCTTCCAAACCAAGGATATTTGGACCGGTTCCGATAACAACACGTACGCTGTTCTTCTGCTGAGTTACACAGAACACTGCTCTCGATTAATCCCAACCAAAATACCAGAATGTCAATCATATTTTCCTCTTGACCTGTTACTGTTTTGCACCACATGCTGGCGTGGAGTCGGGTTTAAGGATGGGTTTTGTGAATTCTTGACCAGAGAGCTTGAGTAATGCTTCAACAGACTTCAGATCACACGATAATATAGGATTTAACCAAGGCAGTGGAAGTGCAATGCAACACGACCATTGTGTAAGGCGAAGGGCCTGCGGTCAGTCTTCCCCTTTCCGTATCTGACGGAATATAGTCTGAAAAACCTGCTTGCTGCAATTCTGCTGACTGCGTAAATGTTCCAAAAATGGGAAGACAGATTTTAAAAAGGCTGGTTGTGGTTAGTATGCTTGACTCAGGCTCCTTCTATACTGCCATGCAATCCAGATTATTAAATCAGATAATCCATACTATCTCCTACGAACTGGATTATATGGGTCTAAAGGTAAAGGTTTCCCCTTGACATTAAGACAGTTGTGTCTGACTCTGGTGGGTGGTTCTCATCTCAATTTCTAAGGTGAAGAGTTGGTGTTATCCATAGACACCTCCAAGGCCATGTGGCTGGCATCAGCAATTTCAGCAGCTTAGTGCAGTGTTTACCAAGTGCTGTTCCGCGGTACACTAGTGTGCCGTGAGCGATCATCTGGTGTGCCACGGGAAAACCTCTCTTCCCCCCTTTCTTCCCCCTCCTGCCGAACTCCTGCTGCTGCTTGGGGGAGGAGGAGGAGGAAGGGCCGGGCGGCGGCAAAGAAGGCGCCGGGGCGCCGCCTCCTTCGGCCGTTTAGAACATAAGAACATAAGAAGAGCCATGCTGAAGCCTCAGCCCATCAGTCATTCTGGCAGTGGACTAGTTGTACACAGGGATCTCTAGGAAGTGAGGCAAAACCCTCACCTGCTCCCGACCCCCACAACCAGTACCCGGGGAAATCCTGCCTGCCTCCATCAACACAGAGGTGGCGCTTGGATGTCCATTTCAGTAGCTACAGCTGTCCAGGCTGACCGCTGTCACAACCTCCTCTGGAAGTGAGTTCTTTATTAGAGCTTCACTAGTCCTAGTGTTGGGTGACAGAGAAAATATTTTTCTTTATTCACCTTTTCTATCCCATGGACTTCGATCAAGTCAAGTCTTTCAAGGCTGAAAAGAAGGATCCCTTGGATCAGGACCTTTTCCAGTTCCGTTATATCCTTCTTGAGGTGCGGTGACCAGAATTGTACACAGTACTCCAAATGTGGCCTTACCATCGATTTGTAGAGAGGGAAGGCCAAGGAATTTGCTTTTTAGGCAGGCAGGCAGGCAGGCAGGCAGGCAGGCAGGCAGGCAGGCAGGCAAGGCAGGCAGGCGGACCGGAATGAGTGCCTTCCCTTCTGGTGTGGAAGAGGGAGAGAGCCATTCAGGAAGGGAGCCACCTGGGGGGTTCTGTGTGGGAAGTTTGGCCCAGTTCTATCATTGGTGGGGTTCAGAATGCTCTTTGATTGTAGGGGAACTATAAATCCCAGCAACTACAACATCAAATGGCAAGGTCTATTTCCCCTGAACTCCATTTGTGTTCATATTTGGGCATATTGAGTATTCATTTCAAGTGTGGTCCAGATCCATCATTATTTCAGTCCACAGTGCTCTCTGGGTGTAGGTGAACTACAACTTCCAAACTCAAGGTCAATGCCCACCAAACTCTTATAGTATTTTCTCTTGGTTATGGGAGTTCTGTGTGGGAAGTTTGATTCCATTCCATAATTGGTGGAGTTCAGAATGCTCTTTGATTGTGTGTTAACTATAAATCATAGAAACTGTAACTCCCAAATGTCAAGGTCTATTTTCCCCAAACTCCATCTGTGTTCACATTTGGGCATATTGAGTATTCATGCCAAGTTTGGTCCTGATCCAACATTGTTTGAGTCCACAGTGTTGGGAGGGACAGGGCTTTTGAATATTCGGTGGACTATTGGATAACAGCCCTTGTAATTCTTCATCCAATATTTTAAAGCTTCCAGATTTTATTTTATTTATGACTCAAAAGTACATGTGGCACGACACATGTACGTACACACTGCCACTGACTCTCCAATGTGTTGTGACACAGTTTGGAAAGCTCTGCTTTGCCAAATACTATTTCATGCCGTCACTGTCTGGAATGAGTAACACAACCAAGTTGTTCTGACTGCTTGTCCGTATTTCACACCTCATGCCCTGGGGTAAACCGAGGCTGGATCCACACAAAATCTGTATCCCAGTTCCTGCCTCATTTTGATCTTGTTAACATCACACAGTCCCTCTACCTTAGTGTCACCTTGATACAAAAGGATGTTTCTACCGTGTTCATGTGTTCACAGTATTGTATTGTTTTAGGTTGTATTATTGTAGTGGCTTCATGTCTCCCAGTTCCCATGCATGCAGATAAATGTATATCCACATATCCATATAAACCAGTAGTTCTCAAACTGTGGACTGTGGACCGTGGATCACTCGTGGTCTGCAAGATTGAAAACATACTCCGTGGTTTCACCATTACTACACCGTTGCCTGGAAACTATGCAGCAACAAGAGCGACTGGTGTCATGAAACCCTCTTATATGAAGTCACAGGCAGGGGCGGTCCGAGCTCTCCGGGGGGAGTAAGCAAACATTAATTTGCCCCCCCCCCCGGCGGCTCCTGGCTGCGCCCGCGCATGCGCAGAAATTCGCACTGATCCCTGAGCGCGGAGGAACGGGGGGGGGGAAGAGGGGACTCACGGGGCGGGCTCCCGGACCCAAGGAGGATCAGGAGGAGGGGGGAGGCTACAAGGGCGGCCCCCATGGAGACGCAGCGGCAGCAGCAGCAGCGCCCCCAGAAGGGCCCGGAGCCAGAGCCGCATCTTCCTGACGTCACTTCGTCGGCGCCTCTGCCGAAGAGGAAGGGGAGGAAGGCCTTGCCGGCCGCGCGCTACAAGGATGCCTGGAAGGAGAGACGCCGGAGGGAGCCCTGCGGAGGCGCGGCGGCCTCTTCCTCCTTCCCTCCCTCCCTCCGGCGTCTCTCCTTCCGGGCCTCCTACTCCTCCTCGGGTCCGGGAGCCCGCCCCGTGAGTCCCCTCTTCCCCCCCGTTCCTCCGCGCCGCCAGCTGGCTGTGGCAACATGGCGGCGGGGTGGGGCGGCGTCCCTCCCAGGTGGCCACGCCCCTCTCCGGGAACGTCGCCCTACGCGACCGCATCGGTCGCTTAATGGGGAAGGCCGGCCCTGGTCACAGGTCTGCAGTTTGGGGGTCCTCCTGGATTCAGCGCTGACACTTGATGCTCAGCAATTAAACAGAAAGATATATGTATTAATGCAGTGGTTCTCACCATTTCTAAGTCCGTGACCCCTAAATAAGGTTTCTCATGTTGTGGTGACCCCCATCCATATTTTCGTTGCTACTTCATAAATAATTTTGCTCCATAGTGATTAATCACAAAAACAATATGTTTGGGGGAGTATGGACAACGGATGATGGGATTTGCAGTACCTTCGACCAATTCAGCTCTGACTTCCACAGCCAAGACGCCATGAATGACAGATCTGGACCAAACTTGGCACACAGAACCCCCATGGCCCACAGAAAATACTGGAGGGGTTTGGGAGGAATTGACAGTGATTTAGGGGAGATGTAGTTCACCTACATTTGGAGAGCACTCTGAACCCAAACAACCCTGGATCTGGACCAAATTTGGCACAAATACTCAATATACCCAAATTTGAATACTGGTGGGGTTGGGGGGATTGATTTTGTCATTTGGGAGTTGTAGCTGCTGGGATTTATAGTTCACCTACAATCAAAGAGCATTTTGAACTCCACCAACAATGGAATTGCGTCAAACTTGGCACACAAACTCCCATGACCAACAGAAAATACTGGAGGGCTTTGGAAGGGGCCTGAGGTGGTTAGGAATGGTGGGAGTTGATGTCTAAACCACCTGGAGGGCCCAAGTTTGCCAGAGGAGTAAGGAGAGGCGGAGTTGCTAGTGCTTCCCTCGAATGCAGGGGATGGGCCCTGCGGGGAGCCTGTCGCCTGGCTCAAGCCACCGCCCCCCTTACAGGGGTTCACCATGCCCCAAATTCTTCTGAGCCTCCCAGCGCCCCCTTGGACCATCCCACCGCCCACCAGGGGGTGGTACCGCCCACTTTGGGAACCTGTTGGTCCCCAGATGTTTTGGCCTTCAACTCCCAGAAATCCTACCAGCTAGCTAGCTGGTAAACTGGGATTTCTGGGAGTTGTAGGCCAAAACACCTGGGGACCCACAGGTGGACAATCATTGATTTAAAGGGAAGTACTTTGGGCTCACATTTCAGTGATGGTAGAGCAAAATCTACCTGGATTCTTACGGGAGCCAATAACTAACTTGAGGAGATGCATTCCAACCTTGGAGGACAACACACGAAAGCTGGGAAACCACCAAACCATAGTTTCACGAAGGCTGACTTTCTGGAGAAGTCCAGATGGAAGCCTCCAGACTGCTTCTCCCCTTAAGTCAGTGTTTCTCAACCTGGGGGTCAGGACCCCTGGGGGGGTCGTGAGGGGTTGTCAGAGGGGGCGCCAATGACCATCAGAAAACATAGTATTTTTGTTGGTCGTGGCGGTTCTGTGTGGGAAGTTTGACCCAATTCTATCACTGGTGGGGTTCAGAGTGCTCTTTGATTGTAGGGGAACTATAAATCCCAGCAATTAGAGCTCCCAAATGTCAAGGCCTATTTCCCCCAAATTCCACCAGTGTTCACATTTGGGCATATTTAATATTCATGCTAAGTTTGGTCCAGATGAGTCCACAGTGCTCTCTGTATGTAGGTGAACTACAACTCCAAAAACCCAAGGTGAATGCCCACCAAACCCTTCCAGTATTTTCTGTTGGTCATGTGTGCCAAGATTGGTTCAATTCCCCCATTGGTGGAGTTCAGAATGTTCTCTGATTGTAGGTGAACTATAACTCCCAGCAACTACAACTCCCAAATGATAATATCAATCCCCCTGCCCTCACCTCACCAGTATTCAAATTTGGGTGTATCAGGTATTTGTGCCAAATTTGGTCCAGTGAATGAAAATATGTACATTCTGCATATCACATATTTACATTACGATTCATAACAATAGCAAAATTACAGTTATGAAGTAGCAACAAAAAGTAATTTTGTGGTTGGGGGTCACTACAACATGAGGAATTGTATTAAGGGGTCGCGGCATTAAGAAGGTTGAGAAACACTGCCTTAAGTAGCCTTTGTGTTCTTGAATCTCCTGCTTACCCCACCCCACAAGGGTAATTAACCCACCAATAATCAGGGGCGGTCCGTCCATGTAAGCAACCTACGCGGTCGCGTGGGGTGCCATCATGGATGGGCGCCGCCACGCCGGCCACGCCGCCGAAGCAGAACTCCCTGCTGCTGCCTGCAGCAGCTTCTGAGCATGCGCGGACATTTTCGCGCATGCCCAGAACTTCCGGAGCTGAACTTCAGCTCCGGCAGTTCTGGGCATGCGCGAAAATGTCGCAAGATACTCAAGCTGCTGCAGGCAGCAGCAGGGATCGGGCGCTGGCTGCGCCGCCCGAAAGCAGAACTCCCTGCTGCTGCCTGCAGCACCTTCCGAGCATGCGCGGACATGTTCCCGCATGCCCAGAACCGCCGGAGCTGAAGTTCAGCTCCGGCGGTTCTGGGCAGGCGCGAAAATGTCCGCGCATGCTCAGAAGCTGCTGCAGGCAGCAGCAGGGATCGGCGCCGGCCACGCCGCCGAAAAAACTCCCTGCTGCTGCCTGAGCATGCGCGGCTCGGGTCCAGGAACGGCTACGAGGCGGCGGAGGAGGCCTAGAAGGCCCGGGACCACAAGCGGCAGAGAAGTTGCGGAAGAGCCCCCCCCTTTCCGCAACCGTGCCAGCGTGTGTCTGAAACACCAGCGAGGGCCAGCTCCACACACCCCATGAAAAGTAAGGAGCGGAAAATAAAAGAATAGAAGGATAGAAGGGGAGAAGGAAGGAAGAAAAAAGGAAGGAAGGAGAGAAGAAGGAGAGAGAAAGAAAAAAAAGGATGGATGGAAGGAGGGGAAGGGGAAAAAACAGAAAGGAATAAAAAAGCCACAGCGAAGCGTGGCTGGGTCAGCTAGTAGTATAATATAATATACTAGCTGTACCCGGCACGCGTTGCTGTGCCCTTTTTAGGAGATGCGAGAAAGTCCAATCATCCATGGTGTGCCCTCCTCTAAACTGCAGTTGGATGGAGTGTGGGTCATGGGGGCATGGTGTGCCAAGTTGGGTCTTTATTGGTCTTGGTTCTGGGCCACAGTGGTCTGTGGGGAATGATGGGTTTTGAAGTACTACAAATCCCATTTTCCATGGTGGTACTTCAAGTCCCATCATGCATGGTCGGGGCTCTGTGTGCCAAGGTAGGTTACTGTAAATTCAGGCCATACACAATGTCCCATGAGCTGAGGCCTAGTTAGGAACAGCAAGTTAATGAAGCCTTACTGTCAATTCAGGCCATACACAATGTCCAATTAGCTGAGGCCTAGTCAGGAGAATCAAGTTAATGAAGTCTTACTATCAATTTAGAGCGTAAACAGCTTCCCAGTAAGTGAGGGCTAGTTAGGGAAATCTAGTTAATGAAGCCTTACTGTCAATTTTGGGCGTGGTCTGTGATTTTTTGGGGTGTAAATTTTAGGTTGGAAGTGATTTGGGTGTTTGTGTTGGGGATTGGCTCAGGCCTTTTCCTTATTCTGTTTTGGCAGTTTATTATGGATCGAATTTTCATGTTGGCTGGCCAGTGCAGCAGTTATGCAAATCCGCCCTTCTTGGCAGCCATTCTTGTTGTTCAGAATGTTGTGGGTGGGTGTGTGTTTGGCTGCCTCGGTGGTTGCTGTTAAATGTTGTTTTATTTTTATTCGTTGTTTGGGGGGCCTTTTAGGTTTGGGGGGAAAGTTTGTTTGCTACGTTGCTTGAGGCCTATTTCTGTTGGCAAATATTGTGTTTCTACGTTGTAAGGTATACATCACATAGCGTGAACCCATTTATATAATAAATGTATATACATTGATACAATATAATACATTGTGATATTATAAATGGTGCCAAAATGGGGGGGGCAAAATAATGTTTGCTTACCATATAAAATTACCTTAGACCGCCCCTGCCAATAATATTAACAGTTTCAGCTAGGTCCTTTCCGACCTCCCTACTGTCTCTCTGGGAGCAGGATATTCGGAAAGCCAACATCTTCCCAGCCGTTGACCTTTCTTTCCTGGAGGCTGTGTGTTGATATGCGGTCTGTGCGGCTTATCTGACTGGCTGCTTCAGGAAATCCCTTGCCATGACCCGAGCGAAGGAGCTGTGTTACATCCCAAGATGTACAAAATACCTCTGTGATATAACACAGTATCCTTGTGTAACGTTCTCCATCCCATACAAGCACCTCAGAGCAGTGGCTTGACAACACAGCGAAAGACCTATTGCCACATACCTACTCAAATCTTAAAAGCTCTTTCTTTGTCAGCTTAATCCTTTCCGGGTACATTTAGTGTGTAGGTACTGGCATGCTTTACTCCAATGTTTCCAACTGATTGAAACTATTTCAATCTAGTAGAAGGTGGTGGCCGGTGGGGGGGAGGGGACGGGACTATAGGATGCCAGTGCGTGGGATTTTGGGGGATGTCTATTTGAAAGCAAAGGTAAGCAAGCAAAGAAGCAAGACAGGTTGGTAAGGATTGATTTGTATACTAGTCGTGCCAAGCCACGCGTTGCTGTGGCAAAAAGTAAGAATTTTTGAAGTAGAGGTACCTACCTATTCCTTGCTCCCCTTTTCTTTCCTTTCTCCTTTTTCTCCTTTTTTCCTTCTCTACCTTTCTCTTTCATTGCTTCCTTCACTCTTTTGTTCCATCCTTTCTTCTCTCCTTTCTTCGCTCCCCCTTTTTCTCCTTCTTCCCTTCTCTCTTTCCTTCCCTCCCTGGTTCCTTCGTTCTTTCATTTTTTGTTTCCTTTCCCCCTTCTTTCCATTTTTACCTCTTTCCTGCCTGTCCTCCCCTTTTTCTTTCCTTTCTCCTTTCTTTTCTTCTTTTCCTTTCCTTCTTCCTTCCTTCCTTCCTTCCTTCCTTCCTTCCTTCCTTCCTTCCTTCCTTCCTCTGTCCTTCCTTCCTTCCTTCCTTCCTTCCTTCCTTCCTTCTCTCCTTCCTTCCAGGCCCGGATTACCCATAAGGCCACCTTAGGCCATGGCCTAGGGCGGCACCTTTTGGGGGGGAGGGCAGCAGGTCCAGACCCACCAAAAAAAAGTAAAAAAAATTCCAAAAAAATTCCAAAAAAAGGGCGCATGCGCACGGCGGCATAAGCGCCACCCACGGCTGCCCCCCCTTTGCTCTGCTCCCCTCGGCTCTGCCCCCGCCCTCGGTTCCACCCTGCCCCCGGCTCTGCCCCTGCCTCCTCGCCGGTGTGAGGAGGAGGAAGGAAAGCCCCACCCTTGGAGCCGATACGGGGCCTCCCCATGGCTCCTCCCTCCATCCTAAAGCCGACATGCCGGCCTGGAATGGGCGATTTTGGTCGCTTCTCAGGCCGGCATGGTGGCTTTAGGAGGGAGGGAGGAGCCGTGGGGAGGCCCCGTATTGGCTCCGAGGGTGGGGCTTTCCTTTCTCCTCCTCCTCGCATCGGCAAGGAGGCGGGGGCGGAGCCAGGGGCAGGGCGGAGCCGGGGCGGGGGCAAAGCCTTTGGCCTAGGTCGCCAAAAGGGCCTGATCCAGGCCTGCTTCCCTCTTTCCTTCCCTCCTTCATTCTTTCCCTCCCTCTCTCTTTCTCTCTTTCATTCCTTCCCTCTTTATTCCCTGCCTTCTTCTGTTCTTCCTTCCCATCTTCTTTCTTTCTTTCTTTCTTTCTTTCTTTCTTTCTTTCTGTCTTTCATGTTAGGGAGGTCTTGGCTTTAGGGGTGCCTCCTGTTGTTTCTCGCTCCTGTGGCTTTCTGCCTGCAGCCTAGACGCCCGGGGCATCTGCCTCGTCCCTCTTCCCTTGTGCTCTGTGCCCACTTCTCCCACCGCCAGCACCATCTTGGGCTCCCTTGGTAGGTTGCAGACAGTGCCCTCCGAGGCCAGAGCACATCGAAAGCAGGCGGAGTGACCAATGGCAGTTGGTTGCCATTGATCACTCTGCATCCGCTATCCATCCTTGGAGGCCAAACAGAGGGAACAGAAGAGACAGAGCAGGAAATAACAAGTGTTTTGGACTTCAATTCCCAGATTCCTTTCTCATTGTCAAAGGTAGCAGAGACTTCTGGGATTTGTAGCCTAGTGTGTGGAAATCACTGTGAGGAGCTAACCCTCCCTTGGTGGCTCCAGCTGCTGCCGGGGCTTGCTCCACCAGGCCTCCATGCTCTCTGTGGGGCCAGGCCTTCTCCTTCCTTCCCTCTTTCCTGTGTGTGCGTGCACCCCACCCCCCATCCCTGTACGCTTGCGTAGTGGATTTTTAGGATTTGTAAGTTATGTTTAGTTCTTTTTTTGTTTTTTTATTATTGTTGGTCACACCTTGCAGTGTGAGATGTTATGTTGCCAAATTTGGTGTGATTCCGTTCACTGGTTCTTTTGTTTACTTCAGCCTAATGATGACAGCTACTTTTTTTATATATATAGACTAGCTTGGGGACCCGATGCTGCCCGGGTTATTTGAGAAAGGCCTTTTGTGCCAAGGTTGGTCTTTATCAGTTGTTTATGTGGCTTGTAGTGGTCTTGGGAAGTGAGGGAAGGTGCTGGGAGTCCCATCGTCCATGGTCCATCCTCCTCCAAACTGCACCAGGATTGGATCATGGGGGTTCTGTGTGCCAAATTTGTTTACTGTCAATTCAGGCCATACTCAATGTCCCAAGAGCTGAGGCCTAGTTGGGAAAATCAAGTTAATAAAGCCTTACTATCAATTCATGCCTTAAACAGTATCCCATTTGGTGAGGCCTAGTCAGGATAATCAAGTTAATGAAGCCTTACTGTCAATTGTGGGCCTAGTTTGTGATTTGTAGGGGTTGCAGTGTTTTTTGTGAAGTGTTTTGGGTGAAGGTACTGAACACTCCATTTCCAATGGAAAAAACTGTCAACTGGATAACTTCAACTCCATTTTAGTGTGAAAATCACTTTTATATATATATATATAAAATTGGTCTATAGGTTATATCAAAGATATAGTGCAAGGTGCAGTTAAATACATTTAAATATATCATCAACATTCATAGTAATCATTCAAATATACATGGCATGTATGTCATTATCATTCATAGAATGCATTTTATCACAATGAGTATTCATATCACGATAGTATACATATAATAGAGCAAGGTACTAGCAACAAACTTAAAGAAACCATCTAATTAACCTGTAGTCCCACCTAGGGGTGAAAAATTCAAAACCAATTGTAGTATAGCAATTAATCCGGAGTATCCTGGAATGCGGGTTATGGATTGCCTCTCCAAATTAGGGATAAACAAACGATGTCTTTCCAAAGATCCGCTTTACTGTTAGTATGCTGGCGTTTGTCCTCCGCAAGGATAGTAGTAGATTGGTGGGTAGCAGGCTGAGGTTTCATAAATCTAATGGTGTTATGGAAATCTCCGCGCGGTTCGCCTGACGGTTCTAGTGCAGAGCTCGGGACCGTTTCGGGGGGGTTCCTGGGCTGTGGACGGAGCTCACGGCTTCATCAGAGGCTGCACCGGCGTAGGCTTGTACCCGCAAACAAAAGCATGCGTCGATGCAGGGAAGGTATCTCACACATAGTGCATCGCGAGCAGGTTTTATGCAAATAATCCCACAGGGGCGACCAATCGAAAAGCTGCCACATATTCCTCCGCACCTCCCGCCACACCTCCCACCGCAAACACTGACTTTTATTATATACATAGATGGTATCCAAGCAACCCCTGTCCTCATATGCTCCTTTTAAAATAGGGCCTGCGTACCTGAGGGACCGCCTTGCCCCATACATTCCCCCGAGATCACTACGTTCGGAGGAACAAAATCTGTTGTTGGTGCCAACAATCCGCTCCTGCCATCTGTCCACAACCAGGCAGAGAGCGTTCTCCGTAGCAGCCCCGGTGCTGTGGAACTCCCTGCCAAGTGACATCCGGACTATACAAGACCTAATCCCCTTCCGGAGGGCGATTAAGACCATGCTATTCAAATCAGCCTTCGATTAGACAATCGGACTGGGCGACTGACTACAGCTGTCCAATACACCGGTGTCTCGGGCCTTTGGAAATGTATGCGTTTCTTAATACCTCGTGATGTGATTTGTATGGTTTTAATGTTTTAATGTTTTATTGTTTTACTGTACGGCAACATGACCATTCCATGTCGCCGGTTTATATGTTGTGACCCGCCCCGAGCCTGCAGGGAGGAGCGGAATACAAAACCAAATAATAAATAAATAATAATAAATAAAATCTACATTAGATAACCGTTTCCAAATGCCCCAGTGGTGGCTTATCAGCTCATGTGTTATGACTTGTTAGCAGGGGAAAGATCTTTTAGTGGTGGTACCTTGTCTTGCAATTTTTTTTTCTCCAAAAAAAGGCTAATCTGGAGTTTGGTAAGTGTAGTGTTAGAATATTGGACTGGGATTTGGGAAATCTAAATTCAGTCCTCATTTATGTATGAACACTGCTCGGGAATCGTGGGCCAGTAGGTTGCTAGTGTGGAAACTAGAGATGCCTCCTGTCCCTTTAATGGTTGTGTAAAGGCTTCCCCTTGACATTAATTCTAGTTGTGTCCCACTCTGGGGGAGGTGCTCATCTCAAATTCTAAGCCGAGGAGCCAGCGTTGCTCGTAGACACCTCTAGGTCATGTGGCTGGCATGACTTCACGGAGTGTCATTATTTTATTCATGTATGTATTTATTTCTTCGATTTTATACCGCCACTCCCAAAGTCTTGGGGTGGTTTACAAGGAAGAATAAACAATACAGAATAAACAGTGGTTTAAAAACTCAGCAATTGCCAAAAACCTGCCTGAAGAGGTAGGTTTTGCATGCTCTATGAAAGGAGCTCAGATCTCAAAGGGCCCGAGTCTCAGGTGGCAGGGAGTTCCATAGAACCGGACCTATGATGGAGAATGCCCTCTGCCGGGTTGCTGTTAGATGAAAGGATCTGACACTAGGAATAGCAAGAAGGTTCAAATCTAGTGACCTCGGGGGGTTATAAGGGAACAGGCGATCCCGTAGATACATTGGCCCCAGATCATGTAAGGCCTTAAAAGTAAGAACTAACACCTTGAAAGTGATCCGGAGATCTCAATCCTAACTATTCTTCTTCAGTTAACGATCGAATATCCTGCACTGCTAATACGTAAATCAGATTTTCTACCCATTTAAGAAAATGAAATGGCAGAATTCTGAGGTGGTAGTATTGACATATCACCACTTGGTAGGTGTTTTGGGTTATACATTTTCTACAGGAACAGAACAAATAGGAAATTGAGCTTTTGTGCCAGTTTATTCTGGCACAAAAGCTTGGTTTGATACTTTGTAAAACTCTTCAGAAGAGGCACGGCTTAAAAAGGTTACAAATGTTCTAGTGATGGCAAATACAAAGTTACAATGCTTAACTATTGCTATCACTCAGTTAGATCAGCTTCTAACTCTTCCAATACACAGGCACTCTGGCCTTCTTCAGACACTCTGTCTATAATTAGCCCTCAGGCTTTACAATAAACTAGCTGGCTCGCAAGCTCAGCTCACCAGGACTGTATTCTCTCAGCCCTAAACAATGACTCCTAACCCTGCTCTCTCTAGAGCTGGTCAGTTCCAACTGCTCTCTCTGAGCTCTTAGCACTAACTGTCCTAGAACTGGTCTGACAGTTAAACTGTCACAATTCAAACTTCCCCAGAATTCTATTCCTGGCTCTGGCAGAACCCCTTGACTCCTCCCACTTCTGCCTCAGAGCCACGTTGCTATGGCAACTCTGCTCTCCCTGCAGAGATGTGCTCTTAATATCAGCTCTCTCTCCGGTTCACATCATCCTAACATTTCAATACATATAAAATTTCCTTTAACCGGTAACAGAATTATCAGTTCACCACAGGAGGGTACAGAAGATATACAGTGAGTATGTTGTTTTTTTTCCTAGCAAGGGTTTTTTTTACTGATGTAAGCAAGCATTTGGAATGTTACTTTGGTGCCGTAACAGACAGGAATCCTGCAGCAGGGAGTTCCACAAAGCCTCTGCTGCCACGTGGGCCAGGCTACCTAAGAACAAAGACCAGTAAAATAGCCTTTTCCTCTCCTCTTTCCCTCTGCCTCTGCTCCATTTTCTCCTGACACATGGTAGCCACTGCAACAACAGTAAGCACCCATTTCCTGTAGCAACACCAGTTTTCCCCTAAGGGCACACATGCACCCCTCTCCTTCACACTTGCTCAAAACTCATAAAACAACACATGCGTTCCATGGAAAATCCAGCAAACCTGAGCCCAAGGCCAGCAGGGCTATGGAGGAACTGGCCCAGGGTGGTAGGGCAGAAGGGATACATAGCCACCCAAGGACCAACTTGGGAATTCTAATTTGCCAAGCACAAAGAACTATTTTTCTCTCTTTTCCTTTGCTTTTGATCCATATTCTGACTCTCCCTGGCTGGTTTCAGCTGAAAAGCCACATTCTACCTTGGAACCTAGGACTCTGGAGGGTCCCCCAAGTGGCAGGCCGATTGAGGTCGAATCTGGAGATTCTGACCTCGAAGGCCCCCAGTATTCCTCTTGGCCCATGGCCTAAGTTGCACCAGTACCAGACCCTTTTTTTCCCTTCTGCCCCACTCAGCTCCATAGTTCACAACACCAACTTCGTCCCTCCCAGTACACCCAGCCACCATTGACACCACCACCCCATCTGCACAACCTTTACACAGCCAAAAGCACATGAAAGACATTTTAGCAAACATCAAACAGCTTAACAATAAAACCAGGACATCCCCCCCCCCAGCACCACCAGAACCCCACATGGCAACAACACATTGGACCCCATAAACAGCCCACAGCAAGACAAAAGCCAAATACATTTTCCCTCCCATTCAGTCCACAGAGCACCAATGCATACATTAGAAACACTCCACATAACATTGCAAAACAATAGCAAAGAACATTTCTCCCAGCGCCCACACAGTCCCTCACATTGCCATAACCCTCACAATCCCATAAGCTAACCCCTGCTCAAAAATAACAAACTTTCAAACCTCCTGCCCAGCCACAACAGTCTGGCTAATCTGCCCCCAGGCCTGTGCAAGGCCGCTGCAGTACCACCACCCACCACCAGGGCCGAAACGCCCGTCCCACCCTCTACCACTAAAAAGAAAAATCCCAAAACAAACCAAAAACACCCAAAACAGTAAACAAACCCCTTCAGACCTCCCCCCTGTTCCTACCTTTGGTCTCCGCCCCCTCACCGATCGTCCGTGCTGCAACCGGCCTCTAACGGGGGCCCGGCGAGCGGACGGCATTTCCTGCACGCCCGCTCGCCCCGTCGCCATCTTGGAAAAGTGGGGGCCCTTGCCGAGGGTGGGGGCTAGGAGCGGAGCGATCCGCGGATAAGTGAGATCGCTAAAGGAACCAGTGGATTCAGTATCCACACTTCTGAAAGCTTCCCCAATTTGCCTCGCTGTTGTCCCCAAAGCACTCTGCCTCTTCCCCTCTATCTTGTCTCCACTCTTTCTTCTCCCCGTTCTCCCTCCCATGCCTGGGGGAAGCTCAGGAAAGCAGCCGCTCGCAACCAGCGGCCTGGCTCTGCCGCTCAGTTCATCTGAGGACAATCGGCCCCCACCTTTTTTCGCATTAAGTTCCATCAACTCTCTACAGCAATGGCGAGTCAAAAGCCGGCAGCAGGTCGACGGTTTTGGACTACGGGAATCCTGAAAGGGGGAACGGGACCCCAAGCCTCCTGCCAACAGGGGAGGCATGCAGCCCAAGTTCCCGGACCCATTTCTCTCTGCTTTTTGACCACTTCTTCCTTGAACGAACTCAAGGTCCCTTTGCCTGGCTGCAAACTGCCAGAGGGGACCAAAGGAACAACCATGGACTAGGGGGGGAGGGAAGATGCCTTTGCCTCGGTGGATCGCCTTCAGGAGGGTTCTGGGAAGGGATCTATGCGAGTAGGGAGGCCTCGAACTCCTAACCCAGGTCGATGCCAGCTGGGACCTGAAGTTCACCCAAGGATACTGATCATGGACTCTTCTTGATGCTATTTCTCACTGCTCTGAGCTCAGCCCCAATACAAGCGGGCTCAACCAGGATCCCTACCCTCAGACTCTCTCCCCTGATCACAGACTTTATAGTTTCCCCAAGTACCCTGGCACATTTTGCCCTTTTCTTCCTGCTGCATTTCCCCGGACCATCCCTGGACTGTTCTCCCCAGCTGATTCCAGCAAGAGCCTTGCTACATCTCATAGATTATGGACCCACAGAGACCCCCTTTCTGGGTAAGCCGTGTCCGATGTTTTCCGGAGGGGTTTTGCCCAGATTGCAGGGGGATTCTAAGGGAACCCAGGTCTTTTGGGCTCTGGGAGAAGCAGTTCGCCAAGGACACTTCCCAGTTGAATATTCCCAGCCTTTTCCCTTCTTGCCACATGGACTTTGTGACTCCCTGCCACTCTACTTCACTCCAGAAGCCGTTCTGCCCCTCAGGACTTTGTAGTTTCCCCAAGGACGTTTCTTCAGTTGGACATTTCCTGCTTTCTCCCTCCACATCATGGACCCTCAGTGACTTTGCCTCTGCTTGGCGCCCCAGCCCCAAAGGCTCTGCAGCTCCCAAGGACAGGGGAGGACTACAACTCCCAGGAAGATCATTTCTCTGGGAGCAAGAACTGTATGGGGATAATTGCTGGGGATCTCTGTATTGCCTTGTCTATTTTGTACCCCTTGTGTGTTCCCTTTTGTGTCAATGTAACTTCTAAAGTTAATGCCCTCAGCAGAGCGTTCCAGGGATTAACAGTGCACAATAACCCACTTTCCCATCCATTTTTGCCTTACACAAATAATAGCCATGGGGAGGGATGTTGGGTTCTTTCGTGGGGTGAGGCCCACTCTTTATGCCCAGGACTCCCCCGCATATGTCCCTGTCATTCTCGGAGCTTGGCCAATGATAGGGAATATGTAATGGTCATGTAAACAGGACCCAAAACATGGCTGATCCATGCGAGCTTCGGACCCTCGCAGCCAGCCCCAATAGCTACCTTTCCGGACCATTTTAACTGAGCAACCATGCTCCCAAAACCCTACCAGGACTCCATCCGCGGAGGGTTCCCCTGGTGAACAAATAATACATTTTTCTGGCCATATGATGCTTTTTCACCAATATTGGGGGGAGGTCAGGTGTTCTGTGGAACATAGATTTCCGCCATTATGGGCCTGGATCCCCCCCGCTCGTGTCCCCCCTTGGCCTCAGAGCTGGACCCCCAAGGGATCATGGGCTCTGGCAAACCCCAAGCCACTCAACCACCCCATAGCTGGACCAAAGTGGGCTTCGGAACCCCACTTACCGGCTGCAATAACATATGATTTGGTCATTTTGAACTGAGAAACCATGCCTCTCGCTAGACTGAAACTCTCAACACAAAGGAGTTTCAGCCAGGACAAAAGACTGCCATTAAGGAATTCAAGACAAACAATAAACAGGAAGGTGGGCTCCCACATCGGGGGCCCTCCGGCCGTGAGGTATTCAGCCACAAGTTACTTCCTCCACCCAGCCGTTTTTCCCCTTTGTGTCCTTTTCCCGCCTTGCGCAGCCGGCCAGAATAGGCCCGTTCGAATTCTGGCGTGCCTTTCCTATTGGCTAAAGCGCGCCGGTCTCCTCCTGGCCCAGCTGACTTTGACAGCGCGGCCAATCAGCTGTGGCTACACGTGGGAGGGAAGGGCGCCTGATTCAAATGTAAATTGACTGCTTTTCTATATATTGGACTGCTTTCCCATTAAAGACTATGTTTTTGCCTTTGGATTCCTGGCGTGGCATTGCATCCTATTCAGCTGAATTAGATTCTTCTCTCGGTAGTGGCGTTCTTCCGTCTGGGTGAGCATTGATCTGGGTTTCTTTGGGATTTGTAGTTCTGGGAAGATCATCCAGATTTGGGCCTCGATCCTCGTTTTTAGGGGTGGCCTGGGCTCTGTCCCCCTAAGGGAAGGCCCCCTAATCGTATTTCGGCAACACGACTATGTGGAAATCCCTAGGGGTTCTGCCCATGTCTGGGGACCTGAATGGCCAAAGGATTCATCTGGCTTGGGATGAGTAGTGCCTCAAATGGATCATCATGAACTCTTTCCTTTCCCTGGACTCTCATGGTTTCAACTTGGACTTTCTAGTTTCCCAAAGGACCGAAGACTTTCTCAGGGAGCCAGAACACTGGCTCTTATTTCATGGACTCAAAAACCTTTTCCCACTATTTCCTGCTGTTTTATGGACTGGTGGCGCCGAGAGAGATGCAACATTTGTTTGTTTGCCCTTTTGTGATCTTATCTCTGTATGGACTGTATAGGGAACAATGTATGGTTGCTGGGGAGGGCGCCCAGTTTATCCCCATGTCTTGTATAATTTTTCCTTTGTTTATTTTCCCTCATTGTTGCTTACTGTTTAAGGAAACGCTTTCTGAAACCCAACAGGGTATCAGGAGGGCTGCAATCTGACTAGCAGCTACATTTCAAACCAGCCATTACCTGCGATTGCATAACCATATCTAAGATAGATCCCAGGTCTTTCTCAGGGTCTATCATCCCTGAAACCCCACTGGGTCTGTCTGCCTGTGTTCTTATTAATCTCGGAGGTTCGTCTGTTAATAATAGCACAGGTTTTGGACATAAAATTTCCAATATTCCATAAATATTCCATAAGTTATTTCACATGGAGGTTGAATCTCCATGCATAGCTGCAATAGAGACTTGTTTAAACCAGTCAGTTCACAGAGAAACCAACCACAGCTGTAGACAAAGGAAGTATCGGTCTAAGGCAGGAAAAGCCGTTTATTTTCAAATGTATACAATAGCCAGGGAAGCTTGAGAACACAGGAAGTTCTCGTTTGCCCCTAGGTCATTTCGAAACCCACAGGAACCTCACCACACAAGCCTGTTTCTTTGTTTTTGCCACTTTGTCCCGCCCTCCCTGGTTTCCCATTGGCTGATTCGTAAGAGGCGCTAGCTTGCGAGTGGCCAGGGTGCCGGCTGGCTTTCTGATGCTCAGTGTTTACAACATTCCATCCAATCAGCTGGGAGCTCACGTAGCCTGGGCGGGGGCTAAATTTGTATCTGAATGGATTTTGAGTGTATCAGGCCCAGATTACCCATAAGGCCACACTAGGCCATGGCCTATGGGCGCAGGCCTAGGGGGGCGCCAGATCAAGGACCAAAAAAAAGTTCAAACAAAACCACAACGTGTGGCATGATGACTCTCTCTCTCTCTCTCGGGGGAGGGCAGGGGGAGAGCGCTGCAAGGGGGTGGGGGAGGAGGGAATGGCGCCCCCTCTCGCCATCGCCCCTGCCCCCTTGTCAAGGAAGGAGGGCGTGAGAAGTAGGAGGCGGAGGGAAGCCCCGCCCCCGGGGCCACTGGCAGGCATGCACACGTGGCAGGAGGGCGCCTCTGCCTCCTCTGCCATGTTCCTTGGTGCGCATGGGCGGCAGCGGCCCCGGGGGATTCCCTTCTTTCGGGAGGAGGAAGGAAGGGAAGCCCCCGGGGCCGCTGCCGCCCATGTGCGGCACCCAGGAACATTGGGGAAGGAGGCAGAGGTGCTCGCGCCCTCCTGCCGTGCGCGCATGCCCTCCAGCAGCCCCGGGGGAAGGGCTTCCCTTCGCCTCATCCTCCTCGTGCCCAAGGAAGGAGGGCACCCTCCCATACCATCACCCCTGCCCCCTTGTCAAGGAAGGAGGGCGTGAGGAGGGAAGCCCTGCCCCCGGGGCCACAGGCGAGTGCCTCTGCCTCCTTCCCAAATGTTCCTGGGTGCCGGCTCCGAAAGGCCCATGGGCCGGGAAGGGGCCTGGGAGCGGCTTCCTGCCTGGCCCAGCTGCACAAGGGCGCTGAGCCGGGCCTGGGCAAGGCCTTGCTGGCCTTCCGCACGCAGCACATCGGTGAGAGGGGAGAGGCAGGTGGAAAGAAGGAATGTGTGTGTGTGTGTGGGGGGGGAGGGGGTGTGGTAGAGATTGGTTGGGGGGCTTAATTCCAAGTGTGGCCTAGGGTGCCAAAAGGGGTTAATCCGGGCCTGGAGTGTATAAAAGCCTGTAACTTTGCAAATAAAGCATGTTAGCTTGCGGAAACCTCAGGACTCGTGGCTTTCATCCTTTCCAGCTGGACAGAACCTTCTCTCATTGGGTCACGCTTCCGGATACTTGGTGAGCCATTTGAATTGGGGGTTTTTTAGGGGAAAACTAGCGCTTCCAAATTTTCACCAAGGTCTTTGTTTGCCATCCTCGCTTTTAGAGGCGGCCAGGGCCCTTGGCCCCATTTGAGCAGAGCCCTTCTGATCTGTTCGGTATCATCTTCACACTATTCTGGTGCTTGTGTAATTTAATTTGGCAAGATATGCACGCGCATACATTCCTCAAACCACCACTTCCCATGCCAAAATACTAAACCACTCTTAAGACCAAGGAAATCTCCTACAGGCAGGTTTTTTGGATGATAAAAGTGTTTTATTTGAAGAATTCATAATTTTAATAAGAGCCGTACCCCCACCAGCATGTCATTCGTTGCTCATTTGAAACACTGCCGCAGTCTCCACTTACATAGAGTTACAAGAAATTGGCTTCGTTGAGACTGTAATGCACAAGAGATTACATAATTTTAAGAGCTTTTAAAAACTTGGCCAAAATATAAATATGAAGATGGATCTAGATAAGCAGGCCTCTCTTTTGCAGCAGAGTTTCCCTGGGATTCCAAAAGCGGCTCGTGGGGTTCTAGATCCCCAGTGTTTGCTTGTTGTTCTAGATCAGTTCCCAGAAATCCCAGCCAGTTGACCAGCTGTTAGGATTTCTGGGAATTGAAGGCCAAAACATCTGGGGAGGGACCCACAGGTTAAGAACCACTGTTCTAGAAGCTTTCTGGAATGACATGGAATTATCTTTACTCAGAATTACTAAAGTGCAGCTTGACCACAGGTACATGTCCTTTCATGTGTCCATGTCTGACAAAATATGTGTTGAAATTTCTGTAATTTCTGATATATTGCAAAATTCTCATTCACATGAAGTCCAGGTGCAAGGAAAGCCAAAATAATGTCCTATGTTTTGAGAACAGAATTGTAATTGTGCAAATAAGAAATAATTAATGGGTGTGATTATCACAGCATGGTTCAACCCAGATTAATGACATAGTTATGACACACCAGCGACAATGCTGTGACTCTGGCCAATAGGATCTTAATACGGAGGAGGCGTTCTTATGTTGTAATACACACTATAACATGTATGACTGTTTGATTTCTATGTGTGCAACCATGTAGCCTTTAATCTTTTATAGCATGTGGCTTCTTATAGCTATCATGTAGGAGTTGTGTTTTGTTCCTGCTGTACTTTTAACTTTTTATCTATGTATATAATAAAAGAGAATGTTTGCAGCAGGAGGTGCGGAGGTGTGGAGGAATATGTGGCAGCGTTTCGATTGGTTGCCACTGAGAGAATATTTGCATGAAAGACTCTGAATGGCCAGCCTCAGAACTCCAGCATTTCAATTGGTTGCCACAAAGGGATTATTTGCATAAAGGACTCTGATCATATTGAGCTCAGCTTGTAAACCCTTCTGCGTTTCCAGTGCTCTGCATCATATGGAACATATGGAACTTGGTTTTTAAGTTTCACAAAATTACTACATAGCCTATCATTCAACAATATGTCATCTCTAGACATTTTCTAGGTCCTCTAGTGTTATTCTATGGCAGGGGTGCTCATTAGGTAGATCGTGATCAACTGGTAGATTGCGTAGGGCGTCCTGGTAGATCCCAGGCAGGGTGAGAGGAAGGCTCAGTCCCACCCCGCAGGCTCCCGATACCGCCCAGGTGCAGAAGGAGGTTGGACTGGATGGCCCTTGGAGGTCTCCTTCTATTCTAGGAAGCCATTGTTGTTGTTGTTATTATTATCAGAGGCTGAATGGCCATCTGTGAGGAATGTTTTGATTGTGTTTTTCCCTTATGGCAGAAGGAGGTTGGACTGGATGGCCCTTGGAGGTCTCCTCCTATTCTAGGAACCCATTGTTATTGTTATTATTATTATTATTATCAGAGGCTGAATGGCCATCTGTGAGGAATGCATTGATTGTGTTTTTCCCTTATGGCAGAAGGAGGTTGGACTGGATGGCCCTTGGAGGTCTCCTTCTACTCTAGGAACCTATTGTTGTTGTTGTTACTATTATTATTATTATTAGTAGTAGTAGTAGCAGCAGAGGTTGAATGAATATTATCATTATTATTATGAATAAATTCAGGGGCTTATTAGACTCACATTTAGTTGAATTCAGTCTTAAAATATATTATATGGCTCTCAGTGAAATAAATTTCCAAATATTTTGCTTGTATGGCTCTCTGAGTCGTGGGGAGGGAGATCCTTTTGACTTGGTTGTTTTGTAAGTCGCTCGCATGCTGAAAAAGTGTGAGCACCCCTGTTCTATGGTATTCTTTACCTGGAGGTCTTTCACTTCCATAGGTGTTGTTATTATCTGTGGTATTGCATATCCCTTGTGGATACCGGGATCATACCGTGTCTCTTTGAATACTGGCCAGTAAAACTAATATGAATCGTATGAACTGGCAGGTCATGCCGGCTCCAAGACTGTCCTATCATTCTGTCCTACCTTCCCACTGAGTTAACTGAATGCAAAATGCTTTTGCACTTTGAACTGAATTTACAGGAATTGAGTCTGAAACTATTAAAAAAAATAATCTTTGTGCAGTACTTCTCAAACCAGCCATTTCCTAAAGCTTAATCTGATTATTTGCTTATGATTTCATTTCATTAGCCTCCAGTTTAAAATTCAGAGATTTTTTTTGCCATTTTGTATTATTAAGAAGATGATATATATCGTAAAATTATTGTAAATACAACATGTGTCTTGTCTTATTCCTTCCGAGGCACACACGATGAGCTTGTTGTCTTTCTCTTTCCTGCGTGAAAGGGAAAAAAAGAGAAGAAATAAGAAAGTACTAATTGCAGGCAAGACTATCCCAAGTGGGAATCTATATATATAAAAATGAAACATCCGTGGTTATAAGGAAAAGGAAGTAAGGAAGTAAGAGGGAGAATGGAGGAAAGAAGGAAGGGGAGAGAGAAAAGGAAAAGGAAGGAGAGAAGGAAAGGGTGAAGGGGGAGAATGGAAGGAAGGAAGAGGGAGGAAGGAAGAGGGAGAGTGGAGGAACGAAGGAAGGGGAGAGAGAGAATGAAAAGGAAGGAGAGAAGGAAAGGGTGAAGGGGGAGAAAGGAAGGAAGAGGGAGGAAGGAAGAGGGAGAATGGAGTAAAGAAGGAAGGGGAGAGAGAGAGAAGGAAAAGGAAGGAGAGAAGGAAAGGGTGAAGGGGGAGAAAGGAAGGAAGGAAGTGGGAGGAAGGAAGAGGGAGAATGGAGGAACGAAGGAAGGGGAGAGAAAGAAGGAAAAGGAAGGAGAGAAGGAAAGGGTGAAGGGGGAGAAAGGAAGGAAGGGAGAGGGAGGAAGGAAGGGAGAGGTAGGAAGGAAGAGGGAGACTGGAGGAACGAAGGAAGGGGAGAGAAAGAAGGAAAAGGAAGGAGAGAAGGAAAGGGTGAAGGGGGAGAAAGGAAGGAAGGAAGAGGGAGAATGGAGGAATGAAGGAATGGGAGAGAGGGAGGGAAAAGGAAGGAGAGAAGGAAAGGGTGAAGGGAGAGAGGAAGGAAGAGGGAGAATGGAGGAATGAAGGAAGGGGAGAGGGAGGGAAAAGGAAGGAGAGAAGGAAAGGGTGAAGGGGAGAGAGGAAGGAAGAGGGAGAATTGAGGAACGAAGGAAGGGGAGAAAGGGAGGGAAAAGGAAGGAGAGAAGGAAAGGGTGAAGGGGAAGGAAGGAAGGAAGGAAGGAAGAGGAAGGAAGGAAGAGGGAGAATGGAGGAACGAAGGAAGGGGAGAGAGGGAGGGAAAAGGAAGGAGAGAAGGAAAGGGTGAAGGGGAGAGAGGAAGGAAGGAAGGAAGAGGAAGGAAGGAAGAGGGAGAATGGAGGAACGAAGGAAGGAGAGAGAGGGAGGGAAAAGGAAGGAGAGAAGGAAAGGGTGAAGGGGGAGAAAGGAAGGAAGGAAGAGGGAAGAAGGAAGAGGGAGAATGGAGGAAATAAGGAAGGGGAAAGAGAGAAGGAAAAGGAAGGAGAGGAGGAAAGGGTGAAGGGGGAGAAAGGAAGGAAGAGGAAGGAAGGAAGAGGGAGAATGGAGAAACGAAGGAAGGGGAGAGAGGGAGGGAAAAGGAAGGAGAAAAGGAAAGGGTGAAGGGGGAGAAAAGAAGGAAGGAAGAGGAAGGAAGGAATGAGCTGGAGGAAGGAGGGAAAGGAAAGACAGAAGGAAGGAGGAAACACACACATACCCACAGCAACGCGTGGCCGGGTCAGCTAGTTCCATATATGTCTATCCAAAAAGAAGTCCCAATGAGGTCAGTGAGGTTACTTTTAGGTTAACGGTAATTTGTACTGGTATGAGGCGCAACCTTGGCTACTCGAAGAGGCAGCAAGAAGTCGGTGACGATTATTGCAATTTATCCCACAAGGAAGTGCCTTTGAAAAGCGTTTGGAAATGCCGTTTAGCACTTATGTTATGGAAATGCTAACTGGGACTGGGTGGCAGGAACGCGTCGTGCCAGTACTTCCCTATCATTGCTGTCTTGTCATCTGCAATCCATTTGGAAATGTATATTTTTGTTCAGTCATTTGTTGAGTCAACTTTAGAGTTCAATAACATCCTACTGAAACATTCTTTCCCATTCCCGCTCCTTCTCCCTCCAACGACACATCACAGAGGCAACATGTAGCACCAGTCGTAAAGGATCTGCACTGGCTGCCCATTCCCTTCTGGTCTGAATTCAAGGTGTGGGTTATGGCAGTGTTTCCCAACCAGTGTGCCATGGCACACTAGTGTGCCGTGAGCGATCCTCAGGTGTGCCGTGGGAAATTGGAACCTCCAATCCCCTTTCTTCTCCCTCCTGCCAAACACTTTTCCTTCTCCACTCGGGCTCCCTTCTTCCCAGCCTCGCTTTGCCTCGCTTTGCTCTGGGGCAAGTCTGCGCAGTAGCGCCCGCACGGGTCACATCTTCCTCCCTCCCCCCTCCCCTCCTGAACACGCTCGTGCTGCCCCCTCGGATCAAAATGGCGGCAGAAGCAGCAGTGTAGAAGAAAAAGTAAGTGTTGGCAGGAGGAGGAAGAAAGGGCGCGAAGGGGGAGGGGGAGGTCTCTGTCGAAAGCTGGCATGGGCACACTTGGACCTTCCAGGTGTTTTGGACTCCAACTCCCACCATTCCTAGCAGCCTCAGGCCCTTTTCCTCCCCCCCCCAGCCATTTAAGCAGGAAAGGGCCTCAGGTTGTTAGGAATGGTGGGAGTTGAAGTCCAAAGCACCCAGAGGGCCGAAGTTTTCCCATGCCTGTTTGAGGGACCTTAAAGTGGTGAGCCTCCTTCCAACATTGTGATTCTGGATAGAAAACAAACAACAGCATAACATTGTTTGAGTCCACAGTGCTCTCTGGGTGTAGGTGAACTACAACCTCCAAACTCAAGGTCAATGCCCACCAAACCCTTATAGTATTTTTTCTTGAGGAACAAAGGGAAGCCCCCGGGCGGCCACTGCGGCACCCAGGAACATGGCGGAGGAGGCAGTGGCCGCGACGCTCGCGAAGAGGCGCCGCGGCTTCCCTCCGCCTCTTCCTCCTTGCCCTCGCCGCCACACCTGACGTCATCCAGTTCCGCAGGTTGGTTGAGGGAGAGGCTCACCATTGGCCACCGAAAAGGGGCATGTGCCACGCAGGATGCCGGGGCGCCCTCCCCACCCCCCTGTGACGGCCCCCGCCCCCTCTCGGATGTGGGGGAAGGAATGAAAGAGAGGGAGGGAAGGAAGGAGGTGCCGCAGCCTAAGGGAAGAAGAGAAAAGGGCTTTTTTTGGTCTGTGATTTGGCGCCCTCCTAGGCCTACGCCCATAGGCCTTGGCCTTGTTGTCCTTATGGGTAATCCGGGCCTGAGTGAGAATTTTCCTGAATTTTCTTGTCAATATGTCCGTACAGAAATATCTTACAAGTAATTTGCTTCCTAGACTTGACCTGTTTATGAAATGCTCGGATACCTAATGAGTTAAATCTTTTCTCACACTGTTATGTTTCCTTAGTATTTGCAGGACTGGAAATTGAAACAATCACCTTAATTGTAGATGTCCTCCCATCATTAATTGATCAAAAGAGAAAGTTTCCCCCCAATGAAATTACCATATAAACTCTGTATTCCTTTTCTATCATCTTCTGGAAGTTGGTAGTTGGTAGTGTTCACATAGGAATACGTAGGATACATCAAAGCACCACGGACTTTTGAGTGATCCATGCCCAAGGAATGACCAAACTCATGTGCAAGAACAATGAACATATTGGTACCTAAAACATAAAAAGCAAAGCTAACAAATCATGACGACATGTTAAACATGTACTCAGGTAAGCACTGCAAATTTCAGAAATACCAATAATTAAAAGGAGTGATGGATTATACACTACACAAAATATTTTGATAAGTATAATGTACAAGTACTTACAACCTCATCTAATGCCACCCTAGCACATACAGAACCTTGTATACTGTTGCTGTAGTGCATGTGTTTGAGCGTGTGATGCAAACAGGAAGCTACATGTTGGTTCATGAGATGTACCCCCCACTCCCACCCCCAAGATCTACAGTTGGTTTTTATTGATATACTGCTATAGATTCGCACTAAGACTCTAAACTACCTAGTCCATGAGCTGCTTTTTGCTGACGATGCTGCCCTTGTGGCCCATTCAGAAGCAGCTCTGCAGCGCCTCACATCCTGATTTGCAACAGCTGCAGAGCTGTTTCGGCTGGAAGTCAGTCTGAAGAAAACGGAAGTCCTCTACCAGCCCACACCACAGGAAGAACACCATCATCCCCACGTCAGCATAGGCAAATCTGTGCTTAAGTCCATCCAGCAGTTCCCCTACCTGGGGAGCATCATCTCTCCAGATGCCAAGATTGATAAAGAGATAGATCACAGATTAGCAAAGGCATAGAGTGCATTCGGAAGGCTTCACAAAAGAGTCTGGAGCAACAAACACTGAGGCAAAGCACCAAAATCAGTGTGTACAGAACTATCATACTGTCTGTTCTCCTCTCTGGGTCTGAAACATGGGTCACATATCGCCAACACCTACGACTCCTTGAAGACATAAGGGTGGAGCTCTGAAGGGAGCAAGACGCTTTCTCTTGTCGCTCCAAGGCAAGTTCTTCTGTTTTGTTTACTTTGTTTACTCGTTCTCTATCTGAAACATTTTTACGACTCCTCGAATGCTTTCATCAGCGCTGTCTTCGCTCAATCCTAAATGTACACTGGACTGACTATGTGATGAATGTTGCTGTCCTTGAGCAAGCAGGGATCACCAGCATTGAGGCCATGCTATTGAGAACACAGCTGCGCTGGGCAGGGCACGAGGTCTCTAGGATGGAGGACCACCGCCTCCCAAAGACACTACTCTAAGGTGAACTCGCCACGGGTCAGCGCAAGAGAGGCGCCCCCAAAAAGAGAGATAAGGACTCCCTGAAACAACATCTCAGGCTCAGCCAGATTGATCACCAACAATGGTCCACCCTGGCCTCACATCGGGACGCATGGAGACGCACTATTGGCAGCCTCCCTCCCTCCTCCCTCGAGGCTTCCTTACCTGGGCAGGAGAAGGAAGAGTGGAAGAGGTGCTTCCCCAAAGTGACAGATGCAGCAGGGGGGGGGTTCCTTCCTTCCTTTAGAGGGTGTCACTCAGTGGACGGCTGGCAGGAAGGAGGACCCTTCCCACTGGTGGCAGTCCATGCCCACGGGGGGGAGAGAGAGGGTGGCTCTTCCTAGCCGGCTCTGAAGAGCCACACTCTCTCTCTCCCCCACCCCCGTGGGCCCTCGCCGCCTTTTCCTCCGAGGGCGAGGGAGGGCGAGGCGGAGAAAGGCAGCGAGGGCACAAGCAGCAGCAGCAAGTGGAGTCTCCATCCCCGCAGCCCCCTCCTCCTCGGGTTCAGCCCCAGGAACACGGTGGAGCCCTCCCTCCTCGCCCCCAACCAAGGAAAGAAAGCAGCCCCACACAGCTCGCTCGCCCAGGCCTCGGCTTGGAATGGGAGTCCCGAGGGCAGCAGCAGGGTTTGCGGCGGGGCTTGCTTGGCTTTGCCCCACTTTGCCCGGCCTCCTTCACCTCTTTTTTTCTCTCTCTCTCTCCCTCTCTCCTTCCAGCGCCCGCCTGCCTGCCTGCCTGCCAAAAGGATCCGAAAAAGTTCTCCGGATTCCCTTCTTCTCTCCTTGGCTCTCTCTCTCTCTCTCTCTCTCTCTCACACACACACACACACACATTCCCTCCATCCCTCCCACAGCCTCGCATCCTATCCGTGCGCATGCCTTCGCCTTGCTCCCCCCCCCCCAGCAGCAACCAATGGGTGGTCATGTCACCACACCGCGCGTGGCAAGACAAGTGCCAGGGCCCGCCCACTAAAGCCTCATTTTGGCAAAAGAAGCCCTGCAAAGGCGGCGGTGGGAGTGCATGTGCGCGCGCATGGCAGGATCGCGCCATCCGGCTGGTGAGGCCCAAAGATCACCTGGAAGAGGGCCGAAGATCACCTAGGTGCTCCCAATCACCGTAATGAGCACCCCTGATGTACAGTATAATCCCGCTCACACACACACACACAGGGGCGGTCCTACAAGATAGACCAAGTAGGCGGCCGCCTAGGGCGCCATCTGGGAAGGGGGCGCCATCCTGGCCCTGCCGATGTTCCTCAGACAGTGCTGCAGCTGCCTGCTTTTTGACCCCGGCCTTGTGCACTCCGACGCCGCTTCTGGGCACGCGCGGAGGTTTTCAGTTGAGCGCAGGAGCAACTGCACATGCGCGAAAACCTCCGCACATGCCCAGTAGCTCCCTTGCGCAGAAGCCTGTAAGCAAAGCACTCCCTATCGGGCAGGCAGGAAGTGCTTCCCCTCTCCCTTTGTCTCCGCCGCGCGTTTGCAGGAAGGAGAAAAGAATCAGTGAAGGAAGTGTAAGTGAAGGAATGAATGAAGGGCTTTCCTCCTCCTCCTCTGCGACCTCTTCTCTCCCTCCTTCCTTTCTTCGGCTCTATTTCTGTCTAGACCTGAGGGGCCTGAGGCTATGAGGAGTTGTGGGAGTTGGAGGCCAAAACACCTAGAGGGAGGGAGGACGGGCCCAAGTTTGCCCAGGCCGCGCTGCCTGTATTCGACCTCATTTGAACATTTTGGCTGTTTTTCTATTTACATTTACATTGGGATCCTAATTTTGGACTTATGGGAGACTCCTATGAATTATGAGTCGGGTGGTAGGTAATACATTCTGATTTTGATGCATTTACATTGCATTTCTTGTTGATTATTATACAGTTCTGCTTAATATTGTCATACAATATAATAAAAATACAATATAACAATAGAATAATGATATATTTTAAATTACATGTAATATTACAAACAATATTGCAGTATAGTGGTATTGTACAAAATAGTAATATATAATATTTTATTTTACTTTATTTTGGGTTATTTGAGTTTTATAGGAGTAATGAAAATATTTAGTAGAGGATAATTTTATTTAAATAAATAATTTTATTATTTTATAATAATAATATAATAGAATGTTACATTATATTATAATGTTAATATATTATAATATAATTATATTGTAATGTAGTATAATATAATTATGATATAATATAGTATGAGTATGGTATAATACAGGGCTGTCCAACAGGCGGCCCTGGGGCCGTACACGGCCCCCAAGGCCCTTCTCCCCGGCCCCCCAACTTGTTTTAATGAAATACAAATAAAAAAGAAAATAAAAAATAATAAAAAGATACCTACTTCCAGGTTTAGGCAAGCATCGCGAGACTACGCCAGCCACAGATGGGAATCAATCAATCTAAAAACAGTGGGACTTGGGTGAGGGGGGGAGGGGTCCCTCAGCAGCGGTTTCCTTGGCGACGCTTCCTTCCCCTCCTCCGTGCCCCCTCCCCCTTGTTGTGCTGCCTTCCCCCGCGTGCAGGGTGCAACGTGACTTACTTTGCGCCTGCCCCCGCGGCTTGTTTTCCCTTCAGGGAGGGAGGGAGCTCTTTGGGCCTCCTCCACCCGCCTCTGGGAAAGGAGGCCCCATCAAGCCCTGCGACGGCATTGAGGTGTTTGGTTTTTTTTTGGTGTGTCCCAATTTGAGTGTGGACTCAAATAACTCAAATGTATTAGGAAACATTCCCCCAAATCCACCAGTCTTCCCATTTGGGTATATTGAATATTCATGCCAAGTTTGGTCCAGATCCATCATTATTTGAGTCCACAGTGCTCTCTGGATGGAGGTGAACTACAACTCCACAACTCAAGGTCAATTGTAAGTAAATTGGAGCCGGGGGAGGGCTGGGGGCGGAGCCGGGGAGGGGCGGAGCCAGGGAGGGGGCGGAGCCAGGGAGGGGGCGGAGCCAGGGAGGGGCGGAGCCGGGGGCAGAGGCAGACCCTTCGGCCCCCCAGGTGATCAGTGACCGGAATTCCGGCCCTTGGGCCCGTAGAAGTTGGACAGCCCTGGTATAATATATTGTATATACATTGATACAATATAATACTACTAATGGTATTGTGATATTATAATTGTATATTTGTTTTACATGGGGCGGCAAAATAATGTTTTTTGGGGGGGCACCAAAATAATGTTCGCCTACTATTTAAAATTACCTTAGACCGCCCCTGCACACACACACACACACACACACACACACACACACATTTACAACACAACTAATGGAAAGAGATTCTGGAAGGCCATATTGTAAAACATCTAGAGCAGGGCTGTCCAACTGGCGGCCCGGGGGCCGTATAAGGCCCCCTAGCCCCTTCCCTCTGGCCCCCTAAGCTTTTATATAAAAATTAAAATTGAAAAATAAAAAAAAAAAAATAATAAATACCTACTTCTGGGTTCGGAGCAAGTATCGCGAGAATACGCAATCCACACGGGATTTTGCTGTCAACACGAGATCACGCCGGCGTTGACAGCGAAATCCCGTGTGGATTGCGTATTCTTGCGATACTCTTTGGCTACTCTACTACTGGACCGCTGAGGCCCACAGATGCGATTAGGACCTTCTTCGACTCAGTCGGTCGTCGCCTCTCTCGTCGTCCGGGTACTCCTGGATCCTGCGCGTTTGGAAAAGGTAGGCCGAAGCAGGGGGCTCCTCAGGGGGCTCCTCATTCCCTCCCCCCATCTCCCCTCATGTATTAAATATAAAATTAAATATATTTAAAGATGAAATAAGGGGAGATGGGATACATTAAGGGGGGGAGGGGAGGATGGAATTAAATATATTTAATATTAAATTAAAATAAGGGGAGAGGGGAGGATGGAATTAAATATATTTAATATTAAATTAAAATAAGGGGAGAGAAGAGGATGGAATTAAATATATTTAATATTAAATTAAAATAATTTAATATCTTATCCCTGCATTTTATCTCAGTAAAAGATTATATTTGACTGTATGCATGCCCCTTTTGAATGCCCACCCTGCATTTAATGTTAGTAAAATATTATATTTGACTGTATGCATGCCCCTTTTGAATGCCCACCCTGCATTTTATCTGAGTAAAAGATTATATTTGACTGTATGCATGCAGGGGCGGGGCGGGGGCAGAGCCAGGGAGAGGGCGGAGCCGGGGAGGGGCAGACCCTACGGCCCCCCAGGTCATCAGTGACCGGAGTTCAGGCCCCTGGGCCGGTAGAAGTCGGACAGCCCTGATCTAGAGGAACAAAGATTGAGAATGCATGACAAACAGTAACTGATCTAGAAAAGGATCCCATGCGTTTGCTTGCCAAGTGGGAGAAAGAATTGATGGCAGTTTGCATTCCCAGATTTAATGTAAGAAATACTTTAAATGAGGGAGCAGAGGGGCTCGCCTCCTGTATTTTAATGGAAGCACATTACCTTTGTTAGTTTTTGACCATGTCTCATCATTATCCATGTGGCAATCTCCTCCTATGCCATTTCCAGGACCAAAAGCGTGAGCTAAAGTACCTTCTGGCCCATCAAAATCGTAGCCGTCTTGATGTGCTGAATAGGATGAAATAATGCTAGTATTACCAGCAATGCAAGGAGTTCCCATTCTCATCTACGTAGCTTGAGTCCAATACCTTGAAGCCTCTTCCTATTCTGTGTTAGAGCTTGCTAGATTAAAGCGTCCCAGATTTCCAGTCATCAGGCTCGGTGGTCATGCTAGTTGGGGCCTGTAATGTTTCTGTATTCTGGGAATGAATGTGTTTATGGTCTATTGCTTCTGGCGTAGAAGAAAGGAGGGGTTTTTCCAAGACATCCCACAGATATATAAACCCCACTTGTGAGATCCAATAGACCTCACAACCCCTGAGGATGCCTGCCATAGATGTGGGCAAAACGTCAGAATAAAATGCTTCTGGAGCATAGCCATACAGCCTGGAATATGCTCAGCAACTCATTAAAGTAAAGCTTTGGAGAAGCAGGGAGCTGTCCTGAACTTTCTCTTAATGGTGGCAGAAACTTAAAGTAGATGGGTTGCCTCTTTGTTGCATGGGGATATGTGTGCATCAATAAATGTTGATATCTGCAGGGGGTCCTGGAAGCGGTCCCTTGCGGAAACCAAGGGCCAACTAGCTAGCAAAGGGGTTGGGAACCTTTATATATGGGACTAGCTGTACCCGGCACGCGTTGCTGTGCCCTATTTAGGAGATGCGAGAAAGTCTGAGTATGTAAGGGTTGGAATTGATGTTACTTATGGTGTTGTTGGGGTCATGGCTGTGTCGTTGTGGGTTGTTCTGGTGGGTGGGATGTTGAAGTCCTGTGGAGTTGTCGGTGTGTGGTGTTGCTGGCGTTCTGCAGAGCGTGAGGATATACAATGTTTTTTGTCTTTCCGTCTGCTGTGTTGATGTAGAGGTTGATGCTTGTGTGGGTGGGGTACTTTGGAAGTGAGTGGAGATACTTGAAATCCCATCATCCATGGTGTTCCCTCCTCTGAACTGCAGTTGGATGGAGTGTGGGTCATGGGGGCACTGTGTGCCAAGTTGGGTCTTTATCGGTCTTGGTTCTGGGCCACAGTGGTCTGTGGGGAATGAAGGGTTTGACAGTACTACAAATCCCATAATCCATGGAGGTACATCAAATCCATCATCCATGGTCCACCCTCCACCAAACTGCAGTAGAATGTAGCGTGGGTCGTAGGGGCTCTGTGTGCCAAGGTAGGTTACTGTAAATTCAGGCCATACACAATGTCCCATGAGCTGAGGCCTAGTCAGGAAAATCAAGTTAATGAAGCCTTACTGTCAATTCAGGCCATACACAATGTCCTATGAGCTGAGGCCTAGTCAGGAAAATCAAGTTAATGAAGCCTTACTGTCAATTCAGGCCATACACAATGTCCCATGAGCTGAGGCCTAGTCAGGAAAATCAAGTTAATGAAGCCTTACTGTCAATTCAGGCCATACACAATGTCCTATGAGCTGAGGCCTAGTCAGGAAAATCAAGTTAATGAAGCCTTACTGTCAATTTTGGGTGTGGTCTGTGATTTGTAGGGGTTTAAATTTTCTGTGGGAAGTGAATTGGGTGTTCGTGTTGGCGACTGCCTCAGGCCTTTGCCTTATCCTCCTCTGCCAGTTTAGAGGGTCTGAATGTTCATGTTGGCTGGCCAATAGAGACAAATACTCCCTCACTGGCAACCAATCATGTTGTCAGAATGTAGAGGCCGGGAGATTTGCTGGCGGCCGCGGATGATGCTGGGAAATGTAGGGTTTTTTGTATTGTTGTTTTGGGGGCCTTCTCGGTTTTGGGGGGGAAATGTTTTTTACTAAAAACCTACCTTGCCTGAGGCCTATTTTTGTTGCCAAGTTTGGTGTGTCTGCCTTGTAAGGTTTCTCTGCCTAGAACGGTCGTTCCATGACGGGACCTCCTTTATATAATACAATACATCTGAAACCTCTGCTGTACTAAAAGACCTAGGAAGCCAAAACTGTGGCAGCAAGGGTCACATACCAGCAATTTTAGTGGAGGTGCGTGAGAGGGGATTTGGGGGGGGGGGGGGAGAGAAATGCAGCTGGGGGTATAGGATTTTAACATCTCCTAAGAAGCTAATGCATCCACCTAACCTTCAACAGTTGTCTACCTGTAGAGTAGAAGAATGTATGGATGTACTAAGGGTGTGAGCAGAAGTAATAAAATGCTCACTTGGGGCTCAGTGGGGCACTTGGTTGCATTGCTCTCAGTGGCGTGGCAGCAAATTTTAAACTGTAGGCCCTCAGCTTGTCAGTCCTCATAAAGATATTCCAAAGGAAAGTCCAAAATTCAGGAAAATGTTACCTGTCTGTCCTCTCTTTCTTTTGAGTAACATTCACCTCAAAAATACCCCCCCCCCCAATGTGAACTACAACAGCAAATGGTTAATAAATTATACTACCTGGCAGTGTAGACTCATATAATCCAGGTTAAAGCAGATAACCTGGGATCAGAGTCTGGTATATAGGGTAGTGTAGATCCAGCTTCAGGGCTCTTGGATCTGGATTTAAGAAATTTGGTTTGCTCTGGAGCGTCCACAGGCACACATATTTATTTATTTATATTTATATATTTATTTATTTGCCCTGCTTCTATACCGCCTCTCTCTCTCAGCCCGAAGGCGACTCGAGGCGGTGAACAAGCGTCAACAAGTGCCCACATACAATACATCACAAGATAAAAACAGTCATATAAAAACATATAAAATTTACAATTAAAAACTACAAAATACAAATCTCAGCTCCACAATCTTAAAATCGGTTTCCGTTTCGTTGTCATACTCATCCTTGATCTCAATTAAAGTTCATCTGTGAACGCTTGCTCGAAAAGCCAAGTCTTGACTTTCCTACAAAATGTCAGGAAGGAGGGGGCCAATCTGATGTCACTAAGAAGGGAGTTCCAAAGCCGAGGAGCCACCACTGAGAAGGCCCTGTCTCTCGTCCCCACCAGGCGCACCTGGGAAGCAGGCGGGATCGAGAGCAGGGCCTCTCCGGATGATCTTAAGCATCTTGATGGTTCATAGGGAGAGATGCGTTCGGACAGGTAAGTTGGACCAGAACCGTTTAGGGCTTCAAAGGCTAAAGCCAGCACTTTGAATTGTGCCCGGTAGCAAACTGGTAGCCAGTGGAGCTGGCGCAACAGGGGAGTTATGCACTCCCTGAGTGCCGCTCCTGTTATCAACCTGGCTGCTGTCTGTTGGACCAATTGAAGCAGTCTTCAAAGGCAGCCCCACGTAGAGAGCGTTGCAGTAATCTATACGGGATGTAACCAGAGCATGGACTACCGTGGCCAAGTCAGACTTCCCAAGGTACGGGCGCAGTTGGCGCACAAGTTTTAACCGTGCGAATGCTCCCCTGATCACCGCCGAAACCTAGGGTTCCAGGCTCAGCAATGAATCCAGGATCACTCCCGGATATAATCTGTTCAAAACTGCCATTGATTCTGGTTCAAACTGAATCCAGGATTTTTTTAAAAAAGCTTCTTCAGCAAAAAAAAAAAAATACTGGTTGAAAACAGCTGATTAGCATTTGAGTTAAAGCAGAGAAAGTCAATCCACTCAGCCATATAACCCAGAATATCAAGGCAGAATAACCCACAATATCTGCTTTGAATGGGATTATCTGAGTCCACACTGCCATATATCAGACTTTACACATTTCCCAAGTGATTTGTATCATGACTACCCAACTGATTATTTTTTGAATGGAAATGCGTCCAATATAGTTTCTCTATAAAATATTTGAGTCCTAAGACATGTGAGGTGTAAGTATGACAAATAAGTAGGACATTAAAAAGTAACTTTCAGAACTCCTGGCAAGCACAACCTATGGCCGTGGAGTCTGGGAGCGGTGTTCCAGAACGCAGCCGTTCCAAATCCTGCAATTAATAATGTAAAGAAAGCAGCATTACCATAAGATACAAAAAAGATTAGGATATCGGGATCTCCATCCGTTTTATGAAGTTGAGAGGGATCACAGCACTCCAAACCTGGAAAGCCTTGGCGACTGCTGATTCCGTGTCTTCCATAGACATGCCAGAAGTCGTGTTAACCACCCTTTGAAGAAAGGCAAATAAACATCGTATTAATCATGAGGAAATAGTTGCTTCTTTCGTCCCATTTCAAAAAAGATCAAACATAGCTTACTTGTAAGTCAAGCAAGTCTTGTTCCATCTTGGTCTTCCTTCGAAAGTGCTATATTCGGAGACATCGGGCATTCCACATCTGGACCGTTTCATTACTTCCATAGTTTCGTCATTAACTGCTCCTGTTGGTGTCAAGCCGAAAAATATCTGGAGTGCTTTTATAAATTTTGCTAGGTTGAACTCGTTTTCTGATTTTCTCATATAGTACCTTTTCAGGTAAGCCTGGTAGGGCAAAGATAGAGGGGAGCTAGTTAAGGCTGTGTCTGTAACCATAAAGACGGAGCACAAACATTTTTTTAAAAACAAAAACAAACAGTATCTGAACAGATTTTACCTATTTTTAGAACAGTTGTATCCTGAGTTACCACTCACAGAGAATCTCCCAGAAAATCTACACCAGGGCTGCTCAGAACGGTGATCGCGATCACCAGAGTGATCTTCGGGCCCCTCAACAGATATTTTTGCTGTTGGTCCTCTTCACGCGCCCCTACACGCTGCAAAGAAGTCCTCCGTCGTTGCTCCTCCCCGCTCCCTGCTCGCGCGCCGCCTCCAAAAGCTCCAGAGTCCAAGAGGCACAATGAGCCCCCTCTTTTGGATTCCTCCTCCTCCCTCCGTCCTTCTCCAGCCACTCAGAGTCGTAGGAGACCAAAGGGGGTGGGCCTGGATGACGCGATGCATGGCTGGCCCCGCGTGCATGCGCAGAAGCACCCATTCTGCCTCTCGGACTTCTTGTGAGCTCTTGGAGGCAGCACGCATGCTGGCGGCGTGGAAATAGGAGCAATGACAGAGGGGGAGAAGAAGAAGGACGCTTTGGGGTCATTTCCCTACCGCATCTCAAAGGTCGGTCTTTTTTACTTTGGGGTGGGGGCTTGATTGTTCTGTGGCATGTATCTTTGTTTATTTTTAATGTTTAAAAATGGCCTTTTAGCTCCAAAGCCTCTCTGCTTGCTTTGTTCCTTGAGAAATATATGTTGGGGAATATGGAAATGTGGGAGAAATAGGGTGGTTGGATGTATTTTTGCATGCCCCTTTGTTTACCTTGCTGAGTATTAAATGGCCTGGTAGTTCAAAAGCCTCTTTTCTTACTTTCTGGCTGATAATATGTGTGGTAATACGGCAGTGTGGGAGAAATGGGGTGGTTGGATGTATTTTTGCATGCCCCTTTGTTTACCTTGCTGAGTATTAAATGGCCTTGTAGTTCAAATGCCTCTCTTCTTACTTTCTGGCTGATAATATGTGTGGTAATACGGCAGTGTGGGAGAAATGGGGTGGTTGGATGTATTTTTGCATGCCCCTTTGTTTACCTTGCTGAGTATTAAATGGCCTTGTAGTTCAAAAGCCTCTCTTCTTACTTTCTGGCTGATAATATGTGTGGTAATACGGCAGTGTGGGAGAAATGGGGTGGTTGGATGTATTTTTGCATGCCCCTTTGTTTACCTTGCTGAGTATTAAATGGCCTTGTAGTTCAAAAGCCTCTCTTCTTACTTTCTGGCTGATAATATGTGTGGTAATACGGCAGTGTGGGAGAAATGGGGTGGTTGGATGTATTTTTGCATGCCCCTTTGTTTACCTTGCTGAGTATTAAATGGCCGTGCAGTTCAAAAGCCTCTCTTCTTACTTTCTGGCTGGTAATATGTGTGGTAATACGGCAGTGTGGGAGAAATTGGGTGGTTGGATGTATTTTTATGCTCTGTTTTATATTGTTGTTATTAAATTGAAATGTTGCTGTTTTATAACTTCATTTCATGTAAACTGTCCCGAGCCTGCTGGAAGGAGCGGTACATAAAAATGAATAATAAATATAAATAAATAAATAAGAAAATAGTTATACGTTTTACATTTCTGGGTAGGTGATCTTTGGGACTTGGTTTTTTAATCAGTAACTCCCATGCTGAAAAAGTGTGAGCACCCCTGCTCTACATTGTGGGTATTGCAATTGTGGCCCTCAAGATTTGTCTTGACTACAACTGTATCATCCCTCACCATTGGTCATACTGACAACACTCTGGAAGCTGTAGTCCAAAAATATAGGTAACACATATTTATTTATTTATTTATTTATTTATTTATTCCCACCATTTCTACCCCGCTTCTACTCAACCCCTGAGGGAGGGGGGGACTCAGAGCGGCCTAACAACGGCAACGATTCGATGCCACATAGTATACATATAATAAAAGCAAACAGTTAAGAATAAAATACATTAAAACACAGCTAGAATTAAAATACATTAAAAATACAATTAACATTAAAATGCATCGTGCACATTCACAGCAGTTAAAACAGTATTCCATCCATAAGGATTAGGTCTTGTCCACCAGATTGCCATCTCCACCCAATCAAAGTGCCGCATCGTGCTAAAGTGCAAACGCTTGGTCCCATAACCAGGATTTCACTTTTTTTCTGAATGCCAGGAGGGATGAATCTGATCGAATATCAATAGGGAGTGCGTTCCACAGATGGGGAGCCACCCTATCCCTCGTCCCCACCAACTGCATTTGAGATGTAGGCGGGAGCGAGAGCAGGGCCTCCCCGGATGATCTTAAGGTACAGGATGGGACGTAGCGGTTGATGCGTTCGGACAAGTAAGCTGGGCCAGAACCGTATAGAGCTTTAAAGGTCAAAACCAGCACTTTGAACAAGTATAATTAGTAGGGTTGGGCTTTCGGAAAAAGAAAATAAATTAGTTCGTATTAGATCCGTTCAAAATGCTAATTTTGAGCTTTTCCGCAATTCCCCCGCCAAACCGGAAGTGGACTTTGTTTAATGCACTTCGTGGGCCCAAAAGTTCTTTATTATTGTAATTATTTCGTATGCCCCCCAACAGGAAAATTATCACCTCCAAAATACTGTAGCTTTCAAGACATTACTCACAGTCAGATCGGGGCCTTTCTATGCTCTGAGTCTAATTTAACTGAAAGGCCTTCCTGTAGGAAGTGAAAAAGCAGCCGGAACCATAGAGATCCACAGCGCGACTCCTAGGGCGGCTGGGAGGACTGAGGAAAAAAGCCGTTTAAACCCCAGGGAAATTAGACTAGATAGAAGGACAGACGAGGAGGACATGAGAAAGGCTGAAACAATGGGAGCAGGGAGTGAAAAGAGCACGGAGAGGAGAAGGAAAAGTGCATAGTCAAGGAAAAGCCATAGAGGACAAACGGAGATCCCTAGAGAGCTTTGGAAAACTGAAGGGGGAAAAGCTGGAGTGAGAAGAGCAGTAGAGAAGCAACTTCTAGACCAGAGGTGCGCAACTATTTTATAATAATATATTAATAATATTTATTCCTTATATTTTCCTGCAAGGAGGCCCTGGCCTTTTATTATAATAAATAGTAATATTAATAATAATATATCTATTCCTTATATTCTCCTGCAAGGAGGCTCTGGCCTTTTATTATAATAAATAGTACTATTAATAATAATATATCTATTCCTTATATTCTCCTGCAAGGAGGCCCTGGCCTTTTATTATAATAAATAGTAATATTAATAATAATATATCTATTCCTTATATTTTCCTGCAAGGAGGCCCTGGCCTTTTATTATAATAAATAATAATATTAATATTAATTCCTTATATTTCCCTGCAAGGAAACCCAGGCATATTATTATAATAATATATTAATAATATTAATTCATTATATTTCACTCCAAGGAGGCCCAGGCATTTTATAATAATAATAATAATAATAATTCCTTATATTTCCCTCCGAGCAGGCCCAGGCATTTTATATAATAATAATAATAATAGGTCCCAGTGAATTGCACTCCAGAGAAGAAGGGAAATGTTGCCCCTTGATTTGCCTGTGCTTAAAACAGTGTCAGTCCTGTTTCCCTGCTTTGGGGAATTTAGAACTAATCACGAAATTTGTAATTACTTACAAAACAGTTAAGAATTTTTTTGAAATTTTTTTGTAAGTCATTACGTTAAGCATTTAAAAAAATCCCCCCCATTGGTTTTTAGAACCGCGATTTTTGGGTTCTAAACCAACCCTAATAATTAGTCTATGAAACATGTGAACAAGTATAATTAGTCTATGAAAGCTTACATCAGTGTTTCCTAATCAGTGTGCCATGGCACACTAGTGTGCCGTGAGCGATCATCAGGTGTGCCGTGGGAAATTGGAACCTCCAACACCCATTCTTTCCCCTCCTGCCGAACACTTTCTTCTTTACTCGGGCTCCCTTCTTCCCAACGTGGGCGCGTTCAGGAGGGGAGGGGGGAGGGAGGAAGACTTGACCAGTGCGGGCACTACTGCACAGATTCACCCCACGTCTTCCTCCCTCCTCTTCTCCTCCTGAACATGCTCATGCGGCCCCCTTGGATCAAAATATATGATATAATATAATGTTACATTGCATTATTATTTAATATAATATATTATAATGTCAATATATTGTATTATGTTATAGTATAATAATTGTAAGGTAATAATAATAATAGTATGATTACGGTATGGTGTGTTGTATATGCATTTGGTATTGGTGGAGTTGTATTGTAACACAGTATAATACTGCCAATGATAATGTGATATAATAATTATACCGTGATATTATAATTTGTATACTATATGTTGTAGTGCAATATGATGTGTAGTGCTGATGTTGTGCTATGACAGTAATGTTAATTGTTTTTTCAGTTTGCTGTAAGCCACTGTTTCCCAACCAGTGTGCCGTGGCACACTAGTGTGCCGTGAGCAATCATCAGGTGTGCCGTGGGAAATTGGCACTCTCCTCGCTCCTAGCAGCCCCCTCACAGGTTTCCAAGAAACAAATTGAGCCTCTCCACTTGGAAATGTTGGTTTTTAAAAACTATTTTACTGGAGAGTTGCCTCCCCCTAACAGCTTCATGACATCCATAGTTAACTGGAAGAAAGTTTCACTCAGGGTGAAATTTCACAAAGTTCTGGAGAACAAGCTCTATGAGGAGCGGCTTGAAGAGCTGGGCATGTTTAGCCTGAAGAAGACAAGGCTGAGAGAAGACATGATAGCCATGTACAAATATGTGAGAGGAAGTCATATATATGTTGTGTTCATCGAAACAGGCCCAGGTTTCACACTGAGTGTATAAATACATTAAAAAACATATTAACTATTTGTATGACTGTGTTAGAGTGTCATTTTGTGTCATTTTGGTTGGTGGTGTGACCCAGGATTTTGTAAATGTAAAAAATGTGCTGTGGCTCAAAAAAGGTTGAAAAACACTGCTGTAAGCCACTCCGGCAATATTGTTATATGTACATTGTAAGCCACTCTGGCAGTATTGTTGTTTGCTGTAAGCCGCTCTGAGTCCCCTTCGGGGTTGAGAAGGGCGGCATATAAAAATAGTAAATGAATAAATAAATAAAATGGCGGCAGAAGTGGCAGTGTGAGCAAAGTGAGGCCAAGCGAGCAGAGCGAGGCTGAGAAGAAGGGAGCCCGAGTGGAGAAGAAAAAGTAAGTGTTGGGCAGGAGGGGGAAGAAAGGGGGCGAAGGGGAAGGAAGAGGTCTCTGTCGAAAGCTGGCATGGGCAGACTTGGACCTTCCAGGTGTTTTGGACTCCAACTCCCACCATTCCTAGGCCTCAGGCCCTTTTCCTTTTCCCTCCTCAGCCACTTAAGCAGGAAAGGGCCTCAGGATGTTAGGAATGGTGGGAGTTGAAGTCCAAAGCACCCAGAGGGCCAAAGTTTTCCCATGCCTGTTTTAGGGACCTTCAAGTGGTGAGCCTCCTTCCAACATTGTGATTCTGGATAGAAAACAAACAACAACATAACATGATATTGCTTGAGTCCACAGTGCTCTCTGGGTGTAGGTGAACTACAACTTCCAAACTCAAGGTCAATTCCCAAGCAAACCCTTTCAGTACTTTCTGTTGGTAATGAGAGTTCAATATGCCAAGTTTGGCTCAATTCCATTGTTGCAAGAGTTCAGGATGCTCTTTGATTGTGTGCTAACTATAAATCCCAGAAACTGTAACTCCCAAATGTCAAGGTCTATTTTCCCCAAACTCCGTCTGTGTTCACATTTGGGCATATTGAGTATTCATGCCAAGTTTGGTCCTGATCCAACATTGTTTGAGTCCACAGTGCTCTCTGGATATAGGTGAACTACAACTCCAAAACCCAAGGTCAATGCCCACCAAACTCTTATAGTATTTTCTCTTGGTTATGGGAGTTCTGTGTGGGAAGTTTGTGCCTTTCTGCCATTCCTGCCAGGACATCTATGTTGTGTTCATCGAAACAGGCCCAGGTTTCACACTGAGTATATAAATACATTTAAAAACATATTAACTATATTGTAACCACCCAAGCTCTTGGACTCTGGAAACCTCTACGCTTAAGCCTCTGTTTGAATAAACTTTATAGTTCTTTGATTAAAAAAAACATATTAACTATACAGTATGTATTACTGTGTTAGAGTGTCATTTTTGTCATTTTGGTTGGTGGTGTGCCCCAGGATTTTGTAAATGTAAAAAATGTGTCATGGCTCAAAAAAAGGTTGAAAAACACTGGCTTACATGACCAACTTCATTCCCTCAATTAGCCTTTCAGGTGCTACAAGATCCCTTTACATGTTTATGTTTCAGATTGCAACAAATATGTCTCCGAAGCCCAAACACGGTAACGTTCCCAAGCTCTGAATTTCTACTCTTTTAATGGACATCAGCATTATTGGAACCATAGGTGAAGCAATAGGTGAATGAAAGGCCATTTGGGGCGTACCTGTTGTAAACACCAATTCTCATGCTGAGGTTCACTTACAAAATTATCTATACTCTCATTAATTTCCACTGAAGACTTTCATCCAGTTTTACGGGTTGATCCATCCTTTGGCATGCATTGAGCATTTGAAATGTGGCTTAAGTGTCTTGTAATTCGTTTGCCACCTTGATTTCATTGGATCTACTTGTTGTTTTCAGCTGGAGAAAAGCTACACACTTTACAAATATCATTTAATGCAGTGTTTCCCAACCAGTGTGCCGGGGCACACTAGTGTGCCGTGAGCGATCATCAGGTGTGCCGTGGGAAATTGGAACCTCCAATACCCTTACTTATTAAAGGAGTGCCGCTACGTCACAGTACAAAATGCACAATTAATCCTACATAATCATACACAAAAAACACATTCAAAGTACCCAATCCTGTTGGAGAAAATAAAAGTCTTACATAAGGTAGTTCGGCGTGGTCGCCACAGAGAGCGGAGGAGTTGCGAACCTGGAAGTAGCGAGTTCACGGAGCGTTCCTCTATGGGAAACCCGCGATATTTGATGAAATCACGGAAGTGAGTGCAAAGAACAAACTGTATCCTCACAATGTTATCCAATGTCAGTTCCAGGATCCGCACAATTACACAGTCAGTTTGCGGACAATTTAAAGAAGCAGCACCATAATCATAGCGACAAGGTAGAAAATCACGTAGATAATCACATATATTCAAACTGCCAGAGGCTGAAGATAGATGTGGCAATGGAATCGAAAGCTGGCATGGGCAAACTTGGACCTTCCAGGTGTTTTGGACTCCAACTCCCACCATTCCTAGCAGCCTTGGGCCCTTTTCCTCCCCCCTCAGCCACTTAAGCAGGAAAGGGCCTCAGGCTGTTAGGAATGGTGGGAGTTGGAGTCCAAAGCACCCAGAGGGCCGAAGTTTTCCAATGACTGACAGCTGTTGAGCAAGACCTTCGTGTGTGTCTTTCTGCCATTCCTGCCAGGATATCTATGTTGTGTTCATCGAAACAGGCCCAGGTTTCACACTGAGTGTATAAATACATTTAAAAACATATTAACTATATGTATGACTGTGTTAAGAGTGTCATTTTGTGTCATTTTGGTTGGTGGTGTGCCCCAGGATTTTGTAAATGTAAAAAGTGTGCTGCAGCTCAAAAAAGGTTGAAAAACACTGATTTAATGTATCTCAACAACAAAATACTGTTTTCGAAATATGAGCACAACACTACCGATTCGGTTCTATGCAACAGCTGATAAAACTTTGAGGGATTACATACCGTTACGAAGTTGTCATTGATCCCGAGCAATGGCTTTACTTTCTCGGCAATTGGCTTTAGGACTTTCTCTTTTATGATCGATCCCAGTAGAGATTTCGGAGCGACTGGAGGGGCAAAACTGCAAGGAAGCAGCATGAGAAAGCATAACAGTACAATGTGCCTCATGATGGGAGTTGTCAGTCTCTGTTGAACACAGTTCGCCTTTGACCATCAATGTATCCCAGCCGCAGAGGCCAGAGTTTATATAAGCCTGACCAGTGGCATCTTGTCAAAATGCAGGTGACTCAATTTATGGCACTTACCCGCTTCTTTGTTCATGTTTCTATTTTCTTCCCCCCAAGTGTCATGATCTCAAATTGATGAGGAGGAAGCATTAAATGACATCTCACCTCTTTGTCCTCCTTGTTGACATTTCCATGGATGCCCTGGCTGAGCAGGAGGTATTTTGTTTCCCCTCTCCTCCATTCTCAACCCTTCTTTCACCCGCCAAAGCCAAAGGATACAGGGAAGTTGGCTCCCTTCAACTCAACCAACACATCTCTTGATTGACCCCACCTTTTTCACTTGCCCAGTCCTTTGTTTCCCACTGAGTCTCCTTGGCCAGGTAGAGAAGTCCAAAGCTGAGGACGTGTTCACAATTTAGCGTTATAGTTACTGTATATACTCAAGAATAAGCCTAGTTTTTCAACCCCTTTTTAAGACTGAAAAAGCTCCCCTTGTCTTATACTTGAGTCGAGATTATTTATTATTTTACTCTGTTATTAGTATTATTTTTATTACATTTCTTATTTTACTCTATTTATTATTATTATTACATTTACATTATTTTACTCTATTATTTTATTATTATTACATTTATTATTTTACTCTATTTATTATTATTATTACATTTACATTATTTTACTCTATTGTTTTATTATTACATTTATTATTTTACTCTATTTATTATTATTACTACATTTACATTATTTTACTCTATTATTTTATTTTATTATTATTACATTTCTTATTTTACTCTATTTATTATTATTATTACATTCACATTATTTTACTCTATTATTTTATTATTATTACATTTTTATTTTACTCTATTTATTAATTATTATTACATTTACATTATTTTACTCTATTATTTTATTATTATTACATTTATTATTTTACTCTATTTATTATTATTATTACACTTACATTATTTTACTCTATTGTTTTATTATTACATTTATTATTTTACTCTATTTATTATTATTACTACAATTACATTATTTTACTCTATTATTTTATTATTATTACATTTATTATTTTACTCTATTTATTATTATTATTACATTTACATTATTTTACTCTATTATTTTATTATTATTACATTTATTATTTTACTCTATTTATTATTATTATTACATTTACATTATTTTACTCTATTATTTTATTTTATTATTATTACATTTCTTATTTTACTCTATTTATTATTATTATTATTACATTTACATTATTTTACTCTATTTTTTTATTTTATTATTACCGTATTACATTTCTTATTTTACTCTATTTATTATTATTAATATTACATTTACATTATTTTACTCTATTATTTTATTTTATTATTATTACATTTATTATTTTACTCTATTTATTTTATTATTATTACATTTCTTATTTTACTCTATGTTTATTATTACATTTCTTTTTTTACTCTATTTATTACTAGCTTGGGGACCCGGCGGTGCCCGGGTTATTTGAGAAAGACATTGTGTGCCAAGTTTGGTCTTTGGTACTTCAAGTCCCATCATCCATGGTCCACCCTCCTGTAAACTGTAGAAGGATGGAGACTGGGTCACGGGGGCACAGGGTGCCAAGTGTAGTTTTTTAAGGTCTTTGTTCAGGGCTGCAGTGGTCTGTGGGAAATGAAGGCTTTGAAAGTACTACAAATCCCATAATCCATGGAGGTACCTCAAGTCCCACTCTTCTCCATACGGCAGTAGAATGTAGTGTGGGTCATAGGGGCACTGTGTGTCAAGCTTGGTATTGCATTGGGCCTCTGTGTGGCAAGTGTGGTCCTGATCCGTCATTGGTGTGGGCTTGATCGATCTTCGTTCGCGAAGTAATGCCGAGAGAGAGAGAGAGAAGCCATGAAAACTCACTGGGTGATCTTGGACAGGTCACGTTCCTCAATCACACTCAAGAAAACCATGTGATAGGTTCAAGTTAGGTTCATCACAAGTCAGAAATGACATGAAGATACACAATGGTAAAAGTGTTGATTAAATTAACAGTAATTAACTCTTCCTGTTTATTAAACTGACAGAATGAACCGTCTTCTGGTGTTTAGAACCAAAGAACCACCATAATTTATAGCAAGAAATTGTACAATTGGATGAATATCTTGTTTTTCGCTTTTCACATATTGCTGGCCATAAAGAAATCCCTTGTAATAAACAAGGACGTTCTGGTGACTAAGTAACTTCAGAGAGCAAAACAATGTATCATTTAGCACCTATTTTTGGAAACCTTAACACTTAAATTGTTAATTTGTGTGGTGGGGCTCAAGCTGGTGCACTACAATTCCCTTATACCAGGGCTGTCCAACTGGCGGCCCGGGGGCTGCACACGGCCCCCAGCCCCTTCCCTACGGCCCCAAGCTTTTAATAAAAAATAAAATTGAAAAATAAAATAATTTTTTTTTTAAAAAAACCCTACTTCCGGGTTCGGAGCAAGTATCGCAAGAATACGCAATCCACACGGGATTTCGCTGTCAACGCGAGATCACGCCGGCGTTGACAGCGAAATCCCGTGTGGATTGCGTATTCTCGCGATACTCTTCGGCTACTCTACTACTGGATCGCTGAGGCCCCCCCTCATGTATTAAATATAAAATTAAATATATTTAAAGATGAAATAAGGGGAGGTGGGATACATTAAAATAAGGGGGGAGGGGAGGATGGAATTAAATATATTTAATATTAAATAAAAATAAGGGGAGAGGGGAGGATGGAATTAAATATATTTAATATAAAATAAAAATAAGGGGAGAGGGCGGAGCGGGGGGGGGGAGGGGGGCGGGGCCGTGAGCGGGAGGCAGACCCTACGGCCCCCCAGGTCATCAGTGACCGGAATTCAGGCCCCTGGGCCGGTAGAAGTTGGACAGCCCTGCCTTATACCAAGGGTAGATTTCCCACTGTTTAGTAGTTGTTGGTTTGCAACAACCTCCGTGTTTTGCAACAGTACAATGGCAATGAAGCTATTCTATTATTTCCTCAGTAGGGTTGCCACTTTTTGATATAAGAAATAAGAGACATTTACCTAAAATACGGGATTTTTCACAAAAAATTAGGGACCCTTCATAAGAACGTGAAAATCAAACCTTAGGTCTAAATAGTTTTAGTAACAGAATAAGATAATGATTGAAATTCAGAAAAGGAACTGACTTACATCCTCTTAACAGTACATATATATACTAGCTGTACCCGGCCACACCAGAGCCGTGGAGGGGGGCCCGTCGTCATCGCTGAAGTTGGGGTTTCGAGTGCTGCCGCTGAGGCCTCGACACCAACTGAGGCCCCGGCGCTGGCTGCTGAAGACCTAAAAGGAGGAGGGAGGCCCGCTGTCTTTGCCGAAGCCGGGGCCTGGGCTGCGGAGGTCTCAGCGGCAGCACTCACACCCCAGCTTTGGCGATGACGACGGAGGCCTCTTCCTTTTAGGTCTTCAGCCGCCAGCGCTGCCGCCAGCCGTTCCCCAGCGGAGGCGCTGGCTGCTGAAGACCTAAAAGGAGGAGGGAGGCCCGTTGTCTTCGCCGAAGCCGGGGCCTCGGTTGGTGTTGCAGCCCGGGCTCCGGAGGCCTCCGCTACAGCAACTGAGGCCTCGGCTTCGCTCCTTTTAGGTCTTCAGCAGCCAGCGCTGCCGCCAGGGAATGGCTGGGGGCAGCGCTGGCTGCGGAAGAGCTAAAAGGAGGAGAGAGGATTGTCGTCCTCAATATAACACACAAAGCTATCCCAAAGAATATAGTGGGGCAGAACTGAGGGAGAAGTCAATAACCAGTCATAGCGTCATAAAAAGTCACTCTTAGTGCATTAATAACATATGTGCTCAATGGCTTAACAATATCACAAATGGTGCAATGTCATGCAATTCACACAAAGTACAGAGAATACATGTCGCAATAATAGCAAAGACACAAAAAGCCCTTACAATCTACTGGGCAAAAACGACGCTCGCACTCAGTCTATGTAACCCTGTAAATAGTCGGAGTCTAATAACTCACGAACTACGGTCTGAGTCAACGGGGGAGCCTTGAAGCGTGGAAGAGCTGGCAAACTGCCGAGTGGGCAATGTATGCCAGAACATTTACATTGTAATTTCTATTGGGACAAATTGACACCTCCCCCATTTTGAAATTGATTGAAGATTTGAAGTTTTTTTTATTGTGGAAATTACCAGTTTAATCAAGATCAAATACAAATCATTGGTGTGATTGCTTCCCCTCCCTCCCAAAATCTACACATGTAGGTCAGAACAGTGCTTACAATAATTGTTACATTATTTCTCCCCTTTCATCCCTGGAGCGCGCCTACAGTCCCTGCCAGACCCTGTGTCTGTGTGTGTGTGTGGCGGGGCCTGCAAACAGGCCCGGAACACACCTACAGGCCTTACCACGCGCCACACATGCCCCGCTACACTCTCCGAATATGTGTGTGAGAGGGGGCCTTCAGGCAGGCCCGGAGTGTCCCAGGCCTGGCCAAATGCAGACAATGGTGATCCAAGCCACGGTCATCTTGAGATTGGATTACTTTAACGCGCTCTACGTTGGCCTTCCTCTGTCGATGACCCGGAAGCTCAAGCACCTACAGTCCCTGCCAGACCCTGTGTGTGTGTGTGGCGGGGCCTGCAAACAGGCCCGGAACACACGTACTGGCCTTGCCAGGCGCCACACATGCCGTACTACACTCTCCGAATATGTGTGTGAGAGGGGGCCTTCAGGCAGGCCCGGAGTGTCCCAGGCCTGGCCAAATGCAGACAATGGTGATACAAGCCACGGTCATCTCGAGACTGGATTACTGTAACGCGTTCTACGTTGGCCTTCCTCTGTCAGTGACCCGGAAGCTCAAGCTGGTGCAGAACACTGCCACCCGACTCCTGTCTGGTACGCCAGCTGGTAGTCACATAACACCTACCTTGCAGGATCTGCACTGGCTCCCAATTGAGCACCGGATCACCTTCAAAGTGTTGGCACTCACCTTTAAGGCCTTGCACGGCCTGGGGCCAGCGTATCTAAGGGACCGTCTCTCCCCATATTGCCCTACGAGATCACTGCGGTCGGAAGGTACCAACCTACTAGACATTCCATCTGCGAAGTCAGCTAAATTAATGGCAACTCGCAGGAGGGCGTTTTCCGTGATTGCGCCCACACTGTGGACCGCCCTCCCATCCAAGATCTCCTGCCTTTCAGGCAGGCTTGCAAGACCTATTTATTCCAACAGGCTTTTGGCCTATAGGTCTTACTATGCATAACCCGCCATGTCTGTAATTCTCTACCTGTTGTGCCTGTATCCCTCACATCAGGCTTTTAACTCTGTTGTTTTAGACTGTGTTGTACTTGCTGTGTTTTTAACCCGTTTTAATATGTTGTTGTATCTTGCGTATGTGAGCCGCCCCGAGCCTCCCGGGAGTGGCGGCATAGAAGCTCAATAAATAGATAAATAAGTAGATAAATAAATAAATAAAAAGGCAATTTTGGTTCAGTACGAAAGCAGGCTTTCGTGTCGAGCAGATTTCTGTGTGTGGAGGGGGCTTCATGCTTCCAAAGAAACAGAAGACACGAAAGACATGAACGAAAGGGCACACAACTAATAGACACAGTCTTGTAGGTATTAAATATTAAATTGTTTGTTCTCACTGTCTCAATTTTTCTGATTATAGTCGTGGATTGCACTTTGTTGACTCAGGTATGACTTCAATATTGAATGTGGTCAAAACAATTCAGGGCTCTCTGACCTCGCTCTCAGCTTAGTTCTTTTCCAAGCAAAAGCTTGTTTATATAATTATATAATTCCAAAGTACACACTTTATTTTATGTTATGAAGTACATTTTTGTCTTGGCTCCATATAATATTGTGCCGATCTCAATATATGATGGTAGTGCAAATCAGCTAATTGTGTAACAGGAATCTTTCTTCAGTGTTTACCTCCTCTTTATCATAATACTAGCTGAGGACCTGGCGGTGCCCGGGTTATTTGAGGAAGGCATTGTGTGCCAAGGTTGGGTCCTATTAGATGTGTATGTGGCTTGCAGTGGTTTCAGGAACTGAGTGAAGGTACTGCGAGTCCCATTGGCCATGGTCCACCCCCCTCCAAACAGCACCAGGATGTAGAGTGGGTCATGGGGGCTGTGTGTGTCACATTTGGTCTTGATCATTCTCTGGATGAGGGTTGCAGTGGTGTCTGGAAGCTAGGGAAGGTACTGGAAGTCCAATCATCCATGGTCCCCCATTGTCCAAACTGCACCAGGATGTAGAGTGGGTCATGGGGGCTCTGTGTGCCAAGTGTGGTCTTGAGCAGTCATTGGATGAGGGTGGCAGCAGTCTCAGAAAGTGAGTGAAGGTACTTCAACTCCCATCATCCGTGGTCCATCCCACTCAAAACTGCACCAGGATGTAGAGTGGGTCATGGGTACTCTGTGTGCCAAGTTTGGGCCTGGTCTCTGATTTGTAGGGGCTGCAATGTTCTGTGAGAAATGAATTGGGGGAAGGTATTGCAAATCCCATCATTTGTGAGCCATCCTGCCATAAACCGCAGCAGGTTTGTAAAGTGGGCCATTGGGCCTCTGTGTGCCAAGTTTGGTCCTGATTCATCATTGCTGTGGGCCACAGTGCTCTAAGGAAGTGAATTAAAGTACTGCAAGTCCCATCATCCATGGTCCATCCTCCGTCAAACTGCACCAGGATGTAGGGTGCATCTTGGGGGGGGGTGTCTGTGTGCCAAGTTTGGTCTTGTTCTGTCATTGTTGGGGGGCCTAGTCAGGAAAATCAAGTTAAGGAAGCCTTGCTGTCAATTTTGGGCCTGGTCTGTGATTTATAAGGGCTACAGTGTTGTTTGGGAAGTGAATGAGGTGAAGGTACTGCAAATCCCATAATTCGTGGCCCATCCTGCCCTAAACCACACCAGGTTGTGAAGTGGGCCATTGGGCCCCTGTTTGCCAAGTTTTGTCCTGATCCGCCATTGCTGTGGGCCACAGTGGCTGACTGCCTGAGGCCTTTCCTTTTTCTTCTGAGTCACTTTAGAATGTTGGAATGTGGTTGCCAATCGGAGACCTTTATGCAGATACCATTTTAGTGGTAACCAATCCCCTCTGTCTGGGGCCGAAGAATGTTGGAGTTCTGAGGCTGGCGAATCAGAGCCTTTTATGCAAATAATCCCACTATGGCAGCCAATCGAAACGCTGGCACATATTCCTCCCTCCGCACCACCGCACCACCCACCACCTGCAAACACTGACTTTTATTATAAACATAGATAGATAGATTGTTTACCAAGAGAGAGGAAAAATATACTGATAGTTAATTGATCAAATATCTCTTGGGTAGAGCTATATTTTCAAAACCAACTCAAAACATACAAAGTAGATAAGGAGGTGAGGAGAGATTTGGCTGTGGAGGAGCGAGTTCCTTTTCTCACATCTAGGGTTGCCACTTGCCTCGTATTATACGGGACGCACCCTATTTTTGTTCTGAATTTTGTGCCCCATATTTTCAGCTCCTGTCCCGTATTGACAGGACAGGACAGGACAGGTGGCAGCAGGAGGCCCTCCCTCCGACCCATAATACCGGCTGTCAGGAATTGTGGGAGCTGGGAATCCAAAACACCTGGAGGGAAGGCCCAAGAACTGGGCTGTGTGGGTTTGTGTGTGTCTCTCTGAGGGGAGGGCAGCCGTTTTGGGAGCGGGGAAGGGCACTTCTGGGAAAGGGGAGATTTTGCGCATTCCATCCATCCACCCATCCATCCCTGCTGCCTTCCTTCCTTCTTTGGCCAGGTCTCTCCACCATCCCGGGAATGTGGCGCAGCAGGCTGGGAGTCAGCTGCATAAGATCTCCACTGACCAGAAGGTCAGGAGTTCAAGGCCTGCCCAGGTCAAGGTGAGCTCTCGACCAATTGTGTAGCTCATTGTCTGTCTATATATGTTTGTCTACGGCATTGAATGTTTGCCTGTATATGTGCATTGTGATCCACCCTGAGTCCCCTGTGGGGCGAGAAGGGCGGGATATAAATGATGTAAATAAATAAATAATAAATAAATCCCCACACGCCCCTCCCCTCCCTTGTGACGTCACCGCCTGCTCTTCTTCCCGTTCACCCTCCGTCCTTGTGTGTGCGCAGTGGGTTCCCAGTGGGAACCCACTGGGGCCCGGATTAACACTTTTTTGCACCCTAGGCCACACTTTGGAATTACTCCCCCCCCCCCACACATACCACTCAGACCCACACTTGGCTGGCTTTCGCTATGGTGCCTCCGGAGCAGAAGAGAAAGGCGAGTAGGCACCATCCCGCCACCTCCAATGTCCCCATGTATTCCCACTGGCTGGAAAGCTCCGCTGTGTTCTGAAGGTCTCCTCCGGAGTCGGGAGGCTTGGGGAGAGCACAGTGGGTGCAAACTAGCTCTAAAGGCACGCACGAGTGAGAGAGAGAGAGAGAGGGACAGAAAGAGCCAGTGAGAGAGAGAGAGAGAGCGCGAGAGAGAGAGCGAGAGAGAGAGCACGCATGCGAGAGAGAGTGAGAGAGAGCGCGCGAGCGAGAGAGAGAGCTCAAGAGAGTGAGCACACGCAAGAGAGATAGAGAGTGACAGAGAGAGCAAGCGAGAGAGAGAGCACACATGAGAGAGAAAGCGAGAGAGAGAGAGCACGGACGCGAGAGAGAGAGTGAGAGAGAGTGTGAGCGAGAGAGAGAGAGTGCACGAGCAAGCGAGAGAGCGAGAGAGTGAGAGAGAGAGCGCGCGAGACGGAGCAGAGACTTTGCCGGGAGAAGGAGCAAGGAGGGGCATGAGAAAGGGGGAAAGAGGGGCGCGGACCAGGGTTTTTTTTGGTCCATGATCTGCGCCCTTTCCCCTCGGCTTGCGCCCCTAGGCCATGACCTCATTGGCCTTATGGGTAATCCGGGCATGGTGAGGCAGAAGGGAAGCAAAGGGAAGTGACAGGCAGTGAGGAGAGCGGAGGAGGGAAGGAGTGCCCACTGCCCAGCCATGGAGGCGAAGGACTCCCAGTCCTCGTCGCTGTCGACTCCGTGGGGCAGGCGCCCCGTGAAGGCATCCTCAAGAACCCCTTCACCATCTCCAGCCTGGGCCTCGGCATGGTCTCGGGCTTGGGCCTAGGCCTGGCCTCCCTGCCCCGGGGCAGCGCGCACCGCAAGAGTGAAGAGGGCAAGAAGTGGGCCCGGCAAATGGAGGCGTGGCCCAGCACCGAAGGGTGAGCCAAAATTGAAAGTGGGCCTCTGCATTTTTTTCTGCATGTTTTGCCATACCTAATGCATTGTACTGCTATTATAATGCTATTATTAATATTATTATTAGTAGTACTGTATGTAGTACATACAGTACAATGCATTAGGTATGACAAAGCATGCAGAAACGTATTATGTCCTGTTAAGAGGGTGTCAGTCAGTTTCTTTTCTGAATTTCAATCATTATCTTATTCTGTTAATAAAACTATATTTATACCTAAGGTTTGACTTTGAAGTTTTTATAAAGTGTCCCTTTTTGTGTGAAAAATCCCATATTTTAGGTAAATGTTCTTTATTTTTTATATCGAAATGTGGCAACCTTACTCACAGTTCTCTAAGGAAATAATAGAATAGCTTCCTTGCCATTGTACTGTTGCAAAACACAGTGGTTGTTGCAAAGCAACAACGACTAAACAGTGGGAAATCTTCCCTTGGTATAAGGCAGTGTTTCCCAACCTTTTTTGAGCCGCGGCACACTTTTTACATTTGCAAAATCTTGGGGCACACCACCAACCAAAATGACACAAAATGACACGCTAACACAGTAATACGTATAGTTAATATGTTTTTTAATGTATTTATACACTCAGTGTGAAACCTGGGCCTGTTCCGATGAACACAACATAGATATCCTGGCAGGAATGGCAGAAAGACACACACTTCCCACACAGAACTCCCATAACCAAGAGAAAATGCTATAAGAGTTTGGTGGGCATTGACCTTGGGTTTTGGAGTTGTAGTTCACCTATATCCAGAGAGCACTGTGGACTCAAACAATGTTGGGTAAGGACCAAACTTACGGTCCCTGGGTCACTACTATATAATTTTACAATGGTAGTACCTTGAGTAAGGTAGGACACCAGGAGTGAAGTCCGTGTTTAACGGAAGAATGTAAAAGTTCACGGAGACCGCTCTATTTTGCCCAAACATGCAGGGCGCATGCGCAGGCTCGCTCAATGGCGAACCGCAGTGCAGGCTGGTCGTCGTAGTCTGTGTAGAACGCTGGCTAGGGCTGGTAAGGGCAATGCGCAGGCGCGGTGTTGCTCAGTGGCATTCCGCAAGGGAGCTTGGTTCTAGTAGTTTTCCCAAAGCCCGCGAAGCTTCTAGGACCAAGCTCCCTTGCGGAACGCCACTGAGCGACGCCGTGCCTGCGCATTGCCCTTACCAGCCCTAGCCAGCATTCTACACGGACTACGACAACCAGACTGCCCTGCGGTTCGCCATTGAGCGAGCCTGCGCATGCACCCTGCGTGTTTGGGCAAAAATAGAGCGGTCTCCGTGAACTTTTACATTCTTCCGTTAAACACGGACTTCACTCCTGGTGTCCTACCTTACTCAAGGTACTACCATTGTAAAATTATATAGTAGCGACCCAGGAACCGAGAGTTTATCACCAGTATTCTCTCGGCCACAGATTACTGTATTGGATTAATGTGTGTTATTACTGCATGTGCTCTATCTAACTGTACCTAAATTGTATGTTAGTTCTCACAGTGATGTACTCAGCTACTATGTTTTCGTTCTGTACTTAGAACACTGCACTATTATGTTCCCATTGCGGATTGTCAATTTTCTAACTGTGTACTTGCGAATATAATACTATTTTTGATAACCACTGATTATTGCTTGAATTACACACCTGAATTGCTTTTTCGTATTTACTACGGTGTAGCCCTCTGCTGTTTTGTAAGGACCAAACTTGGCACGAATACTCAATATGCTCAAATATGAACGCAGATGGAGTTCAGGGGAAATAGACCTTGACATTTGGGAGTTGTAGTTGCTGGGATTTATAGTTCCCCTACAATCAAAGGGCATTCTGAACCCCACCAATGACAGAACTGGACCAAACTTCCCACACAGAACCCCCAGGAGGCAAGAGGAGGTCTCTACTTGGGGAAGGGGAGGCCGGCCTTGCCAATGCATGGAGGGGGAGAGAACAAAAAGACAATGGGTGGGGAGGGGGATGTTTGTAATTTTGTGCCTTTATCGAGGTAGGTTTCTTAGGGTTTTTATACTTCAACACACTAGACTCCCCCCCCCCCCTTCCTGGAGGTTCCAATTTCCCAAGGCACACCTGATGATCGCTCACGGCACACTAGTGTGCCCCGGCACACTGGTTGGGAAACACTGGTATAAGGGAGTTGTAGTGTACCAGCTTGAGCCCCACCACCCAAAAGAAGGTAGTTTACTAATTTGTGTGGTACGCATACAATCGGAGGGGGACCCTGGGAAAGCAACAAGTCACACTGTGTTCAAAGTGCAACAAGGCCATGGCCTTGGGAACAAAGCTTCAATCCAAGCCACATTTCCTGAAAAGAAACTAAACAAACAAGAAGCAGTGCAAGGAAGTCATTTGAGGCAGGAGCTTTCATGATGTTTAAGTTTCCTTGAAATGATAACACACTGGCAATATAACAATAACAGGGATATTTATGTTTAATTAATCCATAAGAGAAGACAATAACTGCATTCTAAAAAATTGGCTGGTTATGGAAACAAGGATTTGTGAGATACGAGGGCGGGTCAATAAGTCCGTGACTTTTTGAATGAAACACAGGTTTTTGATTTTAAAAAATCATTTTATTTTCCAACGTCGTCTCCTTTGAGCTCTATACACTTTGTCCAACGTTTCTCCAATTTCTTTTTATCCCTTCCAAAAAATAAGATTTGTTGAGTTTCATCAAAATAGGTATTTGTTTGTGAGATGATTTCATCGTTGGAGTCAAATCTCTTTCCGCCGAGCCGTTTCTTCAGGTTTGGAAACAAGAAATAGTCACTCGAGGCTAAATCCGGAGAATAGGGTGGATGAGGGACCAATTAGTATCCCAATTCATGGATTGTTGCCATGGAAACTGCACATGTGTGCACCCTTGCATTATCCTGGTGCAAAATAACTTTTTTCTTGGCCAAATGCGGTCATTTTTTTTCCAAATCCTCATTAAATCGACCCAATAAGTTGGCATAATATTCGCCATGGATTGTTTTACCCTTTTGAAGGGAGTCAATGTGGATTATACCGCGTGCAGCCCAAAAAATGGTCGCCATGACTTTATTGGCTGACGAACCCACCTTGGCCTTCTTTGGTGCCGATTCACCCTGAGAAACCCTCTGTTTTGAGTGCTGTTTGGTCTCTGGTGTGTTGTGGTGGATCCATGTTTCGTCCACAGTTATGAAACGGCGCAAAATCTCATCCATATTGCGGTTGAACAACGCCAAGCACTCCTGCAAAATTGTCCCACAATTGCGTTTGTGGTCGATTGTGAGCAAACGCAGCACCCATCTTGCGGAAAGCTTTCTCATACCCAAGTGATCATTTAAAATTGAAACCACTGAGTCACGTGAGATGCTTATGGCTTCCACAATCTCTCGCACTCTCAATCTCTGATCAGCCAACACCATGTCGTGAATTCTTTCAATTGTGTCGGGTGTAGAGACCTCAACTGGGCGTCCAGAACGCTCGGGCATCTTCTGTGCTTGTATGGCCACAACAAAATTCAGTCAACCACTTTTTTACCATTGAAATGGATGGTGCAGAGTCCCCATAGCATTTATCGAGCTTAGCCTTGGTTTGAGTGATGGTTTTTCCCGCAATAATAATGCTTAATGAGCACACAAAATTCACTTTTTTCCCCATTTTCTCCTCAAATCAGGCGGTAGTCTGCTATCAATGGCTGTCAAACACAAACCAAATGACCCAGCTTGTTCAAATTTTGACAGGAGTCGACTGACAGGTGCTCAGGCCCGGATTAACACCTTTTTGTGCCCTAGGCCACACTTTGAAATTACGCCCCCTTTAAGCCAACCTCTAATGCCCCCCCCCCCACACATCACTCAGACTCCCAGGATCCTTGAGCCAAGGCAGTTAAATAGCATTAATTATAATAAGTGTAGATACCCCCCTTCTCTCAGAAAGGGGTCCTCGCTGGACCTGGACTGGGAAAAGAATGCGCGCAAGAGGAAGACAAGAGGAAGGAAAGGAAAGGAGGGTGGCATGAAGAGAGGAAAGCCCCCCCTCCCCCGGCGACTAGCAGCCTCTCCCTGAAGAGGAATGCGATTCCCCTTCTCCCTTTGGATAGCAGGAAAGGTGGGCACTGGGGGGAGGAGGGGAGGAGTGTAGAGGGGCAAGCAGGGCAAGGCAGAAGGGAGAAGGAACGGAGGCACCGAGAGAGAAAGAGACAGAGAGGGGGGGGGGGGAACAGCCGCCTTCCTTCCCTCCGTCCCTTCTTTCCACTACCCGCACTTTCCCCCCCAAAAGGAGCAAGGAGAATCCTGGCCTAATTCTAACCCTGCTTCTCTTTCTTTTTCCCCGCAGGCTCCGAATCCTTCTTCTTGCGCTCACCTCTCGATGTGAAGGCTGCCGTGGGGCGGCAACTGCGCCGAGATTCAAGCTGCCTCTGCCTCCTCCGCCATGTTCCTGGGGTGCCACGCATGCCCAGCAGCGGCCCGGGGGCTTCCCTCCTCCTCGCGCCCTCCTTCCTTGACAAGGGGGTGGGGCGGGGGCGAAGGGAGCACCATTCCCTCTTCCCCCACCCCCTCACAGCGCCCTCCCCCGAGAGAGAGTCATCTCCATGCGCTTGCACTTTTATTTGTTTGTGCCCCTCTCAGCTTGCGCCCCTAGGCCATGGCCTAGGTTGGCCTTATGGGTAATCCGGGTCTGCAGGTGCCTGTTGACAGGAGCAGTGTTGCCCTTTCAGTTAAGAGGCGGGAAATTCAAAAAGTCATGGACTTATTGACCCATCTTCGTAGCTTCAGTGGAGACACCTTTCCCCCATGATAGCTCTTTGAGGAGTGAATTTCCGTTTCGAGGGGTAGATTTCTCTCACTTCCTTTTTTTTAATTTTAAATCATCTTTATTGGTTTTCACACACGATTAATAATAAAAAAAACACAACACAAACAATACATTTACATAGCACACTACAGACGCCTCCTAACATTGCCTACTACAAAACAGGACAATACAACACTAAAGAGTACTTCCAACCTGCAGACCCACCTCCTGTAACACCCTATATCGTGTTACCTGTGTAGATTACACCTCTATATATTTTTGTCTAGCCGGTGTACTGAGACTAGGCATCCTTGCACACGTGAGTACTAGTAATGCAAGAAAAAAAAATCAATAAATGTCTTATGGCTCAACTTCCGCCCACATTTCGTGGTTCTCTTGCTTTAGAAACAGCGTCACCTTGGACCAGTCAGTTCTCTTGGGGGTATTTGTTTGTGATAGCGCCTGTGTTAAAATGTCCATTTTCATGATGTCAAGAAGCTTTGTTTATTTATTTATTTATTTATTGTTTGGACTTTTTAGCCGCCAACTCCACAAGGCTCGCAGCGGCTTACAAAAGCCAAGCAGCTACACAAAGAAATACATCATCAATACAACCAACAGGGACGAGTACAAAGTAGGAGGGAAGAGATGGGGGAGCAGGGTGGGAGGAGAGGACGCCAGGGAGAGCCCAGCGGCTCACGCGGGCCCTACTCTCCCGTCGCCGGGGGGGGAGCAGAGGTGGTCTCAGAGTGATCCCACCAAAATGGTCCGAACCGGCCAGCCCCCCATTGACCAGGGGTCTGGTGGGGGGTGTCCAGTCTGCGGGATTGCTGACCTTCTTCCGCTGTGGGCCTAAGAGAGAGGGCTTCCGTTGCCTGAAGCCCGGACCCCAGAAAGTTCTGACCCGCCACGGGTTCCAGGACCTGGGCTCGGGCGAGGCAGGTCTCCCCTCTCTCAGGCGAGCAATGGCAAGCGTCCCAAGGCCGGGGGGCCTGCTGTTCTTAGGCCTCCAACGCCGCCTTTTCCAGCGGCCACCTGGCCTCCATGCTGGCCGCCCCCCGGGGCTTGCCAGTTCTAGAACTATACTGTCCCGGCTCAGTGGACCTGTCAGCCCCCGGCCATCAGAGGGAGGCGGGGGGTGGGGGGGTGGGGTTGTGGCCCGGTCGCCAATGGAGGGGCGACCGGCAGGTGGCAGGCTCGGCGTCGGGGCCGCGCCTCCGGAGCCCTTGCTAGAATTCCGGAGATATCCAGCGCCTCCGGAGGGGGCACCGACGACAGCTGCCGCTTCGGCCCGTCAGTCGGGGAGGATGAAAATTGGGTTCTCGGATCGTGCAATGCCGTAGCCATAGCCACGGCCCCTGAGGAGTGAACGGGGGGCAGGGCCAGGGACGCCGAGTAGCTCGGGGTCGTCACCATCTTGCTACCCCTGGCCACCGCCTTGCCCGGCGGGCCCTGGGGTGCCATGCGGCCAAGAGCTCCCTAGGGACTCCACCAGGGCGTCTCCGCTGTGCCAGCCGTCTCCCCTGATCTCTCCTCGAGGTGGGGGGCCCCCCCGCCACAGACCAATCTCCTATGCTCGGGATACTGCCTTCTTTCCAGTTCTTTGCCATGGTCAACCTGGCAGCTGTGATACAATAAACAAAAATTTTCTCTGAATGTCTGTCTATATCAAAGTCCAATAAACCCAGCAGGAAGTATTCAGGTTTTAATGGGATCGTGATCTCTAACATATTTGTCATAACTTTATACAATAGGGACCAAAATTTTTGGACTTTCCTACAGTTCCACCATAGGTGCATAAGGGTTCCCACCTCTGTCTTGCATTTCCAGCACTTTTGGCTGTAGTTTTTGTTATAACAGGCAATTTTTTGAGGGGTAAGGTACCACCTATGGAATATTTTGATGTTATTTTCTTTTTAACTCATGAGAGTAGGTGTACCCCCAATGAACTTTCCACACCCTTTCCCAGAGAGCTAAGGGAACCTCGTGACCCAGGTCCTGTGCCCACCGCACCATAGAATTTTTAATCGCCTCCTGTTCTGATTTGATTTCTAACAATTTTGCATAGAGTGAGGTTATTTTTTTTGACTTCTTCAGTAGGATTCTATCCCAAAATTGTTGTTTCTTTTCGAATCCTAGGATTTTATCTTTGTTGAAGATCTCCCTTAATTGTAAATAGTGAAGCCAGTTCATGGATCCATCCAGTTCCCTCAGCTCCCCAAAATCTTTTAGTTGCCATTCCTTATTTCTTTCCTTAAGAATGTCGCTGTATTTCAGCCATTCACTCCTGCCAAACTGTCTTCTAAAGAAGGCTCCTTGTGGAAATCCATAACGGGTCTTTGCACATAAAATATATTTGTATTTAAGCCAGATTTTCAACAATGACCTTCTTATAGGGTGATTTCTAAAGTTTTTTTCTCTATTTTGACTCTTTCATAACACATGTAGCTGTGCCAACCCACCCTTAGGTCTTCACCCTCGATCGCAAGGAGTAGTTTATCTTTCAGGTTTGCCCACTCACAAATCCACTCCAGGGCGCACGCCTCGTGGTAGGATTGGAAGTCCGGCACTCCAAGTCCGCCCCTATTTTTGTCATCAATCATATTGGACCCTTTTGTCCTTGGTTGTCTGCCCCTCCAGATAAACTTTGTTAGATCCTTCCTCCAGCTGTCAAAGAGTTTATCATTGGTTAGGATGGGCAGGTTTTGAAACAAAAACAGCATCTTGGGCAGGATATTCATTTTAATTAACGATATCCTTCCAAGCATGGACAGGTTAAGATGTTTCCATTTGTCTATATTCTTTCTAATTTCTTTCCAGGTTGTTTCATAGTTGTTTTTGACAAGGTTTATAGTATTTGGAGTCAATATAATGCCCAAGTACTTTATTTTGTTTGTAATTTCTATACCAGTCCTTCTTTCTATTTCTTCTTTCTCTTTCTGGGGGATATTTTTTGTTAGTATTTTCGTTTTACTTTTATTTATCTTAAAACCCATTACTTCTCCATTTGTTTCCATTTTATTTATCCATTTATTAATATTGTCTAGGGCAGTGTTTCTCAACCTGGGGGGTTGGGACCCCTGGAGGGGTCGTGAGTGGGTGTCAGAGGGGTCACCAAAGATAATCAGAAAACAGTATTTTCTGTTTTTCATGGGGATTCTGTGTGGGAAGTTTGGCCCAATTCTATTGTTGGTGGGATTCAGAATACTCTTTGATTGTAGGTGAACTATAAATCCCAGCAACTCCAACTCCCAAATGTCAAGGTCTATTTTCCCCAAACTCCATCAGTGTTCACATATGGGCATATTGAGTATTCGTGCCAAGTTTGGTCCAGATCCATCATTGTTGGAGAGTCCACAGTACAATCTGGATGTAGGTAAACAACAACTCCAAAAACTCAAGATCAATGCCCACCAAACAATTCCAGGATTTTCTGTTGGTCATGGGAATTCTGTGTGCCAAGTCTGGTTCAATTCCATCATTGGTGGAATTCAGAATGCTTTTTTATTGTAGTTTAACTCTAAATCTCAGCAACTACAACTCCCAAGTGACAATATCAACCCTCACCAGTATTTAAATTTGGGCATATCAGGTATTTGTGCCGAATTTGGTCCAATGAATGAAAATACATCCTGCATAGCAGATTTTTTACATTATGATTCATAACAGGAGCAAAATTACAATTATGAAGTAGCAACAAAAATAATGTTATGGTTGGGGGTCACCACAACATAAAGAACTGTAATAAGGGGTCGTGGCATTAGAAAGGTTGAGAAACACTGGTCTAGGGGATTTTCAATTATACATGCGAGGTCGTCTGCAAAAGCCCTGATCTTCAGAGATTCTTTATTTATCTTCAGCCCCGATAATTCCTTGTCTTGACGAATATCATTTAATAATAGCTCAAGGGCTAGGATAAATAATAGAGGGGAAAGCGGACACCCCTGCCTGGTGCCTTTCATAATCGGGAAGACCTTTGTTTCTCCTCCGTTTATTACTAATTTTGCCTGTTGTTGAGTATAGATTGCCTGGATCCCATTACAGAAGTGGAACCCCAGGTCTAGTTCTCTAGCTAATAGGATTATAAAATCCCAGTTGACTCGGTCGAAGGCCTTCTCGGCATCCACAAAGAGGAAAGCCACTTTCTTTTGTATGTTCTGCCTATAGTATTCGACCGAGTCAATAAGGATTCTGACATTTCCTTTACCTTGCCTCCCCGGTAGAAAACCTGTTTGCTCTGGTTTTATCCACTCGTTCAGAAAGCATTTGAGCCTTTCAGCCAAGATACTCGCATATACCTTATAGTCGATATTTAATAAGGATATCGGGCGATAATTTTTCATCTCGGTAGATGGCTGGCCGGGTTTAGGAATTAAGGTAATGGTAGCATCTTTCCAAGTCTCTGGTAATGCTTTGCCCATCATAGCATCATTCATTACTTTACATAGATGTGGGGATAATTCGTCTACAAAAGTTTTATAATATTTGGCTGTGAAGCCGTCGGGTCCCGGGGCTTTATTATTTTTCAGTTTTTTAATTGCCTTTGTGATCTCCTGTATTGTAATTGGTTTATTTAGCCCTTCTCGCTGTGCCTCTGTAATCTTGTCTAGCTTTCTGTCGCTAATATATTTCTGGACAGTTTCTTTTTGGATATTATCTGACTCATAAAGATTTTTGTAGTATTTTTGGAACTGATCTCTTATTTGCACGTCCTCATTAAAGATTTTGTTTTTCTCTATAATTTGTGTGATGTGATTTCGTTGCTTTTTTTCGCGGATTTTGGACATTAACCACTTACCCGGTTTATTGGCGTTTAGGAAATGTTGGTGTTTAAGAAACGCTAAGTTATTTTTTATCTTTTTCAGGTCTAGGATTTCTTTTTGCTTCAGTAGGGCATTCAGGTTTAATTTTGTAGCTTTATCTTTTGGGTTCAGCTTCAGCCTACACTCTGCATCTTTTATCTTGTTAAGCAGGTCTTTTTCCTTTTTAAACTTTTCTCTATTCCTTATTATATTATTTTGGATGAAGTAGCCCCTAATTACTGCCTTTCCTGCATCCCATACAGTAGTGTCTGGGACGCCTTTATTTGTGTTTAACCAGAAATATTCTTTTAGGATTTTTTTGTACCTTAGAACCTGATTCTCATTTTTCAATTGTGCCTCGTTCATCTTCCACCTCCTCTGCCGGTTTATCGCTCCTATTTTAAGATCAAGGAAACAGCGGTCAGAATATAGCATTGGGCTTATACAGACTTCTTTGACTTTAACTAAGATACTTTTTGTCACCCATACAGCATCTATCCTTGACCATGTACAGAATCTGCCAGAGTAGAAAGTGTAGTCCCTCCCACCTGGATTCTGTTCCCTCCATGCATCTTTAACACCCAGATCCTCCAAAATTTCTCTGGCATCTTTTGGTAATTGTCCTGCCCCCTTGTTCTTACATTTACTTTTTTTATTTGTTCTGTCTAATTCTTTTTCAATTATTGCGTTGAAATCTCCAATAATGATTAGGTCCTCAAAATCTTCCTTAAGGATGGCCTTTTTTAAATGGCGAAAGAATTTTACCTTTGGGCCGTTTGGCGCATAAATATTACAGAGGAGGACTTTTTCCCATTCCATTGTATATTGACCCCTACCACTCGACCTTCAGTGTCTTTAAAAGCAAGAGAGGGTTTTAGTGATTCTTTTACATAGGTTGCCACCCCCCTTTTCTTCTTAACATATGAAGATATATACACTTTCCCCAGTCTATCTTGCTTTAAATAATCTACATCATTATTTTTGATGTGGGTTTCTTGGATCGCCACCACATCTACTTTTTTATACATATGGTTAAACACTCTCTTCCTCTTATTCGGGTTGTTAAGCCCGTTCACATTGTTAGAGGTAATACTAATTTCCATTGTAAAACCTTCTTAACTCTTTCTCTCACTTCCTGTTGTCTCACCCCCTTTTGTAACTATGAGGGGTTTTTGTATATTGGATGTTTGTAATTTGGGGACGACTTGTATTTGCATATGCATACATGATGAGATATCTTGGAGATGAGGCCAAGTCTAAAAACAAAATTTGTTGATATTTTATATGCACCGTACACACATAGCCTGAAGAAACTTGTGTACACAATATTTTAAATTTTGTTTTTGCATGAAACAGTGAAGCATCAGAAAACAAAAGTCTCGCTGTCTCAGCCACCCATGTGCACAATTTCAGGTGTAGAACATTTCAGGATTCCGGGTAAAGAATGCTCAACCTGTTCTGTATTAAATGACACTCCTTGGGATTTAGGTCTGTGCAGGCCCGGATCAAAAGACGCCCCGCCCCCAGGGTGGGGAAAGCCCCACCCCCAGGGCACTGCTGCGCATGCACGGCAGCGGCCCCGGGCGTGGAGCTTCCATCCACCTTCTCCTCGCGCCCTCCTTCCGGTCGCGGGAGAAGCAGGAGGACACAAGCCAGGGGCCGGTGCCGTGCGGCTTCCGTCGCCTCCTCCCGCGACCGAAAGGAGGGCGAGAGGAGGAGGAAGGGAAGTCCCGCTTGAAAGGCGCTGCTGCCCCGGCCGTGTGGCTTCCGTCCGCCTCCTCCTCGTGCCCTCCTTCCGGTCGAGGAGGAGGGGAAGAAGGAAAGGAGGCGGATGGAAGCCTCTGTGCCGGTGCCATGTGGCTTCCGTCGCCTCCTCCTCCCGCGACCAGGCGGGCGATGGTGAGGGGAGGGCGCCATGCCCTCCTCCCCGCCCCCTCGCAGCGCTCTCCCCCACCCTCTCCCGAGGTATGATGACGTTCTCTCTCTCTCTCTCTCTCTCGGGAGAGGGCGGGGGGGAGCGCTGCGAGGGGGCGGGTATATATATATATATTTGTTTGATCTGCTGCCCCCTAGGCCTACGCCCATACGCCATGGCCTAGGGTGGCCTTATGGGTAATCCGGGCCTGGGTCTGTGACACAAACAAGGAGAATTGGCACAGAAATATTCCTATTTCATGTTTATAATTTCTTTGGTTCAAAAGTGTGTGCAGAGAACCAGGTTTTGTACAGCATTTTCAGTGCCTTTGAACCACAGAGGAGCCTGTCATTATGTAACTCATATAACCAACGTTGAAGGAAGCTGTCAATTGAATCTGATGAAGGTCTAGAAGGCCACATGATTCCCACCTGGTCTATTTTGTTATCTTGGCCTAAAGTCAAAACGATGCTGAGATTTACACCAAAGTGTTCCCACGACCCCGGTGCTGTCTGTCTGCTTGCCTCAGAGCTGTTAAAAACATATTTGAAGTGGTTCCCAGCCCAGAGGTATTTGCCTGCCAACCCACGAAATAACAAGGCCGCACACCATTATTTGGGTTTAAAATATGGGCAATTTTTATTAACTGTTACCGGTTTAACTTTGACTGGAACTCAATCTTTGGATCTTGAACTTGGTGGCAAAACTCAGGTAGCATCCCTGCCTGGCCTACCCCTTGGCTAGCTAGGGCGAACTACCCGGGTCCCTTGAACATCCAATCGTGCAACCTCCGAAGGAAATATGTCGGAGTGGTTTTTCTCCATGTATCAGAGACCATTACTTGAATTTCTAGGCCATTATAAACCCACCTTACCTCTTTAAATTGAGCCTCAGGTGAGTGTGTTGGTTAATGTCCTTCACCCCTAAAAGGGGGGGGGGTGCTTTTCCTAATAGTTTACCGTGGCTACCTATTTAACCACACACATCCCAATCTGCCCTGTAACAGTATAGGTAGGCAAAAAAAACCCTTCTTAGAACATAAGAGGGGCAAAAAATTCTTACCGAGGAGGAGGAGGAAAGAAGGGAAGCCCCCAGGGCCGCTGCCGGCCATGCGCGGCACCCAGCCACATGGCGGAAGAGGCGGAGGCGCCCTCCTGCCGCACGCACATGCCCGCCAGCGGCCCCGGGGGTGGGGCTTCCCTCCACCTCATCCTCCTCGCGTCCTCCTTCCTTGACAAGGGGGCGGGGGCGATGGCAAGGGGGGTGCCATTCCCTCCTCCCCCGCCCCCTTGCAGCGCTCTCCCCCCCTCCCCGAGAGAGAGAGAGAGAGAGAGAGAGAGAGAGTCATCATGCCACACGTTGCGGTTTTGTTTGAACATTTTTTTTGGTCCTTGATCTGGCGCCCCCCTAGGCCTTCGCCCATAGGCCATGGCCTAGTTTGGCCTTATGGGTAATCCGGGCCTGAGAGCAGTAGAAAGTCGGTTTTCTTTCTCCTCCTCCTCCTCAATGGGACACCCTTTTAAACCTTGAAACATGGTTTTTATGTTCCCTCTCTACCTTTTCTTCTCTCCACTAAACATCCCCCAGGAGGAAAAGGAGGAAAGAAAGAGTGAAGGGAGGGAGGAAGGGAGGAAAAGAGGAAGGGAGGAAGAGAAGGGTGGAAGGAAAAGGAGGGAGGAGGAAAAGAGAAGGAAGGAATGGAAGGGGAGAAAGAGGGGGAAGGGAGGAAAGAGGGAAGAAGGAAGGAAGGAAAGAAGGGAAGAAGGAAGGAAAGAAAGGAAAAGGAGGAAAGGGAGGAGAGAAAGAAGGAACGAAGGAAGGAGAAAAAGAGGAAGAGAAGGAGGGGAAGGGAATGGAGGGAGAGAGGAAAGAGAGAAGGAAGGAAAGACAAAAGGGAAAAAAGGAAGGAGAAAGAGAGGGGGGAAGGAGGCAGGAAAGAAGGAAGAAAGGAAGGATGAAAGGGTGGAAGGGAAGGAAGGAGGGAGGAAAGAAAGGGAGAAGGAAGGAAGGAAAGAAGGAAGGAAGGAAGGAAGGAAGGAAAAGAGGGACGAAGAGAAGGGTGAAAGGGTCGACAGGAATGGAGGAATGGAGGGAGAGAGGAAAGAGAGAAGGAAGGAAAGACAAAAGGGAAAAAAGGAAGGAAGGAGAAAGAGAGGGGGGAAGGAGGCAGGAAAGAAGGAAGAAAAGAAGGATGAAAGGGTGGAAGGGAAGGAAGGAGGGAGGGAGAAAGAGGGAGGGAAAGGAAGGAAAGAAGGAAGGAAGGAAGGAAAAGAGGGACGAAGAGAAGGGTGAAAGGGTCGAAAGGAATGGAGGGAGAGAGGAAAGAGAGAAGGAAGGAAAGACAAAAGGGAAAAAAGGAAGGAAGGAGAAAGAGAGGGGGAAGGAGGCAGGAAAGAGGGAAGAAAGGAAGGATGAAAGGGTGGAAGGAAGGAGGGAGGGAGAAAGAGGGAGGGAAAGGAAGGAAGGAGGAAAGAAAGAGTGAAGGAAGGAAGGAAGAAAGGAAGGAAAAGAGGAAGGAAGAGAAGGGTGGAAGGGTCAAAAGGAATGGAGGGAGAGAGGAAAGAGAGAAGGAAGGAAAGACAAAAGGGAAAAAAGGAAGGAAGGAGAAAGAGGGGGAAGGAGGCAGGAAAGAGGGAAGAAAGTGTAGAAGGGAAGGAAGGAGGGAGGGAGAAAGAGGGAGGGAAAGGAAGGAAGGAAGGAAGGGGGAAAGAAAGGGAGAAGGAAGGAAGGAAGGGATGGTGTGAGAGAGGAGGGCCTGAGAAAAGAGCCCAAGGGGCTGCGCCTGGCCCCGGGCCTCGGTTTGCCAAAACCTGGTATATGCTCATAAATGTCTAGAAATGTTATTGAAAACAATTGACCCAAAATTCAGGGGTGACTTATCCACAGATTGAGGTAAGCATTAACTCTGCTCAAAGAGGGGGACCACCCCTTTCTCTGAGTAGAGTGTCAAAAGGCATGAGCTTAGTCTGGCCTAGGAGAACCCAAAAGATGGACTGACCCCCTCTTCTCTATCCATCATGGTGTTGCTTCTAACCTTTATTAATGCCTGGGATGAGAAATGGTGGCATCGGTGGCCAGGGGTGTCTGGCCATCCAAGTCAATGCTGGTTCTTCCCCGTCTCCAGGGAATGACTTGGGAAGTCTGACTTGGCCACGGTGCTCCATGCTCTGGTTACATCCTGTATAGATTACTGTAATGCTCTCTACGTGGGGTTGCCTTTGAAGACTGTTCGGAAGCTGCAACTAGTCCAACGGACAGCAGCCAGGTTGATAACAGGAGCGGCATTCAGAGAGCGTACAACTCCCCTGTTGTGCCAGCTCCACTGGCTGCCAGTTTGCTACCGGGCACAATTCAAAGTGCTGGCTTTAGCCTTTAAAGCCCTAAATGGTTCTGGTCCAACTTACCTGTCCGAACGCATCTCTCCCTATGAACCATCGAGATGTTTAAGATCATCTGGAGAGGCCCTGCTCTCGGTCCCGCCTTCTTTGCAGGTGCGATTGGCGGGGACGAGAGACAGGGCCTTTTCAGTGGTGGCTCCTCTGCTTTGGAACGCCCTCCCTAGAGACATCAGATCGGCCCCCTCCCTCCTGACATTTTGCAAGAAAGTCAAGACCTGGCTGTTTGAGCAGGCATTTGCTGATGAAATATAAGGCTTAATTAGGTCTATAGAATGACGACGATGTGACAGAAACTGATTTCAACATGACGCTGAGACTGCAATTGTATGTTTTTAATTGCTAATTGTTGTGTTATATGGTCATTGTTTGGTTTGTTACTCGTGTTTTGGATTGAAGGGCAGAGACTGCCTTGTGTAAACCGTCCCGAGTCGCCTTCGGGCTGAGAGGGCCGGTATAGAAATATGACAAATAAATAAATAAATGACTCTCGACTTACTCAGAGTCATATCAAAATTCATAATTCTTACCCCAAGACCTTGCCTGAAGTTGTTCATGAGGTCAATATGACCTTTGGCCTTTCGTTGATAGACAGCAAGAGTAAGGGAACTATAAGCACCAAAGGACTGAAAGAAATAAAACCGGTTTTTGCCTTGATGGCGATCCGTATTTGTTTTACATTACTTATTAATATGTCAATATCACTTTCCTGCCTTAATCTCCGATGAAGCTTAAATTGAACTCTTAATTTGGACTCAAAACATGACAAGGAATATTGGTGGACGTCCATTGTTTTGCTTCAGAGTTGATCCAGGAAGTCGAGGTGCAAGAACATAGCGCTTCTTCTCTCTCGCCTGAAGCACTGCAGCCATGAAAGAGGCCATTTGTCACCAACCCACTTTGTGGGATTATAACCCTTTTCTGAATGTTTACTCACATTGCATAACGTGTTGTGATAGCGATGAACTCGTAACATGAAGAAGGGTTGTTTATGTTTTCTTGAAGAGGAAAAGACATCTAGAGCTAAACTGTTTCTGTAGTTGGGTAACTTTCTACTAGATAGCTCTCATGCTGTAGTTCAAGAGAATACACTATACGGATACCTTGCACCCCATGTAGTATAGATAGATACACCGATGGAAAATTTTGGGATGAGAATTAAGTTTTAGGCCCCATTGAAACTGCCATATAATCCGGTTTCTGATCCCAAATTCTATTCTTCGAACTGGATTATATGTCAGTGTAGACTCGTATAATCCAGTTCAGATAATCTTCAGTCAGACATTAGATTATCTCTCTGGCATTACTTCGCAAACCAAGATTCTTAGGAAGGACTCATCCCACGCTTTCTACAAGCACTTTCCACAAGCGCGTTGATGGATGTGTCCTTCGAGCCTGTGCAATGGACCTTTCTGGTGGAGCGCAGCGTGCACAGAACTGGCCTCACCCTTTAAACCAAAGGTTCGTCTGCCAGGGCCTAGCAAGCTGGGACGGTGGCAGCGAGGTCCTCAGGTTGTTGGTTTGGTTTGAGTTTCCTCCTCCAGATGGTTGACCTTGTAAAGTTAGATAAGCACCATCTGCCCGGGTTCAAAATCAGAGTTTTCCTTCTCTTAGGATGGTTGCCAAAAGGCTAGAGAGCCCACCCTGCCCTTGACGCTCTTTGTCAGACCCTTCGGTTGTGAGCTGTCTGGCATGGGAGGCCCTACCTGTGGCTATTATGCCACTGCCAGCATAGCTCACAACTTCATTAGGGTACGCAAGCCTCTCCCCCACTGCAAGGGGGCGCCAACGGAGGGGCGATTATATGGCAATGTAAGTACAGCCTTAATGGCTGTTGGAACACAGCTAAAATAGAATAAATTCAGCCAATCAACTTGGAATAAAAAAAAGTTCTCGAGCGTCCATTTGCTTAATGGTTTGAAAATTCCCTTCCACCCTCTATAACAGTGTTTCCCAACCAGTGTGCCATGGCACACTAGTGTGCCGTGAGCCATCATCAGGTGTGCCGTGGGAAATTGGAAACTCCAATCCCCTTTCCTCCCCCTCCTGCTGAACACTTTTTCTTCTCCACTCGGGCTCCCTTCTTCCCAGCCTCGCTCTGCTCGCTTTGCTCTGGGGTGAGTCTGTGCAGTAGCGCCCGCACGGGTCACGTCTTCCTCCCCCCCCCCAAGTTTGGTTCAATTCCATTGTTGCAAGAGTTCAGGATGCTCTTTGATTGTGTGCTAACTATAAATCCCAGAAACTGTAACTCCCAAATGTCAAGGTCTATTTTCCCCAAACTCCATCTGTGTTCACATTTGGGCATATTGAGTATTCTTGCCAAGTTTGGTCCTGATCCAACATTGTTTGAGTCCACAGTTCTCTCTGGATATAGGTGAACTATAACTTCAAATCCCAAGGTCAATGCCCACCAAACTCTTATAGTATTTTTTCTTGGTTATGGGAGTTTTGTGTGGGAAGTTTGTGTCTTTCTGCCATTCCTGCCAGGATAGCTGTTGTGTACATCGAAACAGGCCCAGGTTTCACACTGAGTGTATAAACACATTTAAAAACATATTAACTATATGTATTACTGTGTTAAAGTGTCATTTTTGTGTCATTTTGGTTGGTGGTGTGCCCCAGAATTTGTTAAATGTAAAAAATGTGCCGCGGCTCAAAAAAGGTTGAAATACACTGCTCTATAATGTTTTCAGAGAAAGAGCAAAGGGAATTATGCAGTTAAGACATTTCTATATCCAAAGTGCATGGACCTTTAAGTCTTTCTATTAGGCATCGGCAACCCACGGTTCTAAATGGTTCTAAAGTACTTCTAAAACAAGTGGGCGCTGGTGCTTTGCTAAAGTTCTGGTGGTGAACACTAGGTGGCGCTGGTGCTTTGCTTCTACAGTGTTGCTAAAGTTCTGGTGGTTAAAATTTCAGAACTCTAACAAAACTTTCAAAATTTCATTACGAAATAAATAAATACATAAATAAATTACATTATTGGCAATTTTTATGACAGAAACAATTAGTTTTGTTAGAGTTCTGAAATTGTGTTTAAAACAAAGCTAAGATTCAAAGGCTAGCCAGAACAGATGGGCCTTACAGTTGAGAAACACTGAGTTAGAGCTTGCAGCAATGAACAGGTAGTAAAATATCTGAGAAAAGATAAAAACTGATTTTTTTTAAAACTCTGAAGTTGCTGAGTGCATTATGAATTTGATTTCTCCTCCTAATGGACATTACTTTTTCACTAGCCTTCATTTGCAGTATAATATCAATTTCTACAGTTTGGATATTATTAGAGCACTTCAAAAAGTAGAACTTTTGTTCTACATACTCTAAATAATTTGTTATTATTTTGAGCAGAATTGCTCACCCACTTCTTACATCTCACTCCATTTGCGAGCAGGTTTAAAAACTATGGTCCTGATACTGATTTTTGGAGGATATCAAAATTTGACTTCTGAACCTTGGTCATGGTGAAATGTGATGGCATATTGTTGAGTGGTATTTATTTAATACTAGTTTGGGGACCTAGCGATGCCCGGGTTATTTGAGAAGGGTATTGTGTGCCAAGGTTGGTCTTGATCAGTCATTGGATGAGGGTTGCAGCAGTCTCGGGAAGTGAGTGAAGGTACTTCAAGTCCCATCATCCATGGTCCACCCTCCTCCAAACTGCAGTAGGATGTATAGTGGGTCATGGGGACTCTGTGTGGCAAGGTTGGTCTTTATCGGTTTTTGTTGGGGGCCACAGTGGTACATGGGAACCAAAGGGTTTGAAAATACTACAAATCCCATCGTCCTTTGTCCATCCTCCCCCAATCCTCACCAGGATGTAAAGGGGGTTATGGCGGTTATGTGTGCCAAGTTTGGTCCAGGTCCATCACCCGTGCTGGTCACAGTGGCCTGTGAAAGTGGCAGCCAATTAGAAAGCTGCCACATATCTGCCCACCGCAACTCCGCACACATACATACATACATACATACATACATACATACAAAACTGACTTTTATTATATACTAGCTTGGGGACCCGGTGCTGCCCGGGTTATTTGAGAAAGGCATTGTGTGGCAAGGTTGGTCTATCATTTATGTGGCTCGCTGTGGTCTCAGGAAGTTAGTGATGGTACTGTGAGTCCCATCGTCCACGGTCCATCCTCCTCCAAACAGCACCAGGATGTAGAGTGGGCCATGGGGGCCCTGCGTGCCAACTTTGGTCTTGATCAGTCATTGGATGAGGGTCGCAGTGGTCTCGGAAAGTGAGTAAAGGTACTGCAAGTCCCATCACCCATTGGTTATCCTCCTCCAAGCTGCATCAGAATGTAGAGTGGGTCATGGGGACTCTGTGTGCCAAGTTTTGTCTTGATCACTCATTGCATGAGGTTCGCAACAATCTTGGGAAGTGAGTGAAGGTACTTCAAATCCCGTAATCCGTGGTCCACCTTCCTCCTAACTGCTCCAGGATGTAGAGTGGGTCATGGGGGCTCTGTGTGTCAAGTTTGGTCTTGATCAGTCATTGGCTGAGGTTCGCAGTGGTTTCAGTAAGTGAGTGAAGGTACTGCAAATCCCATAATCCATGGACCATCCCCCTTAGAATTGTAGCAGGATGTAGAGTGGGTCATGAGTACTCTGTGTGGCAAGTTTGGGCCTGGTCTGTGATTTGTAGGGGCTGCAGTGGTCTGTGGGAAGTGAATCGGTTGAAGGTACTGCAAATCCCATCATTTGTGGCCCATCCTGCCCTAAACTGCTCCAGGATGTAAAGTGGGTCATGGGGGATTTGTGTGCCAAGTTTGGTTCTGATCCGTCATTGGTTAGGGCCGCAGTGCTGTAAGGGAGTTTAAGTACTGCAAGTCCCGTCATCCATGGTCCATCCTCCCTCAAATTGCACCAGGGTGTAGAGTGGGTCTTGGGGGTTCTGTGTGCCAAGTTTGGTCTTGTTCTCTCATTGTTTGGGGTAGCAAAGGGGTCACAAAGTGTTTTGGCCTTAAACTCCCACCATGCCTGACTGCCTCAGACTTTTTCCTTATCCCCTCTGCCACTTTAGAGTGTCGGAATGTTCGTGTTGGCGACTGGCTTAGGCCTTTGCCTTATTTCCCTCTGGCAGTTTAGAGTGTCAGAATGTTCGTGTTGGCTGGCCAATTCAAGGCGTTATGCAAATACTCCCTCATTGGCAACCAATCATGTTGTCAGAATGTAGAGGCCAGGAGCCAATCAGAACGCTGCCACATACATACACACAAACATACATACAAACATACATACAAACATTCCGCTTTATTATATATAGAGATATATAGATAGATATAGATATAGATATATAGATTTGCTTAAGGTTCATCTATTTGTAAAGATAAAGAACATGTCCCTTTTAAGGAAAATGGTAGCGCTTCAGCATGATTGTTCCTTTTGAATCCCATCCCATCATTCTATGTTGAAATGGTTCTGGAAGGTCCACTTGGCAGAGGCTAAACTCAGGTAAGGACATCCTATGTATGAATAGCATGGAGCATATACTTATGTTGTATGCTATCAATTTGAGAATATCTATAACCGTCTCTTATAAGGCTCTGTACGATCACGTCAGAAAAGGACACAAAGAGAAAAGAATAACTTGAATTTTGGTTTATTCTGAAAAATGAAGTTTTCTTCCTCCTAAATATATACAGGTATATTACTGTAACTAAATATAAACACTTCGGAGCTGCTCAGCTACTCAATCGGATTCTTCAAAGGCTCTTCTTCATTTTCTCTTTCCTGGAAAGGAAACAGGAGGACACCATTTAGGAGGCAGTTGTTCCTTTTTCAAAAGGAATAAAACAAATATAACACAAAAACATACAAAGTCTTCGAGCCAAATTTGCTCCATAACAAGTTTAGGTTGCTACTATGACAGCAATAGCCTACCTCAACGAGAAGAACAAAGTCTTCTAGCATCTTAATAGCGTTAGCCATGTAGAATCTGATTTAAAATACAGTATACTTAGGGTGCCTTCACACCAGGCCTGGGCAAACTTGGGCCCTCCGGGTGTTTTGGACTTCAACTCCCACAATTCCTAACAGCCGGTAGGCTGTTAGGAATTGTGGGAGTTGAAGTCCAAAACACCCGAGAGCCCAAGTTTGCCCATGCCTGGTGAGCAAGCACCCTAAGTATACTGTATTTTAAATTCTGGGAGTTGAAGTCCAAATAGGGTTGCCATTTTTGATATAAGAAATAAGGGACATTTACTGGATTTTTCACAAAAATAAGGGACACTTCATTAAAAACTTGAAACTCAAACATTAGGTAGAAATAGTTTTATTAACAGAATAAGATAATGATTGAAACTCACAAAAGAAACTGACTTACACCCTCTTAACAGGACACGGTATGTTTCTGCATGCTTTGTCATGCGGAAAAAACATTATTAGAACTAAATAATTTCTCCATATGTATTTAGTACTTGGCTTTGCTGACTTTAAAAGTGCGCTGTCTAAACATTAAAATAAAATAAATTTCATAAAACAGTACATCTTGATGATTATTATGTCAATAGTTAATGGTACAGTATAGTATGGGATACACAGCATTGTATAGTATTGGGATGCACAGCTAGGCCTATTTTAAGAGTAACTCTCAAGCAACCAGAAACTATCGTTATCCAACATGATCCAACATTCCCTTGGGTAACGGTTAATTAGTCTACTGTACTTTGAAAAGTCCTGTATCGCCTCTTCCTTCCAACGGGACGCAGGCTGCCCTGCGAGTTGGAATCCCGGGCAGGCATTGCCGTAGAAACCACAGCGCGCAGCTTCCTCTGGTCAACCCCGCCCAGTCCTGTCCTGCTCGTCAAAAATAAGGGGCAGGGCCTGAAAATAAGGGACACAAATTTTAGGGCCAAAATAAGGGAAGTCCCTTAGAATAAGGGACATATGGGAACCCTAAGTCCAAAACACCTGGATAGCCAAAGTCTGCTCATGCCTGCTCTGTTCATTTGTTCAGACGCTTCCAACTCTTCATGACCTCATGGACCATCCCACGATGGAGCTCCCTGTCAGCTGTCACCTCCCCCAGGGTCTCCTTCAGAGTCAAGCCAGTCACTTCAAGGATACCATCCATCCACCTTGCCCTTGGTCCACCCCTTCCCTTTTCCTTCCAATTTCCCCAGCATCATTGTCTTTTCTAAGTTTTCCTTTCTTCTCATGGTGTGGCCAAAGTACTTCATCTTTGCCTCTACTATCCTTCCCTCCAACTAGCAGTCGGGCTTTATTTCCTGAACTATGGGCTGGTTGGATCTTCTCGCGGTCCAAGGCACTCTCAGAACTTTCCTCCAACACCACAGTTCAAAAACATCTATCTTCCTTCACTCAGCCTTCCCTAAGTTCCAGCTCTCACATCCGTAGGTTACTACGGGGATACCATTGCTTTTACTATGCTGATCTTCGTTGCAAATGTGATGTCTCTACTCTTGCCTGCTCTACACTGTAGAATTAATGCAGTTTAACACCACTTTAACCACTATTGTTCAATGCCATATCCTAATAACTGGTAAACTGGCTGGGATTTCTAGGAGTTGTAGGCCAAAACACTTTGGGACCCACAGGTTGAGAACCATTGGTTTAGATCAGGGGTGCTCACACTTTCTCAGCATGTGAGCTACTTATAAAACAACCAAGTCAAAAGGATCTCCCTCCCCACGACTCAGAGAGCCATAAAAGCAAAATATTTGGAAATTTATTTCAGTGAGAGCCATATAATATATTTTAAGACTGAATTCAACTCAATGTGAGTAGAATAAGCCCCTGAATTTATTCATGATAATAATGATAATATTCATTCAGCCTCTGCTGCTGCTACTACTACTACTACAAATAATAATAATAGTAACAACAACAACAACAACAGGTTCCTAGAGTAGAAGGAGACCTCCAAGGGCCATCCAGTCCAACCTCCTTCTGCCATAAGGGAAAAACACAATCAAAGCATTCCTCACAGATGGCCATTCAGCCTCTGATGATAATAATAATAGTAATAATAACAATGGGTTCCTAGAATAGGAGGATACCTCCAAGGGTCATCCAGTCCAACCTCCTTCTGCTGGGCAGCGTCGGGAGCCTGCGGGGCGGTAGGGAAAACGGCGCACGTAATGACATGGCGGCAGCGGAAATGGCTCCCATATGGGCTATAGCGACACCGGTCACGCTGCCGCCACGCTGACTGGCCGGCATCGGGAGCCTGCTGGGCGGGACTGAGCCTTCCTCCCGCCCTGCCTGCGATCTACCAGGACGCCCTACGCGATCTACCAGTAGATTGCGATCTACCTAATGAGCACCCCTGGTTTAGATGGTTTATACGTTGATACATTATTTTCCCCAAAATAAGCCCTACCCTGAAAATAAGGCCTAGCATGGTTTTTTAAAGCATTTTTGAGGATGCTCAAAATATAAGCCCTACTTCAAAAAGAAGCCCAAATTACAGTTCATTAAAAAGTAGATTTAAGTAGTGCCCAGGCAGCTATTGCATCTTTTGGAGCAAAAATTATTATAAGACCCTGTCTTATTTTGGGGGAAACAGGGTATGATAAGTCGTGTCCAATAAAAATTCCCATGACAACATCACACTTAAATAATGATTGGCAAAGAAGTAACAAGTTACCTATTTTGGACTGTGGCACCTAGAGTAATAGAAGCCCTTTTCAAACTCTGCTGCTATTCTACTACATATGAAGAACAAACATCACAACTGGGCAACTCGCGTGAGAAACATTGAAATTACCATATAATCTTTGGATCCTTTGCACATCATCATATGGAAGGTGGTAAGTATTTGGGTTTGTGAAGGAATAAGTGGAGAACATTAGGGCCCCAGGGACGTTGGAATGTTCTAATCCCAAGGAATGGCCAAATTCATGCGCAGCAACAAGGAACAGGTTGACCTCTAAAACACAGCATGAGAGAGAGGGGGGGAGAGGGAGAGAGAGAGAGAGAGAGAGAGAGAGAGAGAGAGAGAGAGAGAGAGAGGGAGGGAGGGAGGGAGAGAGAGAGAGTCAAATGAATGTTAAAGATGTATGCAGGAAATACATATCAGCTCTTTTGTGTCACCCAGAGACGTCATTGGTCCAATTGCCTACAGATTGGCCTAAAAGTAGGATTTGTGATCATGGCAATAGTAGCACAATCACGACTAAGTAGTGATCATGAATGCGAAACAACTGTGGATGTGTAAATCTAGGTAACTGTTTCATATTCATGATTATAAATAATAGTAAAGGTAAAGGTTGTCCAGTTGTGTCCGACTCTGGGGTGTGGTGCTCATCTCCATTTCTAAGCCGAAGAGCCGGCGTTGTCCGTAGACATCTCCAAGGTCATGTGGCCAACATGACTGCATGGAGTGCCATTACCTTCCCGCCGGAGCGGTTCCTATTGATCTACTCACATTTGCATATTTTCAAACTGCTGGTTGGCAGACGCTGGGGCTGACAGCGGAAGCTCACACTGCTCCCCGCATGCGAATCTGCAACCTTTCCATCAACCAGCTCAGCAGCTCAGTGGTTTAATCCACTGTGCCACCGAGGTCGCCAATAAATAATAGGAATGATAAATTATAGCCTTCTTAAAAGTATAGCTATGAAAAGGTCTATTCTTTCTTTTTAGGCAAAAGGGGAGACAAGAATTGTGCTGATAATATCCTTTAAAATCTGACTTTTGTTGTTGATTGCAATCTTTAATATTGGTTAAGCTTTGATTGGCACAATTGCTGTTTTATTGAGCATTGCTTATAGGATGTATCCAGGCCCGGATTACCCATAAGGCCACCCTAGGGGCGCAAGCCAAGTGGGGCACAATTCACAGACCTTTTTTAAAAAAAAAACCCGCAACGCGCGGCATGATGACTCTCTCTCTCTCTCTCTCTCTCTCTCTCTCTCGGGGGAGGGCGGGGAGAGCGCTGCGAGGGGACGGGAGAGGAGGGACTGGCGCCCCCCCTCGCCATCGCCCCCACCCCCTTGTCAAGTAAGGAGGGCGCGAGGAGGAGGAAGGGAATCCCCGGCTCTGGGGCCGCTGCCAGGCATGAGCGTGCCAGGAGGGTGCGAGCGCCTCTGCCTCCTTACCCAATGTTCCTGGGTGCCGCGCATGCCCGGCAACGTCCCCGGGGGCTAGGGAAGGGGCATGGGAGCGGCTCCCTGGGCTCCTACCTGGCCCAGCTGCACAAGGCCGCCGAGCCGGGCCTGGGCGAGGCCTTGCTGGCCCTCCACACGCAGCACATCAAGGAGGCTAGCGGCATCACCTGCTTCCGGGAGTGCGGGGGCCTGGCGTCGCTGCTGAGGGTCCTGGTCGGTGCCCCTAGGCCCCGCTGCACCCCGCCCTCGCCCTCAGCATCCTGGGCAACTGCTGCACTGAAGGCAGGAGCCAGGCCCACGGGCGCCAGCTGGGAGGCAGACGGAAAGAAGGAATGGGGGGGGGGGTTGCGGTAGAGGTTGGTTTGGGGGCGTAATTCCAAAGCGTGGCCTAAGGCGCCAAAAGGGGTTAATCCGGGCCTGGTGGTATCCTATCTTGATGATCATAGGGGGCTCGTGACAATAGCTTGGGGTGTCCTTCTGAAATTTGGGGATAAAGCACCCTCCTTGCTTGGCCGCTGATGTACTCAGTCTCTGTTGAGTATCAATTGAAACGATTCTGAAGGAATGTGTCTTACCTCGGTTGAATTCCGACCAGCGTTCACCTTCATCAAAATGAGCATCTCCTCCAAGGCCTGTCCCAGGAAAGTAAGCATGTGCCAAAACTCCTCCTCTTCCATCAAAACGGTTGAAGTCTCCATGTTCTAAATGTTGATAAGAAATACAATTGCAAGTGGAAAACTGAGGTGAGATTTCAGTTTGTTCAATAATCCACAAGGGTCATTACAAATTGAGAAATTTTATTCTAAAATTGTAGTCTAACAATTTGGGTTAATTTATCCACGGGTCAATGTAGAGCAGTGATTTTCAACCAGTGTGCCGCGGAACACTAGTGTGCCGTGAGAGATCATCAGGTGTGCCATGGGAAATTATTTTCGAACTTCATTCCTATATAAACTATAAGGCGCATCTGTCCCTTTAAGAAATGGAACCATAGCACTCTCACGTCACCTAAGAAGTGACACGAGAGTGCTATGGTCGCGCCATCTTGGATTTGCTCAGACGTGGCTAAGTAAACAAAGTTAGAGTTAGTGCTGCAGCTGTGCATCAAGTGAGAGTGGCAATTTGGGATCACAGCAAGACAAGCGAGTGACAGTGATGGAGGAGTTTTTGAGAAGGGAAAATGCAAATGCTGAACAGGGCCCTGGACAAAATTATGACACAGATGAAGGCCCTCATATGAGTGGTGGGCACAAGAAAAAAGAAAAGACGGTGAGCTCGAGGCAATACAGCGAAAGCTAACTTTCATTTGGATTCACTTTCACCGGGGATGCGACAGCACCGACTCCGCTGTGCTTGGTGTGTGGTGAGAAGCTGTCCAATAGCGCCATGGTGCCAAGCAAGCTTACATACCATCTCCAAACAAAACACCCTTCCATTCATCGAAACAGGCCCAGGTTTCACACTAAGTGAGTGTATAAATACATTTAAAAACATATTAACTATATGTATTACTGTGCTAGAGAGTCATTTTGTGTCATTTTGGTTGGTGGTGTGCCCCAGGATTTTGTAAAAGTAAAAAATGTGCCGTGGCTCAAAAAAGGTTGAAAATCACTGATGTAGAGAATAGATAAAGCCAATTTTTGCACCAACCAATCCCCTTGAAATGCCAGAAATATAGCCCAAGAGTTTAATGCTAAGGAATATTGAGCATTTCCAAAACCTTTGTAGCTACTAGGCCTGTTTTCAAACGTTGGATACATCTGAAATTCGGATGTAATTCGGGTGTTTTTGACTTTTGAAGCGATTCCGAAGAGAGTTAAGGAAACAGGAAGTGGATTGGCCATTTTGAAGTCTCCGTTGCCATATTCGGATAGGGTCATATGTCATCTCCGCCCTTCTCTATTTTTGTCCCATTGCGTTTAAAATGTTTATTAATGTGTTAAATGTGTTCAATATTTTGTACCAGTGTGGCTAGTTTTGTCAGTAGTAGTGGTCAGTAGTAGAGGGAAAAGGGAATCCCCCAAGTTTTGACTGTCCCTTCTGCAGGTTTCCGCGCATTGCGCAATCGCAGATACCATTAACGAAGACTTCCGAATTTCGGAAATACATCCAAATCAATTTCGAAAAAACCAATGAATAATTCGGAAATCTATAAGATATGAGCTACCAGTGCCCCCTACATCCGAATCGACTTTTGAAGCAGTTTTTCCATGATAAAACAGGCCTAGTAGCTACCTCTCCACAAAAGTTGACATTAAGGTGCAATTGAGCGCCAGCAGCTAGACCAGGGGTGGGCAATTATTTTTTTCCAAGGGGCCACATGAGAGCCAAAAAATATTATGGAAGGCCGCACCTAAAGGCTGAACTACATCCTAATCTACATGATTTATTTATTTATTTATTTATTTACTGTATTTACTATATATTACACATCATTAATATTAACATATTAATATATCAAGAAATATTCATATATTATTAGTATTAATATCATAATTATTATATTATAGTATATATATATATAGACATTATAATATATTGAAATTATAATATAACATAACATTATATTATATTATTTATTATATTATTATTATAACGTTATTTAAAAATAATAATAAAAACTACTAAAATAAAATAAGATTCAAGAAGGCAAGGTGCGAACCAAGATGGAATGGCCCAATGGACACAGCCCAGAGCATGGCAAAGCGGACCCAGCCACCGCCACAGCAGAGCAGAGCAGAGCAGTAGGCGATCAGAGGCTGCAGGCCTCCGCCCGCTCTCGCCCCCAGCCGTTCCCCAGCTGATCGCCCTGCTATGGATCTGGGCCTGCAGGGGGAGCACTCGGCGATCTGAAGCGGCATATTCGACCTGGCGACCCAGAAGACGATCAAGTCTTCTGGGTCGCCAGGGCGATCAGCCCCCACAGGTCGCCGAGTGCTCCCGCTGCAGGCCCAGATCGCATCCAGGGATGGTAGGCACTTCAAAGCCGCTGCTCCTCCGGCCTGTCTGCCAACACAAGCCTCACAGAGCCCGCAATGGGATGGCGGCAGCGGCACCCCTTCCTTTTGGCCCCCCCCCCACGCCCTTCTCCCTGGGCCGGACAGAATCGGCTGCCGGGCCGCATCCGGCCTGCGGGCTGTAGGTTGCCCAGACCTGAGCTAGAGCAACAAGGACTGGCAGACTGCCTCAGCCTTCCTCCACCCCTTCATCCCAGGTCCTGGGCAAAGAACCTCTCCACAGACATGTCCTATGTTCTCTTTTTGAGTGTGACAAAATGCATGCTGGGTTTTTTCTCTCTCTTACACATCTGATAAACAAGGAGAGACTTACCACCATGTGCAAATAAGATTTCAATATCAGCAGGTCCTCTTGTGCTCCTGAACTGCAATGGTGTGACGTCACTCCATACCTTGAAAGCTTTTGCGATCGCATCACGTACTTTAGCAGGGTCCATATCTGGGGTATAGTTATTAATCCTTGGAGCAAAAGAATATGTATTTAATAATATATATTCAGGGACTAGGACTTTTGATATTTCACAAACCAACAAGTAAGCCTCAAAAGGATAAAAAAAATTACTAACCTGTAAGTCAGTACATTTTTCCCCCATCTCACGGCCCCTCTCCGGAACTCCGCGACATCTGGCAAGCCACACCGAGGTTTGTTCATGACCTCCATTGTGCTGTCATCCATTTTCCCCGTGACTCTCAAACGGAAGTACTCTTGCATTTCTCTCAGGCGTTCTTCAATACTTCTGTGGGAAGTTTTATGAGATGATGGGAAAAACTTGTCAAGGTAAGCCTGGATCAGGAACAAAAAGAAGATTTAAGCATTTCCCCAGTTTCTTAAAACGCTGCAGAGATTGAAAATACGTCTAGAATATTGTTATTATTAATATTAATCTATTGTTATTTAATTTACGGTCACCTCGAGAATAGACTACTGCAACGCCCTCTGCATTGGCCTATCTATGTCGGCGATCCGGAGGCTCAAGTTGGTGCAAAATGCAGTGGCTAGGCTTCTCACTGGTACGCCGTTGAGAGCTCACTTAACACCAGTATTGCAGCAGCTACATTGGATTCCAGTGGAGCACCTGGTCTCCTTCAAAGTGTTGATTATCCCAGCTTGGGAGTGATCCTGGACTCATCGCTGAGCCTGGAGCCCCAGGTCTCGGCGGTGGCCGGGAGAACTTTTGCACAGTTAAGACTCATGCGCCAGCTGCGCCCGTTCCTTGGGAAGTCTGATCTGGCTATGGTCGTCCACGCTCTGGTTACATCCCGAATAGATTACTGCAACGCACTCTACGTGGGGCTGCCTTTGAAGACAGTTCGGAAGCTACAACTACTCCAACGGGCGGCAGCCAGATTACTAACCGGAGCTACATACAGGGAGCATACCTCCCCCCTGTTGTGTCAGCTCCATTGGCTGCCTGTCCAATTCCGAGCTCAATTCAAAGTGCTGGTTTTGACCTTTAAAGCTCTATACGGTTCTGGCCCAGCTTACTTGTCCGAACGCATCGGCCTCTATGTCCCACCTCGTAATTTAAGATCATCCGGAGGGGCCTGCTGCCTGCTCCCGCCAACCTCTCAAATGCGGTTGGCGGGACGAGAGGGAGGGCCTTCTCGGTGGTGGCCCCCGCCTGTGGCACGCACTCCTATTGATATTTGATCAGCTACATCCCTCCTAACATTCAGAAAAAGAGTGAAATCCTGGCTTTGGGACCAAGCGTTTGCACCCTAGCACGGCACGGCACTTTAGACTGGTCAGCTGGCAAATTGGTGGTTAAGATCTAAGACTTTGGATGGAACATTGTTTTAATGGTGATGAATGTACATGATGTTTTTAATATTAACTGTATTTTAATGTATTTGAATTCTAGGTGTCTTTTAATGTATTTTAATTTTAACTGTTGTTTACTATGTATTGTGTGGCATCGAATTGTTGCCGTCTGTTAGGCCGCACTGAGTCCCCCCCCCGGGGGTTGAGAAGTAGTGGGGTATAAACACTGGTAATAAATATAAATAAATTCAAGGCCTTATATCAGGGGTAGGGAACCTATGGCTCAGGAGCCAGATGTGGCTCTTTTCATGATTGCATCTGGCTCTCCAAAGCAGCCTGGGCCTCGGTTTCCCAGCATGCAGCGTGGAGGAGTGACGCAAATGTGCCACAACTGCTGCTTCCGCACCGCCATCGCCGCCTCTTCCTCATCCCTCGCTGCTCTCGGGGCATTTCCCCCCCCTTTCTCCCTTCCTTCTTTCCTCTTCCTTCCTCTTCCATTCTTTCCTTCTCTTCTTCCTTTTCCCTCCCTCTCTCCCCTTCCTTCTTTCCTCCATTCTCCCTCTTCCTTCCTCTTCCTTCCTTTCTTTCTCCCCTTCATCCTTTCTTTCTCCTTCTCTCCTTCCTTCTTTCCTCCATTTTCCCTCCCTCTTCCTCCCTCCCTCCCTCTTCTAGTCTTTCACCCCAATTCTTCCTTTCCTTCTCCTTCCTTTCTTTTCACTGCCCTCTCTCCCCTTCTTTCTTTTCTTCTTTTCCCTTCATTATTTTACTTTTTCCTCACTCCCTTTCCTTTCTTTTCCCCACCCTTTCCATTCCTCTCTTCCCATTTCCTTCTTTCTTTTCCCCTCCTTGTCTCTCTCCTGCTTTTCTTTTCTTCCTTTTCCATAGTTTGTTCTTCTTTTCTTTCCTCCTCCCCCCCTCCCTCCTTTATACTTTGTAAATAGTTTTATAGTTTTTATTTTATTTTATTTATTTATTAGATTTATTGGCCACCACTCCCAGTGGCTCGGGGCGGCTTACAACAAACACCACAACAAAATCACAATCAACAACAGCATTAAAACACAGAATAAAACAGTTTCTGAAGGAAACATGTTCCTAAAAGGTAGCGTATCACAGCTCAAACGCCTGCCAGAATAGGACGGACTTGCAGGCCTTCCGGAAAGCCAGCAAATTGCGCAAGGCCCTAACCTCCGGAGGTAACGCGTTCCAGAGGACTGGGGCAATGATTGAAAACGCCCTTCTCCGCATTGAGGTGAGCTGGAATTGCTTGACGCTGGGCACGGTTAAAAGGTTCCCCTCTTCGGATCTAAGTGTTCTCATGGGACGGTATGGGGTTAGGCGGTCCCTCAGGTACACTGGCCCCAGACCATACAAGGCCTTGAAAGTTAAAACTAACACTTTGAAGGTGATCCGGAACTCAATAGGGAGCCAGTGCAGTTCCCGCAGAATTGGTGTAATATGGCAGCTCGTGGGGACTCCCGCGAGCAACCGAGCTGCGGCGTTCTGCACCAGCTTAATTTTCCGGGTCACTGTCAAAGGCAGGCCAATGTAGAGAGCGTTAGAGTAGTCCAGCCTTGAGATGACCGTAGCTTGGCTCACCGTGGCCAGGTCGTTCCGAGACAAGTAAGGAGCCAGCCTCTGAGCATGGCGAAGATGGAAAAACGCCACTCTGCTGACAGCGGAGACCTGGGCCTCTATTGACAGCAGAGAGTCAAGGATGGCTCCGAGGCTCTTTACTGAAGTTGACGGGCATAATGCCATGCTGTCCAGTGTCGGAGGCTGGACATCCCCACTGCCTGGACGACCCAGCCAAAGAATCTCCATCTTCGCTGGATTCACCTTCAACCTACTAGCTTGCAGCCATCCAGTAACAGCCTCGAGGCAGAGATGGAAATTATCGGGTACAGTTTCGGGCCTGCCCTCCGTCCTCAAAATGAGCTGAGTGTCATCAGCGTACTGGTGGCACTCCAGCCCAAAGCTATGCACCAGCTGAGCCAAGTGGACGCATATTTTAGTTAAGAGTTTAATTTTTTCGGGGTGTGTGTGTGTGTGTGTGTGTATCCTCTGTGAGCTGTCCTGAGCCCTCGGGGAAAGACGGCATACAAAAATGAATAAATAAATAATAAATATACCACCTCAAGGGACCTCACAATCACTGGGGATGTCTGCCATAGATGTGGGCAAAATGTCAGGAGAGAATGCATCTAGAACATGACCATACAGCTCAGAAAACTCACAGCAACCTAATATTAATCTATTGTTATTTAATTTACTGTATATACCACCTCAAGGAACCTAAAGCAGCTCACTTGATATTTATTTTATAGCAAAATTATCTTAACCATGCAGTAGGTCCCTAGAAATGGTATATAAATTAAATAAACAAATGAACACATTAATTTGAATGTTAATATTAATAATAACAATAATAACCCACGAATTGTTGAAATGCCACTTGTTTAAAATAGTACAAAGGAGAGCAAAAAAGATATTACGTACCTCTACCAACTTCAGGCGCTCAGTACTTGGTTCTGAAAAATAGGACGTTATTGGGAGAGCCAAGCTGTAAGGCAGGAGAAGTGCCACGCACGTTAGGAGGTACTTCATTGCGTGCCTCCTTGAAGAGTTCCTTCTGTATTAACTAACTAAGGAAGGAGAAATTCTTCTACCTCTAAGTCTACTGAACAAACTGGGCCAATTTATATAGAGGCATCTATCTAGCATTAATGGTAACGCCCCTCATGACTCATTTTCCCACATTTGTTTGTGTGCGGTTTTGGAAATTTGTGTAATATTTTAAGTATTATGATTCTGCAATTTTTGGAGGGAGAAATACAAAGAGGTGGATTTTCAAAGAATTACTAACGTCACTTAGGAAGTAACCAGTTTTCTTCCTCCTCAATGCCACAAACTAAAGCCACAAAGTATTGAGAAGTCAACTTCCTTAAATTCAATTGCACATCATTCATTTGTTATAGGGCGAATGGGTGAATTTTTTTTCTTAATGAGACGGATGGAAACAGGAATGGCAGTGAAGACGGGATTGATGATCGGTCCTCTGGATTTGAATTAGAGTGTGTAACTTGCATAAATTCACAAACATGGATTTCTATGCACTTCTTAATCATTTTTGCAGCAGGACTTTTCTGTAAAAAATTCATTTGCTCAAGAATACTTTTCATACAAATGCTCATTTTGTGCAGAATGTATTTATTTTAATGTATTTTATTTATTCATGCTTATAGACCGCCACTCCCCGTGGGCTCGGTTTACAACAAAGGCATGATACAAACATAGTATACATATAAAAAAACAGCTTAATTGCCTAGTACTAGCACAACACATAATACTAACAGCAACAAAAAGAGCTACAGGCAGTAGCCTCACGTGAGGCCCGTTGATGTTTGAGGGACCAAGAGGGAAGGCGAGAGCCAAGGGGATCGACCTCCAAGCCTTGCGGGTTTACACTGAAACCCAGGGAGACTCGGTCTTCTAGGTGGAGGGGGCAAGTCATGAGTCAGGTGATTTAGGGATTTCTCGACCCTAGTAGATAGGGGAGTTATTCGCCTCTTTAGTTCGCCTTCTCCTGGTTGTAGTGTTGCCTTCCGTCTCCAACTCCCGAAGCCCACTCCCCAAAATGTTCTGGAGTGGAAGCGACGGTGGCGGGCTTCGCCCCACTGGGAACTGCATCCATAAGAATTCCCTGCCGCACCCAAGGCACTCTGGGTGAGCTTCAATGTCCTAGTGTCAGTTCCTAGAGCTCCTTCGCGGCGATCACCGGAAGTGGCGCCAGGGAAGGAACGATGCTGTCTCCGTCTCTTCCTCGCTCGATGGCCGTGCTTGTGAAGAGGGATCAGTCCTGTGGCATCTATCTCGGTGGCGATCTCCATGCCGGCGTCCCCAAGGACAGGCGCCACCTTGACGGAGTCTCCTGGGGCCTCTCTCCCCATGGGGGAGAGGCAGCGATGCCGGTAGCGGTCTCCTGTCACTCGGGGTAATGCTGGGGGCTCACAGTTCCTCTCCAGGATCCTGGAGATGCCGAAGGCTTCTCCATCGAGGGCATCCAGGTCCAGGGCCTCCAGGTTCGGCCTGACCGGTTTGTCCTCTGTTCCCAGATGTTCAGCCAAGGTGTGTGACTCGACCATTGCTCTTCCCCCTTCCTCCATCGGTAGCTCCTCTATGGCTCTCTGTTCTTCCCTGGTTTTCTTGACTGGGAGGTCCTGTCATGCCCCAGCCTGACTCCATAGCTAAGCCAGATAGAAGCCATGTTAAATCCAAGTTACCAGCCAGGGCTGAGAAAGAACCTCTGCAAAGGCCTCCGAGTCGGCCAGCAGTCAAGGTCAAGCGCAGCCCGCTTTCTGCCCAAACTGATAAGAAGCGCTGGGAAGGCAAAGCTTCGCTTTCTCCCTTGTCTCCAGGTGCAACTACTAATGAGCTGACATATTTGCCGTCTCAGAGAGGCCTGGGAAAGTTGAGCCCCCAAACTGGTCCTGGGAAAGAGTTACGACGCAGTCAGCGCCTTAGAGATCAACACCAAGGAGGACCTATTTTAGTCGGGTCCCGTTGGCACCCCGTATCTCGCACCAATGTTCAGCTTTCCTTGCCAAGCTCCACGGAACTCAGGTCCAGGACAAGGCCTCCGAACCTCCAGGTCACCGTACTCAAGTATTCAGCCAAGCCATTGTTGCCAAGGACTTATCCCGGATTTTAGCCCATTGGGGTTCAAGACTATTTCTTCATTTATTTGATCTTTGAACTTTGCTAGAACTATTGCCTTGCAATACCTAGATGCTGGATGCATCATTGGACTATATTTTTTACCTCTTTCCCCTTTTCTATTTATTCTAAATAAAGCATTTAATCACGGCTGCTTTGTGGTGGTTTACTGAGGGATCCTCCACGTCTAGGTTGCAACAGGTCCCAGGAGTAGTCCCAGCAAAGCTCAGGGGTTTCATGCCATGGAGGGTCTGGTGTTGAGATTCTGGGATCAGGTCTAAGATGAGTAGATTGTGAAGTACTCCATCTTCTCAGTAAATCACCAAAGTGAGTGAAGCACTGTGACAGTTGATCGTACTCTCTGCATAGGTGTTCGATTGTAAGTTGATCGATACTGTCCTTAGGATGCGACCTTAGCTTATGCTTAGTTGAATTCCCATATGAAGACGGTGGAGCCAGAATGAGTTTCTTTTTTTTGCAAAAAAAAAGAAAAAGAAAAGAAAGAGTAATCTTAAAATGCCGATCTGAGTCCCTCGATAGAGATGAGAAGGTCAGGGCACAAAAGTTTTAAATAAATAAATAAAATAGCTGGCCATTATGTTGATTGGATGCCACAATATGTTGATATGCTCTTTCTTGTCAGTGATGAGAACATTTGTGTTGTCGAACACTCACATGCACAATTACAAGGAGAGACAGATGGAAGAAGTGTGCTTGTGAATGTTTGTGTGTGAGCTGAATAGATTTCTTTGAACCAGAATTAAATTCAATCTACAAATTTTCCATTTGAAAAACTTACCAAATTTTTTTTTTAATTCTCATATTTTTCATTGGGATTTTAAGAAATTGATTGTGAGAGAAACTTAAACTAAAAGTACAATGATTGTACTTTTACTGCTATGGTGATATCCCATGAATTCTGGAGGTTGCCAGTTTTCCAAAGGGACACCGAGAAATCTCAGTGATAGCAGTGTCTCTCTGGCATTACTTCGCGAACGAAGATACTTAGGAAGGACTCATCCCACGCTTTCTACAAGCGCGTTGATGACGGAGGTTGGATGTGTCCTTCGAGCCTGTGCAATGGACTCTTCTGGTGGAGTGCAGCGTGCACAGAACTGGCCTCGCCCTTTAAATGAAAGGTTCGTCTGCCAGGGCCTAGCAAGCTCAGACGGTGGCAGCAAGGTCCTGAGGTTGTAGCTTTGGTTTGAGTTTCCTTCTCTAGATGGTTGACCTTAACAGGGTTAGACGAGCACCATCTGCCCGGGTCTGAAATCAGAGTTCTCATTCTCCTAGGATGGTTGCCGAAAGGCTAGAGAGCCCATCCTGCCTGTTGACGCCCCACTTGGGGGAGGGGGAGGTCATCTATTCCCCTGTCAACCAGGAATCCGTTTCTGCCATGAGATGACAGGCAGAAGTAGGACCCTGAAAGCATTTTCCCTTCATTCCAAAGGTTGTTCCTCTAAGGCAGTGCTTCCCAACACTAGTGTGCCGTGAGCGATCATCAGGTGTGCCGTGGAAAATTGGAAACTCTTGAGTCTTGAATAAGCCACGCCCCTTTATACCCCATGGACCAATCCCCTCGCGGTGGCCTTGAACTCCCGCCCGACACCAAGATGGTGGCGGCAGAGGTGGCGGGACCGGAAGTGCCTTCCCTGAGGGAATGCCAGTGGAGCAGAAGTGCCTCGTCTGAGGCGATGCAGCGGTGGGTGTGCCTGGCGATGCTGGGCTTGGCGGCGGGCCTGGTGCTAGTCCAGCTGGCCGGGGCGGTGGAGTCCTTGAGCCTGAGCCTGGCCCTGGCCGGTGCTGCTGCCTCCACCTTCATGGGCTTCCTCTCCTACCCGCGGCTCTACTGCCTCTTTGCCCACTGCTGCCACAACATGGGGAACAACGGGGCCCGCCTCCGGGCAGGTACGCGAGTGGCCCACCGGGCCTCAGAGACTGTGACATGATGTGGAAGGAGCCTCATGGGCTATATTATTATTATTATTATTATGAAGAACTATGTATTAACATAATATTATTTTCCCTTAGTATATGCTATTATATTATTATATTATCAGTATTTGTCATAGTCATGGTATATATCGTTATTGACTATGAGAGTAATGATAACAGTCAGGATTAACTCCTGTGCTTTACTGATAATATATTGTATGTACCTATAATATTTATATTATTATAATGTAATCCAACATAACACTTAAAAATAATACAATATTGAAATTATATATTTTATATTATTTGTAAAAGTACTAATAATATTACAGTATAATGGTATAGTACAATGTAGTAAGTTAGAGTGTCATTTTGTGTCATTTTGGTTGGTGGTGTTGGGGCAGGTTTCACACGGAGTGTATAAATACATTTAAAAACACATTAACTATATGTATGACTGTTTGGAGTGTCATTTTGTGCCATTTTGGTTGGTGGTGTGCCCCAGGATTTTGTAAATGTAAAAAATGTGCCACGGCTCAAAAAAGGTTAGGAAACACTGCTCTAAGGGGTTGTGGTTGCTGAAATGATGGAAGAGTATATGGTTGGCCACCTGTATCCATACATTTTGCACTCACAATTCAACCATCCATGGCTTGAACATATTTGTTTAACAAAATTCAAAAGTCAGATCTTGATTTTGCTATTTTATATAAGGAACACTATTTGACCATGCTATTATACATAATATGACTTATTCATGGATTTTGGTATCCATGTGGGGTGCTGCAACAAAACCCCAGAAGACACCAACAGCCCACTCTGTATTAGAAAAATGTAAGGTATTTTGTACCATAGGCCAGGGGCAAAGTGCTTTAAAAAATGCTTTTAAAAGAAGTAATTCAAAATAACGGTCTTGGTTGCGTCTAAGGAACAAGAAATAAATGATTTAACTAGAATGTTGTGGAGTTTCCTTCTTTGGAGGTTTGAGAACTGCAACTACAGTAGAGTCTCGCTTATCCAACCTTTGCTCATCCAACACTCTCTATTATCCAACGCAGTCTGCCTTTCTCCGGATCACTCTAGCTCTTTCAATACATTGCGATGTTTTGGTGCTAAATTCATAAATACAGTAATTACTACATAACGTTATCGTGTATTGAACTCCTTTTTCTGTCGATTTGTTGTAAAACATGATGTTTTGGTGCTTAATTTGCAAATCATAACATAATTTGACGTTGAATAGGCTTTTCCTTAATCCCTCCTTATTATCCAACATTTTCGCTTATCCAACGTTCTCTCGGCCCATTTTTGTTGGCTAAGCGAAACTCTACTTATCTTAGAATGAGAAAAAAAATAGTTTCCTTATTCCTCTTTCACACCCAATTCTAGCAACTGCATGTGCAAAGCCCAGTGAGAAGACTAACAATGAGCATGTCTGTGAGAGCCATTAGAGTGGCATTCCATTTAACGCCAAAGGAGCGTCTGGAGCGGCAGACACAATAAAGGTTCGGTAGACGGGAAGCATGGATGGTGATCAGGTTACTGTAAGCATATCATCGCCGCACGTAGATTGATTGCAAAACATTGGAAGAAGCAGAAGTTGCCCTCTAAGGAAGACCAGACAAGGAAATTGTGGCAAAGAATGCGAATGACTAAACATACGTGATTTTCAAAGACAATAGGGGTGGGGGGAGAAATAAGGACAGAGTGTGTGTGGGGGAACCACTTTTTTTTTGAGACTACAAAACATGAACCATTATGTTTTATAAGGTTTGAATAAGGGGAATTTGGGCACACTTTTCCTTTCTCACATTTGTTTCCAAGAGAAATGGAGAAGACGGACTTATTGGAATTAATTCTTTTTTAAAAAATAATTTATATTGAATTTTTGAAAAGTAATCACAGCGAAAGTGGGTGAAAAATGAGTTGGTGATAAGAGAAAGAATGAAATGGAGAAAGTGTGAGAATTGAGGAAACAAAGGGTGCTAAACGATGGATATATCTATCTATATATCTATCTATGTATATAATAAAAATCAGTGTTTGCGGCGGTGCGGTGGTGCATTGGTGCAAAGGGAGGAATATGTGCCAGCGTTTCGATTGATTGCCACTGTGGGATTATTTGCATAAAGGACACTGATTGGCCAGCCTCAGAACTCCAACACTCTAAGGCACCAGATTATTTGCATAAAGGACTCTGATTGGCCAGCCTCAGAACTCCAACACTCTAAGGCAGGGTTGCTCAGGAAGTCGATCGCGATCGACTAGTCGATCCCGAGACCATTTGAGGTCGATCTTCTGCTCCTAAGAACATAAGAAGCGCCATGCTGAATCGGGCCTCAGCCCATCTAGTCCAGCATTCTGTGTCACACAGTGGCCCACTAGTTGTACACAGGGATCTCTAGCAGAAAGGAGGGCAAAACCCTGACCTGCTCCCGACCCCCACAACCAGTACCCGGGGAAATCCTGCCTGCCTCCATCAACACAGAGGTGGCACTTGGATGTCCATTTCAGTAACTACTAATTCCCTTGGTATCCATGAATCTGTCTAATCCTGCCTTGAAGCTGTCCAGGCTGACCACTGTCACAACCTCCTATGGAAGTGAGTTCCATAACCCAATGACCCTCTGGGTGAAGAAATATTTCCCTTTATTAGTCCTAACTTTCCTACCTTGGAGCTTCAGGGAGTGCCCCCTAGTCCTAGTGTTGTGTGACAAAGAAAATATTTTTCTTTATTCACCTTTCCTATCCCATGCATGATTTTATACACTTCGATCAAGTCACCTCTTAAACGCCGTCTTTCAAGGCTGAAAAGACCAAGGCGTTGCAACCTGGTTTCATAAGGGAGCTGCTCCATCCCTTGGATCATTCTTGTTGCCCTTCTTTGTACCTTTTCCAGTTCCGTTATATCCTTCTTGAGGTGCGGAGACCAGAATTGTACACAGTACTCCAGATGTGGCCTCACCATCGATTTGTAGAGAGGCAATACAACATTTGCCGACCTATTTTCGATTCCCTTCCTGATCATGCCAAGCATAGAATTTGCTTTTGCGCTGCTGCTGCGCACTGGGTTGACATCTTCATTGAGCTGTCCACCAAAACCCCAAGATCCCTTTCCTGGTTTGTCTCAGAAAGCTTTGACCCCATCAGTTGATAAGTGTATTTGGGGTTCTTTGCCCCGATGTGCATGACTTTACACTTGTTTAGGTTAAAATGCATTTGCCACTTTGTTGCCCATTCACTCAATTTCGAGAGATCTTTCTGGAGCTCTTTACAGTCAGTTTCATTTTTAACTACCCTGAACAGTTTAGTGTCGTCTGCAAACTTTGCTACCTCAGAATTCACTCCTACATCCAGATCATTTATGAATAAATTAAAAGTAACGGTCCTAAAACTGAACCTTGGGGTACGCCACTTCTCACCTCTTTCCATCCAGAGAAGTGTCCATTTATTACCACCCTTTATTTCCTACAGTTTAGGAAACAGTTCCTACAGTTTCCTGCCGCCGTACACACGCTGCCGCCGCACGCATACTCCCGCGCACGTGCACACGCACCCGGCGCTGCCTTCCTCCGTCTGCACGGCTTTGAGCATTGGCGCATGCGCACTGGCCGCAAACAGAGGCGAGAAACCTTCAGCTTGGCCAAGGAAGAGAGGCGGACGGAGGCAGAGCGCGGAGCCCTTGAGGTGCGGGCTGGGAAGGGCAGGGCGGCGACGGAGGAGGAGGCCGAAGCGGCCCGAGGGGGAAGAAGCAGGAGTTTGGGAGTCATCTTCGACAGGGGAAAAGAGCCAGGCCTGGCCCAGCCCAGCCTCTGAGGGCTCGGCCTCCTGAGGGGTGTTGTGATTGACAGCCGTCCAAGAACGAAGAAGCCATGTGGGCAGAGGAAGGCGGCGGCGGGAGAGTGCGTGGGGCTTCCAGAGACCCTGCCTTTCTCACCGCAGCTTCCAGACAAGAGGAACCACCGCGAAGCTACATTACCCAGATGCGCTGTTGTTAGCGTTCCAAATCTCGCGGGCCTATTCTGCCAATAGTAGAGCAGCTTCTGGGATGCAGGCACGCCACACGTGCAAATCACTTCACACACCACTGTGCCTTGAAAGGGAAACCCAAAGGCACCAGAGTGGCCAAACCTTCACCTTTGCATGGTTTCTTTGTGAAATGCTGGGCAGTGACACCGAACTCTTGGCCACAAGCCAGGAAAAAATACCCTTTGTTCCATTAAGCGAGAACCTCTATTTATTTTATGACACCTCTCCTCCTATTCTTGCAACTGATCTCATGACTTGCGGTTTTGTGATTCCAACCGTATGGTGACTGAGAAGAAGGAAACAAAAGGCGCAATGGCACATACTTTACATTTTATTATTTTTCAAAGCAAAATCTCACCTTAACCGAAGTTTTGCTTTCAAAGGTATTCAAATGTAGAAGGGAGGATTGGAAGGAATGAAGCAAAAGCTTTTTTCCATGCACCAAAAATGGCTGTGGCCGACTTACCGGCCAAGCACGTTGCGGTGGGGAGTTGTCCTCCTCGCCATCTTGCCAGGGAAAAGGGAGGGGGTGCAGGGGGCTTCTTCCTCCCAGAAGCCCCTTTGGGGTGGCGGGAAGATTCCCGCCACCCGTGCAGGCTGGCCAATAGCGGGCTGGCACTGGGATGCCCTTTGTCCCTGGATAGAGAGCCCCTCCTTCTGCCCAGGCAGCCTATTTAAGACTGCCCGGGCTGCTTGGCTGACGCGTGGGGGCCTGAGCGGCGATTGCCTCCCACCCACCCTACAGGTTTTCAGGGCAAGTCGGGTTATGGAATATCACTGCAGTCATGGATCACCATGTGTTGAAGTTCTCCGGTAACATGTTCCACTTAGCAGCTCCATGTTTATGTAGCAACTCTTTGTTTTGCATGCGCATTCATGTTCATTTATGTATATCAATGGTTCTTTGTAGCAACACCATGTTATGTAGCAACGCTTTGTTTTGCATGTGCATTACTTCACGTATGTTTATTATGCTTCATGTCGCAACTCTAGGTATGGCGTGTGGCATGGGCCCTGGATTGATATGGCTTATCGCCATTTGGTCATAAGGGGTGATAACGCCCGTGCTCCCCCCCTGGGGTGCCAAGTCCTCGGTGGCACCCAGGTACACAAGAGTCTCCAGATATCGTGGGTTGCGGTACCCATGATCCAGGACTCATGCAGGACCGCCAACCCCTGTTCCTATCTGTATCTGTATACCTTTATAAAGCGGAATGTTTGTATGTATGTGTGCGGAGGGCGGGAGGGCGGAAGGGCGGGAGGGCGGAAGGGCGGATATGTGGCAGCCACTTTCACAGGCCACAGCGACCAGCGCGGGTGATGGACCTGCACCAAATTTGGTACACATAACTCCCCTAACCCACTTTATGTCCTGGTGCGGTTCGGGGGACATGACCCACGGATTATGGGATTTGTAGTACTTTCAAACACTTTGGTTCCCAAAGACCACTGAGGCCACCAAAAAGGACCAATACAGACCACACTTAGCACACACAGCCCCCATGACCCACTCTACGTCCTGGTGCAGTTTGGAGGAGGGCGGACCATGGATGATGGGACTTGAAGTACCTCTACTCACTTCCCAAGTCCGCTGCAACCCTCATCCAATCACTGATCGAGACCAAACTTGCCATACATAACCCCCATGACTGCCTTCATGTCCTGGTGAGGTTTGGGGGAGGACTGACAATGGATGATGGGATTTGTAGTACTTTCACACCTCTCTGTTCCCACAGACCACTGCTGCCCCCAACAAACACTGAGAAAGACCACACTTGGCACACAGAGCCCCAGTGACCCACTCTACATACTACTGAAGTTTGGAGGGGGCAGAACATGGATGATGGGACTTGCAGTACCTTCCTCACTTTCCAAGACTGCTACAAAACCTAATCCTATGACTGATCAACACGAAACCTGCCACACAGAGCCCTCATGACCCACTCTACATCCTGGTGCAGATCAGAGGAGGGTGGACCATGGATGATGGGACTTGAAGTACCTCTACTCACTTCCCAAGTCCGCTGCGACCCTCATCCAATTACTGATCGAGACCACACTTGGCACACATAACCCCCATGACTGTCTTCACGTCCTGGTGAGGTTCGGGGGAGGACTGACAATGGATGATGGGATTTGTAGTACTTTCACACCCCTCTGTTCCCACAGACAACAACGGCCCCCTACAAACACCGAGAAAGACCACACTTGGCACACAGAGCCCCAGTGACCCACTCTACATCCTTCTGAACTTTGGAGGGGGGCAGAACATGGATGATGGGACTTGCAGTACCTTCCCTCACTTTACAAGCCTGCTACAAACCTAATCCAATGACTGATCAACACAAAACCTGGCACACAGAGCCCTCATGACCCACTCTACATCCTGGTGCTGTTTTGTGTGAGACGGACCACGGATGATGGGACTTGAAGTACCTTCACTCACTTCCGAAAATCAATGCAACCCCCATCCATTCACCAATACAGACCAAACTTGCCACACAGAGCCCCCATGACCCAATTTACATCCTACTAAACTTTGGGGGAGGGTGGACCAGAGACGATGGGACTTCCACTACCTTCAGTAATTTCATGATACCACTGCAACTCCCAATAATGATGGATCAAGACCAAACTTGGCACACAGAGCCCCCATGACCCACTCTACATCCTGCTCCACTTCTCAAATGACCTGGGCACCGCCGGGTCCCCAAGCTAGTTGTTAATAAACGAGTTGTGGCCATATTTTACCCAAAACTCTTGTGTCCGTGCTTCATTGGTTTTTCCGCAGGAGGTGTATCAGTCATCCACGCGCAATAAGGTATGCATGTGGCCCTCCACAATTGCAGGTTTATGTTTTGTAGATCACATTATTCACAAATTTACTTAATGTGGTATGATCTCGTTGGGGATTTCAAGATAATTCTGTGGTCAATTTGTGGTAGATGTTGACCATGGAGTCATGCTGAAAGACCAGGGCCGGCCTAAGGTAATTTAAAATGGTAAGCAAACTAGCATTAGTAAAAATGAAAATACTCCCAAAGATAAACTTCATATTTAGAATGCTGCCACTTCAAATTACAGAGGAAGAACTAAACAGATGGCAACAAATGATAAATAAATATTGCAATGGTAGTAAAAGAAATAGACCAAACAAACAGTTATGGTATAAATCGCAAAAAAGAAGGAGGTTTAGCACTCCTAACATTAAAAAATATTATGAAGCCGAGTAGATTGAGACTGTTTATAGAAGGAATGATTAAAAAAGATGGGGTAGAATGGCTAAGAAATTACTCAGGAAAAGTGGAAGAAGAAATATGGAATATATTTTTAAACAGTTCACGAGAAAAGAAATTAGGGAAATTAGAAATCAATGTTGAGTAATATATTAGAAGTATGGAATAAATATAGGAGAATGTTAATAACGGATGGATCAGTAATAACCCCAATTGTAATGGAAAAGAAATTTCCAAAGAATTTAAAACAAATAATGGATAAAAAGTTAAGGAATTTTTTTAGATAAAATGGGGGATTGGATAAAAGTAGGAACGAAGAAGGAAATGATTATGGAAGAATTTAGAGAAATAAAATTGACATGGTTCCATTGTATACAATTAGAACAATGGTTTAAAAATTGGCTAAAAAACAATAAAAAGGAAGTAAGGTTAACCAATTTGAACAAATAATACAAAATGGGAGGGATGTAGAAGAGTACCGAAAACTTGAAAGGAATGACTAGTAAAATATATAAGATAATAATTGAAATAAAGGAAGAAAAAACAAAAAATAACACCCTTAAGGAGGTCTGGGAAGAAGACTTAGGGATAAAAATAAAGGAAACAGAGTGGCAACAATTGTGGAGACAAAGACATCTTAAAAATTTATCAATAAGGATTAAAGAAAATTATTATAAATTAATATGGAAATGGTACCTTACACCAGTAAGAATGGCAAATATAAATAAAAACTACTCGAAAAACTGTTGGAGAGGATGCCAAAAAACAGGAACATACTTACATATGGGGTGGCAATGTAAATATGTAAGCAAATTTTGGGCGAAAGTATTTAAAGAAATAGAAGATATAATGAATATTAAAATAGAAAGAAGTCCTAGTATAGCTTTATTATCATTATATAATAGTATACAATTGGAAAAAAAGGATAAAGATGCGATAACAAACCTATTAACAATAGCAAGACTGCTTATAGCAAGGAATTGGAAAAAAAAGAAATAAATATACAAATAGAGGAATGGTACAAGGAAGTCTGGAAACTGGCAATAAATGACAAGTTATTAAAAGTAAATAAATGGCAATAAATGACAAATGTATATTAAAAGTAAAAGAGGTATATGGAAACAAAGTGATTTCTATGAGGTATGGAGAACATTTATTGAAAAAGGATTAGAAAAGGAAGAAGGAAGGTTACCTCCACAAGAAGAAATGAAATTTTGACGAATGATATGTAAAAGCAATGGCTTGGGAGGGGGGGAGAGGGAGCACAGCGGCGAGGGATACAAAAATGTATAAGAAAAACATAATGGCAGATGCTAAAGATTGAAGTATTGTACCTAGAAATGAATAACATGAATCTGCTGTAAATAGACATTGTATAATATTGTGTTAAAATTAATTAAAAAAAAATTTTTTTTTAAAGGTAAGCAAACTGTATTTTGGCGCCCCCTCACTCTCCAGCCTCGTGGAAGGTGCGCGCGTGCCAGAGTGCGCGGAGCCAGCTAGTTTCATGCATGTGCCGTCGCTGCGGGGCAGGCCCAGCTGCCCGGGGTCGGTCGTCACCCTACGCAGGTGCAAGGGGGAGGAGCGTTGGCCGGCTGGAGGCGGGGTGCCTCCAGCTGCGGGGCGCTCCTCCTTTTTGGCCCCATGGTGGGGGCCGGTTGGCAACTCCGGGCGGCTGGGCTCGCCCTGTGGCGATGGCGCATGCGCGAAACTTCCATGAGTGTGCTATTGCCATGGGGCGGGCCCAGCTACCCAGAGCCACTGATCGCCCTACACGGGGCTGAAAGGGAGGAGCATTTTGGAGGCGGCTAGAGGCGGACCACCTCTGGCTGCGGAACGCTCTTCCTTTTAGGCCTCGTGGTGTGGGGCGGTTGGCGGCTCTGGGAGGCTGGGCTTGCCCTGCGGCAATGGCGCATGTGAGAAACTTCCTCGTGTGCACCATTGCCGCGGGGTGGGCCTGGCTGCCCGGAGCCGCTGATCGCCCTGCACTGCGGGGCCGGGAGGGAGGAGCATTTTGCAGCCGGGGGTGCTCCCCCTCTGGCCACCTCCAGAGCGCTCCTCCTTTTCAGCCTCGTGGTGTGGGGCGATGGGGACAACGTAAAATGCACCCTTGCATATTGGCAAGTGGTAAGCAAATGCTTACTTTGCGGAGTGCAAGATCCGACTCCGTGAAAGACCTAATGAGATGGTCTCACGTTAAAAAAAACTCAGGACGTTTCTACTTGTACTTTTTCCACTCTCCTAGGGGTCCGAAGGCAGGAGAGCCAGACCCTGGCCTTGATCCTTCCCTCGCTCCCGCGGCTCCCTTTGGCCAAGCAGGCCGCCCCGGTTTGGTCCGAGAGCGCAGGAGCAAGCCTAGGTTAGTGTGGTCTCGTGCTGGGGACCTGGAAGGGGTCCACCCAAGCAACGCCCTTTCTCTCCCCTCTTCCTCCCTCCCTCTCTTCCTTCTTTACTTTCTTTCTTTCCTCCTAGTTGCCTCCTTCTCCTCCTTCTCCCCTCCCTCCCACCGCCCTTTCCCGGACTCTGCCGCTCGGCTCTGGCTGCAGGAATTTACAGCCTGCCGCCGGGGGAGCCGGGCGAATCGCCATGGAGATGGCTTCCCCAGGAACTCAATGGATCAATGCGAGGGTCCCGCCGCAGCCCAGAGAGCGAGAGACTTTGCTGGGAGACAGAGCGAGGAGGGGCATGAGAAAGGGGGAAAGAGGGGCACGGACCAGTTTTTTATTTTTATATTTTTGGTCCGTGATCTGCGCCCCTCCTCGGCATGCACCCCTAGGCCATGGCCTATGTTGGCCTTATGGGTAATCCATTGCGGCAGTGCAGAGACACAGAGGGGAGACTGCATTTCCAGGAGTTGGGAGAGAAGTATGATAGATGCGAGGAAAGGACGTGGGGGTAACTGCCATCCCTGGAGACAGAAAGGCAAGGGACCTCTGCAGTAGGGACTGAAAGAAGATGGCTCCCTCGACTTTCCCCCACTTTCCTTTACTTTTCCTGCTTTCTTGTGATGAAGACCTAAATGGAACTGAGGGAAAGTTCTTTTTTAAAAATCCAATCACCTGGAACCCCAGATATGGTTTTGCTGGCGAGAAGATTGTGGGAGCTATAGCCCAAATGTAACTTCTCCAAGCTCTGCTTTTACAAGTCACTATGCCCGTGTCGCCCATTCAGAAGCAGCTCTGCAGCACCCAACATCTTGCTTTGCAGCAGCTGCAGAGCTGTTTGGTCTGCAAGTCAGCCTGAAGAAAATGGAAGTCCTCTACCAGCCCACACCACAGGAAGAACACCATCATCCCCACGTCAGCATAGGCACATCTGTGCTTAAGTCCGTTCAGCAGTTCACCTACCTGGGAAGCATCATCTCTTCAGACACCAAGGTTGACAAAGAGATAGATCACAGATTAGCAAAGGCATAGAGTGCATTCGGAAGGCTTCACAAAAGGGTCTGGAGCAACAAGCACATGAGGCGAAGCACCAAAATCAGTGTGTACAGAGCTATCGTACTGTCTATTCTCCTCTATGGGTCTGAAACATGGGTCTTCGCACAATCCTAAATATTCACTGGACCGACTATGTGACGAATGTTGCTGTCCTTGAGCAAGAAGGGATCACCAGCATTGAGGCCACGCTATTGAGAACACAGCTGCACTGGGCAGGGCACAAGGTCTCTAGGATGGAGGACCACTGCCTCCCAAAGATACTATTCTACGGTGAACTCGCCACGGGTCAGCGCAAGAGAGGTGCCCCCAAAAAGAGATATAAGGACTCCCTGAAACAACATCTCAGGCTCGGCCAGATTGATCACCAACAATGGTCCACCCTGGCCTCACACCGGGAGGCATGGAGAGGCACTATCCACAATGGCCTCTTTCGAGAAGACATGCCGAATGTGTCTCGAAGAAAACGACAACGCAGAAAGAAACTTGGAAACAACATCACCCAAAGAGACTTTCTGCTGTGCTTTCTGCAACCGAACTTGCCTATCTCAGATTGGCCTTTTTAGTCATCAACGCGCTTGTAAACAGCGTGGGATGTGTCCTTCCTAAGAGTCTTTGTTCATGAAGTAATGCCGAGGGATTTTCCATGTGTAAAGCACCTGCCATTGGCAGAATGAAGTGATAGCCTCAAGCGCCTGTTGATGGGGGGTGGCTGCAAGGCGTTGGAAAGGAAGGTCCTGTTCCATTATCTGGGCAGAAGCCACAAGGGGGCGATAGAGAGAGAAGCATAGTTCATTTTATGGGCAGAGGGAGTTGAAGGACGAAAACAATGTCTCCCATTTTAGCTGGTCATTTCCCCTCCCCTCCCCTCTTCCCTCTTCCCATGTCTTAAACGAGGGTTGTTTCCACGATGGGGACATGGTTGGGGGAAACAACATGAAAACAGGGGGAAATGGTTTCCTCCTTCAACCCACCCTCCTCCCTTGTGATATGGCGGTCAGGCCCGGATTACCTACAAGGCCAACCAACGCCATGGCCTAGGGGCGCAAGCTGAGGGGGGCGCAGAATCACGGAGCAAAAAAAAATTGTTGAAACAAATAAAAATGCCATGGGGTCTCTCCCAACTCAGCGGAACGCACCCCCCCAAGGACGCCCCCGACCGCTCTGTGCGCGCTTGTTTCCCTCCCTTCCCGTGGTCCTTCCCACCCACAGGAGCAGACAGGGAGCCTGCCTTCCGAGAGAGCGAGCGAGCGAGAGAGTGAGTGAGCGCGAGACCCATGCGTGCCCCCCACTCCCTCGTGCGCACTTCCCCATTTCTCCGCCTCTTTCATTGCAGAGCCAGAAATAGTCTTTTTTTCTGCCCCAAAATGGACCCATTCGGGAGAGTCCATTTTCAGTTGCCTCAGTTTCCCCGGTGGCACTGACGGAGAGAGAGGAGGGGCCGTGGGCGGGGAAGGTGGCACCACCGGCCGCTTTGACAGCGTCTCTTTTTTTCCTCCCCCGTTTCCTCCCACTATCGCCCTGCCCCCTTTTCCTCCTCCTTCTCTTTCCCCCTCCCTCCCCCACCCTGTCCTCCCCCCTCTCCTCCCTTTGGTTCTTTCTTCTCCCTCCGCGCTTCAGAGGCTGGCCTTTTAAATGCTTTCCTCGAGGCGGCCCGGCCCGGCCCCTGGCTCTCGGCTGCCCGGGACACTCCTCCTTCCGCCTGGCCATGGGAAGCGCCTCCCGGAGCCTCCTGGTGGCCTTGGCCTTCCTTCTCTGCTGCCCGGCGGGTAAGGAGGGGGCCCAGCCCTTTCCTGGGGGGGGGGAAGGGGTGTGTGCAGTAGAGGTTGTCTTAAAGGGGGCGTAATTCCAAAGTGTGGCCTAGGGTGCAAAAAGGTGTTAATCCGGGCCTGATATGGACTGCCCTTCTCTCTCTAGCGCCATCTTCGGGCCTCCGCCTGGATAATAAGACAGTACCTAAAGGAACTCGGTTTGTCCTTGCATTACCTGTCTGTTCCTCTTCAAGCGTAGTAGATTCCAGTTTGCTTTGAATATAGGGTAGGCCTGGTTAGGTTCATCGGAATGCTTCTAAAATCAGAATAAATTCATATTATTCGGTTTTGAGGTGATGCAAGCAACACGGAAGTGAAATTTGACATTTCGAAACCTCTGCCGCCATTTTTGGAAAGAAATCCACGACAAACTGGCGTCAAACGAGAAAAAAATCAGAGTAATTGTCAGCCCCCTCCTCCGTTCCTCTGTGAGTCAAGGACAAGGATAGCGGGTGTTGGGTGTGTGTGTGTGTGTGTGTGTGAAAGAAGCTGGCAAAGAGATTGGGGGGGGGGCTTGCCTCAGGCTTGCTGCTTTGGAGGGTCATGAGGCCTGCAGTTCAAGGGTGGAGAGGAATCCCGACGCCAAGCGGAAACCCTGTCCCTTTTCCGGAAGTGAGGAGGGAGGGAGCCTCTTTTCCTCCCCGTCTTTGGGTGTTTGAACACGGATTCTTCCCTCTGGTTTTCGCCCCAGTTTGTTTGAACGCAGATTTCTTCCGTCCGCCTTAGGACTGGGGCGAAAGCCGGGCTTTCACACTGTTTCTTTTCTTTCTTTCTTTCTTTCTTTCTTTCTTTCTTTCTTTCTTTCTTTCATTTATTTATTTATTTATTTATTTATTTATTTATTTATTCAAATTTATTCGTCGCCACTCCCAGTCAGGGGCGGTCTTATCGGTAGGCAAAGGACACCGCTGCGTGGGGCGCCATCTGGAGGGCGAGGCGAGGAAGGGCGGCTCAGGCGGTGCGCGGACCCTTCTTTTCTCTCACGCCATGAATCAAGCGCATGCGCGCCGCCTTGCTCTGCCAGGGGACTGGCTCGCTCTCACGCGCACGCTCTCTTCTCCTCTCCGCTCCACTCCGCTCGGCCTCACCTCCTTCACCTCCTCTCTCCAGCCATTTTATTTATTTATTTATTTATTTATTTATTTATTTATTTATTTATTTATTTATTTATGGCATTTTACCCCGCTCTTCTCAACCTCCGAGGGGGGACTCAGAGCGGCTTCAAAAGGCATAATTTCATGCCTACATCACAATCGCAGTATAAAACACAATATAAAACCCTCCAGCATTCGACACTAAAATACATTAAAATACAATTATATTCACTCATCCTATGCATTCACCTATGTTAAAAACAGGTGACTGAATGGATAGGTAGTGGCGGCTTAGGCTCCGCCCACTTTGGTCAGCCCAGCAGTAAGGAAAGCTTCAGCCTCCCTCCGCCCGCTTGGCTGGTGGTGACCTCAAAAGGTGGGGGTGGAGCCACAGCCGGCTCGCGCTTGTCACTCAAAATGGGTCAAGGGAGGAGAGAGAGGGAGAGCGCGCGCCTGCCTGCCTGGAGGGGGGGCACCAAAATAATGTTTTTTTTGGGGGGGGGGGCAAAATAATGTTTGCGTACCATTTAAAATTACCTTAGACCGCCCCTGCTCCCAGTTGGCTCGGGGCGACTTACAGGATAAAACAAGAATTAAAACAGACATATTAAAAACCATGTCACAGGATTAAAAGCGATAGCAATAAAATACACATAGCATCAGGAGAAGCCGAACAGTTTAAGACCCAAAGGCCTGCGGGAACAGAAGGGTCTTGCAGGCCTTCCGAAAACCTAACAGACTCTGAAGGGCACGGACTTCGGAGGGCAGCGCATTCCAGAGGATTGGAGCCATGATCGAGAAAGCCCTTCTCCTAGTTGCAGTCAGATGGTAAGCCCTGGAACTTGGGACAACGAGGAGATTTTGCGTCTCTGAGCGTAGGGATCTGGTGGGACAGTATGGGACGAGGCGGTCCCTTAGGTACACTGGCCCCAGGCCATTCAAGGCCTTGAAGGTCAAAACCAGCACTTTGAAGGTAATCTGGTATTTCACAGGGAGCCAGTGCAGTTCACGCAGGATGGGTGTGATGTGGCAGCTCACCGGGACACCCGCGAACAGCCGAGCTGCAGAGTTCTGCACCAGCTTAAGTTTCTGGATTACCGACAGAGGAAGGCCAATGTAAAGAGCGTTACAGTAGTCTAGCCTTGAGATGACCGTAGCTTGGACCACTGTGGCTAGGTTGTGTCGGGACAGATAGGGGGCCAACTTCCTCGCCTGGCGTAGATGAAAAAACGCCACTCTGCTGACGGTGGAGATGTGAGTCTTTCTTAAAATAAGAAGTTAATTTTTTTTTATCATGCAGTCAAGTGTTAACAAAGAAAGAGGTGGGAAAATAATATTCAAGAAAAAGTTAAATAAATACTATATCTAAGGCCTTTTGAAATATCAAGCATGTTTATTTTTTTTTGTTCAGTTTAGGCTGGGCTGCCATTCAAGTACGAGAATCGTTCAGGAAATTGGCATTCATACTTGTTCATGCACTTAGAACCAGCCTGAAGCAAAGAGACTTTTCCTTTATCCATTCACATTTACTCTGGGGAAGAGTAAGAACAAGAAATATAGACCCAGAACTTTTTGGGGACTGGGGTTTGGGAGCTGGGTCAGATCCAGCTCCCATAGCCCTAAGGCTGGAGCTAAGAAGAAGACCCAAGCCTCCACGGTTCCCCTCAGGGGCGGCCTCACCTCTCCCGGGGGGGGGGGGGTAGGCAAACCTTATTTTTGGCCCCCCCCGGTGGCTCCTGGACGGCCTCCCGCATGCGCGCTGGCGTCCCGTGCGGCCCCGCGAGTGCGTTTCGCGTGGCGGCGAGCATGCGCGCGGCGTGCGGCGGCGATGTCCCAGGCTGACCACCCATGCGCGCTGGCGTCCTGCCCGGCCGCGCGAGTGCGTCCCGAGCAGTGGCGCGCACGCTGGCGCAGCGGCGCCCCTCCCAGTTCATGACACCCCTCCCACGTCCATCGCCCTACGCGACTGCGTAGGCCGCGGAATGGGCGGGGCCGGCCCTGGTTCCCCTTGTCTATGATCGATCCTTCCTTGAGCCTTGCAGCCGAGGTCCAGTTAGGATGATCGCCTCTCTCGTCGTCCGGGTACTCCTGGATCCTGCGAGTTTGGAAAAGGTAGGGCAAAGCAGGGGGCTCCTCAGGGGCTCCTCATTCCCTCCCCCATCTCCCCTCATGTATTAAATATAAAATTAAATATATTTAAAGATGAAATAAGGGGAGATGGGATACATTAAAATAAGGGGAGATGGGAGGATGAAATTAAATACTGTATATTTAATATTTAATATTAAATGAAAATAAGGGGAGAGGGGAGGATGGAATTAAATATCTAACTGCTATTTTGCTGTAAACCGCTCCGAGCCCTCGGGGAGTGGCGGTCTAGAAATTTGAAGTAATAATAATAATTTTTATATAAGGATAAACAGAGGGTAGACCTCTGTTAGGGATATACACAAGTGTGTAAACGTACCTTACATGCATGAGTATCCCTTTTCAGGCACTGTTGAGCTTGGCATTTCCACCCCTTCCTCTGCCGTGTTCATAGCTCCCCACAGTTACTATCAGAGCTCATGAAGCTGCATGTGCAGCCACATAGAGATATTTATTTTGATATAATTTTTATAAATTACATCAGGGCTGCCCAGGAAGTCGATCGCGATCGACTGGTCGATCCCAGGACCGAAGGAGGTCAATCCCAGCCAGATGGGGCGCCAAGCCGCACCAAGCCCCGCCCCTCTCCCGGCTTCAGCGCTACCACAGCTTATTCAGCCTTGAGGAGGGCAGTGCCAAGCCAGTAGTGTCTAGCTATGCCACCACTGGCTTGGCACTACCCTCCTCTAGCTTGAGAAGCTGTGGTAGCGCTAAAGCCAGAGGGGAGGGGGGAGCCAGGCCACACAAAGCCCCGCCCCTCCCCCAGCTACAGCTCTACCACAGCTTCTTCAGCCTTGAGGAGGGCAGTGTCAAGCCAGTAGCAGCCAATTCCAGCCCAGGAGATGACTCACAGCATTGACATGTATTAGAACGCGGAAACGCGAAATCTCCTGTATCGACTTTGAGTCCTTATTGTGTTACTACAACACTGGGGAGGAGCGGTCAGAAGTTTTGAGCACCCTGAGGAAGCAGAGTTTACGTTAAACGGCCATCTTGGCGTAGTCAGCTTACCTCCAGCCGTTGGCGCCTGCCCATCCAGCAGCTTGCCAGCTCTTCAACCCACCAAGGCTCCCTTTCTGACTCAGTCGTTAGCCTATGAGTTATTATACTCTTGACTATTGATAGGGAACACAGATTCTATTGGAATATTGTACTTGGCCCTATACCACTGTAGGGGCACTACTATTGTTATTATGTGAATCTGGAACACTGTGAATGAATTGCATTGCATTGTGCTTTTTGTGAGATTGTTATGCTATTTAGCACTTGAATTTGTTCATATGATTATACCTGTGATTTTTACCTCAAACATGTGTCTACACCTTTATTCCCATAGATCTGCCCCTTTATGCCCTGTGGTTTAGCTTTGTGTATATTGAGGAGGGTAGCGTCAGCCAGTAGTGGCTAGCTATGCCACCACTGGCTTAGCACTACCCTCCTCAAGCATGGAGAAGCTGTGGTAGCGCTAAAGCCTGAGGGGGGAGGGGGCAGAGCCAGGCCGCGCAAAGCCCCACCCCGTCCCCAGCTACTGCTCTTCCACAGCTTCTTCAGCCTTGAGGAGGGGTAGCGCCAGCCTGTAGTGGCTAGCTATGCCACCACTGGCTTGGCACTACCCTCCTCAAGCCTGAGAAGCTGTGGTAGAGCTAAAGCCAGAGGGGGAGGAGCCAGGCCGCACCAAGCCCCGCCCCCTCCCCGGCTTCAGCTCTACCACAGCTTCTTCAGCCTTGAAGAGGGTAGCGCCAGCCGGTAGTGGCTAGCTATGCCACCACTGGCTTGGCACTACCCTCCTCAAGCCTGGAGAAGCTGTGGTAGAGCTAAAGCCAGAGGGGGCGGAGCCAGGCCACACCAAGCCCCGCCCCTCCCCCGGCTTCAGCTCTACCACAGCTTCTTCAGCCTTGAGGAGGGTAGCGCCAGCCAGTAGTGGCTAGCTATGCCACCACTGGCTTGGCACTACCCTCCTCAAGCCTGGAGAAGCTGTGGTAGAGCTAAAGCCAGAGGGGGCGGAGCCAGGCCGCACCAAGCCCCCCCTCCCCAGCTTCAGCTCTACCACAGCTTCTTCAGCCTTGAGGAGGGTAGCGCCAGCCAGTAGTGGCTAGCTATGCCACCACTGGCTTGGCAGTACCCTCCTCAAGCCTGGAGAAGCTGTAGTAGAGCTAAAGCCAGAGGGGGCAGAGCCAGGCCACACCAAGCCCCACCCCCTCCCCCTGCTTTGCCCTGCTTCCCTCTCGGTAGATCTTTCTGACTTGGTTTTATTATAAGTAGCTCGCATGCTGAAAAAGTGTGGGCACCCCTGAATTACATAGTAAACCAATCTACTGTATATGCAAACAATCCATACACTATCAATATAAACACATCACATACAGTAAATCACGACTGACTTTCTTCAAACCCCTTCAGCTTAATCTCCGCTCTTATCATCTTCGTTGTCTACTCATATTCCTCACTGCAGATTCCTGGATTAGTTTTGGCATAAAATAAGCAAACAACATTAAATACAACAATTAGATATGTGATTTTTTAATACGAATTAAGAAATTTGAAGGAATTACATTTTTTATTGGTTAATGTGGGGCAGAATCTGAAAATATAAATTTTGTTGTATATGATAAAATCTCTCTCTCTCTCTGGCTTTTCTTCACGAACAAGGACTCTGAGGAAGGACACATCCCACGCTTTCTACAAGCGCGTTGATGACTAAAAAGGCCAATCCGAGATAGGCAAGTCTGGTTGCAGGGATCAAGCAGCACAGCAGAAAGTCTCCTTGGGTGATGTTGTTTCCAAGTTGCGGTTCTTTCTGCGTTGTTGTTTCTCTTCGAGACCCGTTTGGTGTGTCTTTCCGAAAGAGGCCGCAGCATTGTGGATAGTGCGTCTCCATGCCTCCCGATGTGAGGCCAGGGTGGACCATTGTTGGTGATCAATCTGGCCGAGCCTTTCAGGGAGTCCTTATATCTCTAGGTGGTCCTGCCCAGCCACCTGTGTTCCTAGCATGGCCTCAAGACCTGCCCCTCGGGGGGCTGAGACTGGGTGGAAGAGGGTCTACCCTAGCAAACCTTTTGTATTGTTATCCCAATAATCCCATTAATGCGGGATATAATGAGCATGGTGATCAGATCATGATTAAATGCACATAACAGTTTAAATAATGTACCAGTAATGGCCTCAATGGTGGTGATCCCTGCTTTCTCAAGGACAGCAACATTAGTCACATAGTCAGTCCAGTGTATATTTAGGATTGTGCGAAGACAGCGCTGATGAAAGCGTTCGAGGAGTCGTAGGTGTTAGCGATAGGTGACCCATGTTTCAGACCCATAGAGGAGAATAGACAGTATGATAGCTCTGTACACACTGATTTTGGTGCTTTGCCTCAGGTGCTTGCTGCTCCAGACTCTTTTGTGAAGCCTTCCGAATGCACTCTATTCCTTTGCTAATCTGTGATATATCTCTTTATTAATCTTGGCATCTGAGGAGATGATGCTTCCCAGGTAGGTGAACTGCTGAACGGACTTAAGCACAGATTCGCCTCTGCTGACGTGGGGATGATGGTGTTCTTCCTGTGGTGCAGGCTGGTAGAGGACTTCCGTTTTCTTCCAGCCCAAACAGCTCTGCAGCTGCTGCAAAGCAGGATGTTAGGCGCTGCAGGGCTGCTTCTGAATGGGCGACAAGGGCAGCATCGTCAGCAAAAAGCATCTCACGGACTAGATAGTTTAGAGTCTTAGTGCGAGCCCTCAGACGGCTTAAGTTGAACAAGCTACCATCAGTACGATAGCGTATATAAATGCCGTCTTCTTCTTTAAGGTCTGCCATAGCCCTTTGGAGAAGGGCTGAAGAAGATTGTAAATAGGGTTGATTGGGTTGGATTGGGGTTACAACATTGCTAAATGCATAATCACCTAAAACATTATTTAAAATGCAGTTATTGAAACATATTTCTACAAAATACATATTAAATTGCATAGAACAAAGATTAAACATAAGTTGCAAGTTTAACACTTGTTTTTTTTTAAAAAAAATAGATCTTTATTAGGTTTTTTTAACGGTAAAATACAGAAATGAAAAAAGGGAGGGGGGGAATAAAGGAAAAAAAGGTGAGAGAAAGGGATGTAGAAGCATCTACATGGGTTAAGGGGGGAGTGGAATGCAGAGTAGCATTCACTTGAAAAGTTAGTGGTGCTCGTAGTGGAAATTTCTCGGGTTCCGGCGATTTTCAGGGCTCTGAGTATACAGTTGAAGTCCAATGGTGTTTCTTATCTCCCCTTGTCGATTTTCTTCGGCTTTCTTCCTTGTCTAGGACAGGAAAACCTATAATCATGTATGGTGGTGGAGGTTAATAAGTTACATTGGCGGTTAGTTCCTTTCCCTGCTTAACACTTGTGATTAAAACTGACTTGGTAGACCTGCAGAAATGTTAGGTCTTCAAATATGTTTTAAATTCTGACAGTTGTTGGAGCTCTTCCTGCAGGTCGTTCCACGGTCTTGGGTGGCCACTGAAAAGGTCCTCTGGGTGACAGTTGCCAGGTGGGTTCTTGTGGACGGAAGTAAACTCCCCCCAGAGGACCTAAATGTTCGGAGCAGATTGTATGGGAGAAGACAATGCTGTAGGTGACCTGACCCAAGCCATGTAGGGCTTTGAAACCAGCAGTTGGTGCTTTGCCCAGAAACTAATTGACAGTCAGTGGAGTGACTTTCGTATGCATGTGTGAAGAGGCTATTCAAATGAACCGGCTGGACAGGGTGGACCCTCTTTTACTGATCCCACCACTGCCACCAATTTGTAACGATGAGGTCACTACGTATCTGACCTAATGTAAAAGGGTGTTGTATAACTTTAGTTTAAGGATCCCTTAAATATGAAGAGATTAGCCACCAGATTGTGAGGACTGTTGTTGTTATCTGTTATCTTGGAGGGTCTGTCACCAATTATTGTGGGACTTCAAACTGTGTAACAAGACAGGTTAAAAACACTTTCCTGTCTTGCTTTACTCTGAGGCTTGACTTTTAAAATACGGAACAGAGAGAGATTGTTGATGAAAAGAACAATAACAGTTTATTTATAGCTTGGCACAAAAGCGTGATGGATACGTTATAACTTCTTAGAGGCTCAACTCATCATGGTTACGTTGGTATTGTAGAAGATACAAAGTTTAAAATGTTTGACTGTTACTATTACTCAGTTAGATCAGTATGTAACTATCTCACACACAGACCTTCTTTCCTCCTATAGGCACCTTGCCTATCTCTAGCCCTCAGGCTCTATACAAACAGACTGGCTCGCAAGCTCAGCCTACTAGAACTGTCTCTCTACAGCTCCAAAAACAGAGTGCCTCAGAACCTGCTCTCTCCTAGAGCTGGGCTGACAGTTAAACCGTCAAAATTCAAACTTCCCCAGAATTCTATTCTTGGCTGTGCCAGAAAGCTGTTGACTCCTCCCACCTCTGCCTTACAGCCATGTTGCTATGGCAACTCTTCCCCAAGGTGGGCCTTTACTGAAGAAGTGCACCTTCCCTAAACATCTAAACATTTCAATACATATTCAATCCTCAATCCTATAATAAAAAATAAACACTCCTGCACAGCATGTAATATGTTCACTCCTGGATGTTCCTGTAACCACTTTGGCTGCCGTATTTTGAACCAACTGGACTTTCTGAATTTGGTACAAAAATAGCCCAATGGAAAATGTATTGCAGAACACTGAGGCTACCAGTGCATGCACTACCACCTTTAAGTTTCCCAGTTGTAGGAATGGTGCAATTGGGATATCAGCTGAAGCTAAAAACAGGCCAGGATTACCCATCACGCCAAGGGGTGCAAGCCGGGGGGGGGGGGGTCGCAGATCACGGACCCCAAAAAAATATGTTGAAACAAATAAAAACACAACACGCATGGAGATGAGGAAGGAAGGATACCGGAGGTCCTCCTTTTCGGCACCGTCCCTGCCCCTTCCTGAATACCAGCTCCTGCCTCTGCTATTGTTGTGCAAACGGCGTATGTGCAGGGGCTCCCGACACTGGCGTTGACGTCGACAGGAGGAACAATTAACTCCCTCGATGCCGGCAGCATCCACTTGCTGGCTCCTTCAGTGCAAGTACAGGAAACTCCATTGCGCAGTCTGCGCATGCCCTAACACCATGAAAGCTGGTAATCCTCCTCCAACACAAGGAGGAGACACCTCCTTACTGGACAGAGAAGCGCAACTGCCGGCTATGGCACATGCGCAAACCCCAGTACAGGAGAGAAGCCCAACGCGACAAGCTCAGGTATTGGGGAGAACTGCGGCATCGGTACAGCTGTTGACTACAACGCATGCGCAATCTCCAATACTGGGTAGGAGCCAAGTGCCCCAAGCCCCATGCCTGCATCCATAGTGCCTGTCCTCAGCATACTGATAACACCCCGCTCCATGCGTCTAGATCAGTGGTTCTCAATGTGTGGGTCTCCAGATGTTTTGGCCTTCAACTTCCAGAAATCCCAACAGCTGGAAAACACACACGCCTGAACTCTCTATCATCATACTAGCCATACCTCAGAGACACTGTGACCCACATGCCCATATATATTTATGGTGGCATTAGGGTATTTATCCACTTTTGGAACATTGGGGAGTATTTGCCCTTCATCTCTTCACCTCATCCATTATTGGATTCTCTGGATTTACTATACAGACTGCATTACGCTCCTCACAGAGAAAACCTACTCTTATGGTATGTTCATGCATACCTGTATATTTGTCACAGTGAATCTGTATATGTATTGGCTACATGTGGATATACTTACATTCATGATGTATGTTTAGTGCTTTAGTGTTTTACTGATTATATGATTTTGCATATGTATGTAATACAACATGCCAACTCGATCAGGGCAGATTGGTGCTGCTTGTGTTATTGGACCTCACAGCAGCGTTTGATGCAGTCGATTATGATCTTTTGACTCATCGCCTTGCCGGGGCTGGGGTGAGGGGGACAGTCCTGAAATGGCTGTCTTCCTTCCTCCGGAACTGGTCTCAGTGAGTGAGGAGGGGTGAGGTGGTCTCCGGGGGTTCCCCCTTACTTTGTGGGGTCCCCCAGGGGGCAATCCTCTCCCCTCTGTTATTTAACATCTATGTGCGACCACTTGCTCGATTGGTTCGTAGCTTTGGGCTGGAGTGTCACCAATATGCTGATGACACCCAGCTTATTCTGGGAATGGAAGGCCGGCCCGAATCCGCACCCGATAATTTCCATCGCTGCCTTGAAGCCGTTACTGGATGGCTGCGAGCCAGTAGGTTGAAGGTGAATCCAGCTAAGACTGAGATCCTGCGGCTTGGTCGCCCGGGCGGTCAGGCCCGGATTAACACCTTTTGGCACCCTAGGCTACACTTTGGAAGTACGCCCCCCCCCCATATCACTCAGACCCACACAAAAAATAAAACCTTATCTCAGGAGTCAGGAACCGTTTTGACTCAGAGAGCCATAAAGGCAAAATATTTGGAAATTTACTTCAGTGAGAACGTGTATATATATATAGTATATAGACTGAATTCAACTAAATGTGAGTATATAGGTACATACTATGAGAAAAGGATTCCCCAGCAGAATGACGGTGTGTATGTCCATCCAAAGAATCCGTCCAAGACCAATGCTGAAGAAATCCCCAAACAATACTAAAGTATTTTAAGTGGTGTCAATTTTCAAGCTACGGGTCCTCAATGAGTTTCCAAAGGCGCATTCACATTGTGGAATCAATACTATTCAGGATCCATTGGACTGCCATGACTCAATGCTGTGAAATCTGCTGAGGAAAGTTTCACAAGGTTGTTTTGCTTTCTCTGCCCAAGAGTACTGCTGCCTTGTCAAACTACAAATCTCAAGATTCCATAGCACTGAACCATAGCAGTCAAAGTTGTGTCAAACTGCACCGATTCCACAGTGTTGATGCACCCTTGACACTGCATCCAAAAAAGGTGAGTTGATGTCAGCGAGTCTGAATTCTACTCAGGCCCCATCTACAAAGCCACATAAAATTCAGATTATCTGCTTTGAACTGGATTGTATGGCAGTATAGGCTGGATCAACATTGCCCTATGTCTCAGGTCCTGATCCCAGATCATCTGTTTTGATGCTAATATAAGGAATCTATCTTATATTATTTTTATATTATTTTACTTTATATTACATTGTTATGTAGTACTTTATATATATATTTATTTTATACTGTATTATTAAGGTCCAGGGGTGGAAAATTTCCCTCATGCTTGGTTCTGTTGAAAAAAGTGAAACTTGATCCTCCATTCCCTGGGGTGGCACGTGCTTGTTAGCGTGCCTCTTAAAAGAGGCAGAAAAACAGCACTTTTTTGTCTGCTCACCCTCGACAAGATGACTGAAGCCTAGGAACTTGGAAAACAAGGTGTTTGGCACAGCCGTATTAAGTCCACAGATACCCGTGAAGCTAAGTACCAAAAAGGAACTTGACTCCGGGCGTCATGCTGTTCCGCATGCAGCAAACCGTTTTGCTTTGACTGCTGTATGACTCAGCCGCCTTTCCAGAAGCGATCGGTAATGTTCCCCCCCTTGCTCAATAAGCCAGGAATCAGATGGAGATGAAGAAAGCCTTTTTCTTGCAGTCACACACTCGCTAGCATACAACTGTAGGGCAGGAAAATGGAGGCCCCAAAGTCACAGCCACTATATTTGATCACAAAAGTGAAAAATAGCCGTCTGGTGCCTATCGGCATCTTGCCGAAGCTTGTTCGAAAATCAGAAATGTGAAAAACAATGAGGTCACTAGACATTTCCTTATGGTTCCGCCAGGTAAATTGCTGTTTATGTGTCTGCATTGGAAATATACCCCAGTGAACCTGATGGTTTCTTCTGGAGTGAGGAGAGTTCAAGGCCAAACATAAGCAATCCCAGAGCCAGCTTGTAATACCTGGGTTGAAAGAGCAAACTGAGAGGGATCTTTATCTGTATACAGAACCTTTTAATACTTGCCTGTGGGCAACCTTGTGTGAGAGCATCCCCTCCCTTCTGGAATGTACATATGCAATAAAGTGGCGCCTGAAACCCCCAGAAGGTTGGAAGCATCTCCTTTCTCCCCCTGCGTTCAATCAAAGCAGAGCATACTTGACAACTACATTTGTGGTTGAATATGATCCAGCTGTCTCTCTCTCTCGGCATTACTTCGCGAACGAAGATTCTTAGGAAGGACTCATCCCACGCTTTTTACAAGCGTGCTGATGACTAAAACGGCGAATCTGAGATAGGCAAGTTCGGTTGCAGAAAGCACAGCAGAAAGTCTCCTTGGGTGATGTTGTTTCCAAGTTGCGGTTCTTTTCTGCGTTGTCGTTTCTCTTCGAGACCCGTTCGGCGTGTCTTCTCGAAAGAGGCCGCAGCATTGTGGATAGTGCGCCTCCATGCCTCCCGATGTGAGGCCAGGGTGGATCATTGTTGGTGATCAATCTGGCCGAGCCTGAGATGTTGTTTCAGGTAGTCCTTATATCTCTTTTTGGGGGTGCCCCTCTTGCGCTGACCCGTGGCGAGTTCACCGTAGAGTAGTATCTTTGGGAGGCGGAGGTCCTCCATCCTAGAGACCTCGTGCCCTGCCCAGCGCAGGTGTGTTCTCAATAGCATGGCCTCAATGCTGGTGATCCCTGCTTGCTCAAGGACAGCAACATTCTTCACATAGTGTGTCCAGTGTATATTTAGGATTGTGTGAAGAAAGCGTTGATGAAAGCGTTCGAGGAGTCATAGGTGTTGGCGATAGGTGACCCATGTTTCAGACCCATAGGGGAGAATAGACAGTACGATAGCTCTGTACACACTGATTTTGGTACTTTGCATCAGGTTCTTGTTGCTCCAGACTCTTTTATGAAGCCTTCTGAATGCACTCTATGCCTTTGATAATCTGTGATCTATCTCTTTGTCAATCTTGGTGTCTGAAGAGATTATGGTTCCCAGAGAGGTTTTACTGCTGAACGGACTTAAGCACTGATGTGCCTATGCTGACGTGGGGCTGATGGTGTTCTTCCTGTGGTGTGGGCTGGTAGAGGACTTCCGTTTTCTTCAGTCTGACTTCCAGCCCAAACAGCTCTGCAGCTGCTGCAAAGCAGGACGTGAGGCGCTGCAGGGCTCCTTCTGAATGGGCAACAAGGGCAGCATCGTCAGCAAAAAGCAGCTCACGGACTAGATAGTTTAGAGTCTTAGTGCGAGTCCTCAGGCAGCTTAAGTTGAACAAGCTACCATCAGTACGATAGCGTATATAAATGTCATCTTCTTCTTCGAGGTCTGCCGTAGCCCTTTGGACATCATGCTGAAGAAGATTGATCCAGCACAGACAACTTAAAACACCGAGACAAGCTTTTGGTTATGGCAGTGTTTTTCAACCTTTTTTTGAGCCGCGGCACATTTTTTACATTTACAAAATCCTGGGGCACACCACCAACCAAAATGACACCAAATGACACTCTAACACAGTAATACATATAGTTAATATGTTTTAAATGTATTTATACACTCAGTGTGAAACCTGGGCCTGTTTCGTTGAACACAACATAGATATCCTGGCAGGAATGGCAGAAAGACACACACGAAGGTCTTGCTCAACAGCTGTCAGTCTCTCTCTGTGTTTAGTTTCTATCGCAGTCAAGCTAGAGAAGCTCATCTCACACAGATATGTGGTTGAAAACAGGAAATAGAAAACACTAGCAGGTTTTGGTTCACCCACAATCAAAGAGCATTCTGAACTCCACCAATGATGGAATGGAATCAAACTTCCCACACAGAACTCCCAAAACCAAGAGAAAATACTATAAGAGTTTGGTGGGCATTGACCTTGGGTTTTGGAGTTGTAGTTTACCTATATCTAGAGAGCACTGTGGACTCAAACAATGTTGGATCAGGACCAAACTTGGCATGAATACTCAATATTATTTTTATTATTATTATTATTCAAACTTCCTATACCGCCACTCCCCGAGGGCTCGGAGCGGTTTACAGTTTGACATAAATACATAGTATACAAACAGTACAATACAACACAGTTGGAGTTCGGGGAAAATAGACCTTGACATTTGGGAGTTACAGTTTCTGGGATTTATAGTTAACACACAATCAAAGAGCATCCTGAACTCTTGCAACAATGGAATTGAACCAAACTTGGCCTATTGAACTCTCATTACCAACAGAAAGTACTGAAAGGTTTGCTTGGGAATTGACCTTGAGTTTGGATGTTGTAGTTCACCTACACCCAGAGAGCACTGTGGACTCAAACAATGTTATGTTATGTTGTTGTTTGTTTTCTATCCAGAATCACAATGTTGGAAGGAGGCTCACCACTTTAGGGTCCCTAAAACAGGCATGGGAAAACTTCGGCCCTCTGGGTGCTTTGGACTTCAACTCCCACCATTCCTAACAGCCTGAGGCCCTTCCCTGCTTAAGTGGCTGAGGGGGGGAAAGGAAAAGAGCCTGAGGCTGCTAGGAATGGTGGGAGTTGGAGTCCAAAACACCTGGACGGCCCAGGTTTGCCCATGCCAGCTTTCGACAGAGTTCTCTTCCTCCCCTTTCCCCTTCACACCCTTTCTTCCCCCTCCTGCCAAACACTTACCTTTTACTCTCCACTCGGGCTCCCTTCTCCAGGAGGGGAGACGGGAGGGAGGAAGACGTGACCCATGCGGGAGCTACTGCGCAGACTCGCCCCATGTCTTCCTCCCCCCCCCCTCCCTGAACATGCTCACGCTGCCCCCTTGGATCAAAATGGCTGCAGCGTGAGCAAAGCGAGGCAAAGCGAGCAGAGCGAGGCTGGGAAGAAGGGAGCCCGAGTGGAGAAGAAAAAGTGTTCGGCAGGAGGGGGAAGAAAGGGCATTGGAGGTTCCAATTTCCCACGGCACACCCAATGATCGCTCACGGCACACTAGTGTGCCACAGCACACTGGTTGGGAAACAGTGCCCTAGCATAATGATAATAGCACATAATTATCAATTAAATCATAAAACACGACATCATTTGACATTAAAACATGGAATTAAAAACATATCAATATTAACATTAAAATCCTACTAAAGTCCTGTAAAACAACGAGATGGTTCTTATGACCACTTGAAGATTTTACGAGTCTAGTGATGGAGAATATGGAATTCTGTAGCACAGCAGTTCTCGTTTGTGCCTGGGGGCCAGTAGTCTGGGAGAAATTAGGTGATTTTTTTGTTTTTTGTTTTACTTGTTCCTGGTAAAATGAAACCACATGTTGTTCTGTGTTTTTAACCTATATTTCACAATAGAAAACAGTGAAACAAAAAAATCCCCAAGAGCATGACAAAATGGAGAAATGTATCCAACTACACTTCACAGACGCGAATGACTGCTTGTATCTCACAGCTTTTTATTGGGGTTGATGTCTTGTTTCCAGAGATAATTCATGTGGTTTTTTCAAAAGTGTTGAAATCCATTTATGACCAGGGAGCTATTAGGGAAATGGCAAAACGATTGCAAAGAGGATCAAAAGCTTTTGAAAGAAGGGAATTGCAAGTAACCTCAATAGAGACCTCCGTACAACCTGAAAGGATGATCCAAACTTCTTCTAAAACAAATGGAAAACAGACAAAGGAAGTTCTTACATTTTAAAGTCAGCACATGGCAAACCTTCACTTCATGTGGCACTTTCAAATAACAATACATTTGCTTATATATCATTTATTTATTTATTTATGCTTCACATTTATAGACCACCACTCCCCGAAGGCTCGGAGCGGTTTACAGTAGTATGCATAAATACAATCCAACATAGAATACACATATAATAACCAACACATTACATAACATTAAATTATAATAAATACAAGAAGGTGGAGGTGAACTAAGGGTTGCGTATCAGGTGGGATCGATAGTCAGTTTAGGGGCCGTAGGTAAGGTTAGGGACCGAGCAGCCCTAAAGTCTGGTTTTAAGGGCCCATTCCACAACCTCAATGTGGCCACACCTCCAAGTGATGGGGAGGGGACTCCAGTCGGATGGCAAGGAGGGGTCTCAACTGTGGTGATTTGGGAGGCCCTCAAAGTGTAGTCCGTACTGGGCTCCTTTTAGGAGAGTTTAAAATTTCAGTCTGATTCCAGCTCCTGGCCATCAGACTCCAGAAAACTCTGGGGCCAAACCGCCGGTGCTGAAGTTTACGTTGGTTGACTCTGTATGTCAGATGCTCCTCTGGTTCAGCTTCCGGCGCCCGTGTTTCAGTCTGCTTGCTGTTCTGGGCAGCCGGAGCTGCCGCTCTGCACTCCTTCCACTGTAGAACTCTCTGGTCGTTGCCGGATGTGGCGCTCTGTGACTGGCGCCCCCTTTGCTTCCTCCCAGCTCTGATTATGAGTTCTTGTTGCTTTTAACTGTCATCACATTGGCTTTGACTTATGGCTCATGTATGAAGGGGAGACTTCCAAGCCACCTATAAATACTCCTACCCAGATCTTGCAGATTTGGGACTGTGGCTTCTGTTGTTGTTGTTGTTTATTCATTCAGTCACTTTAGACTCTTTGTAACCTAATGCAGTGTTTCCCAACCGTTTTTGAGCCGCGGCACACTTTTTACATTTGCAAAATCCTGGGGCACACCACCAACCAAAATGACACAAAATGACACTCTAACACAGTCATACATAGAGTTATTATGTTTTTAAAATGTATTTATACACTCAGTGTGAAACCTGGGCCTGTTTATTTGAACTCAACATAGATATCCTGGCAGGAATGGCAGGAAGACACAAACTTCCAACACAGAACCCCCATAACCTAATGGACTTGAGTCTTGTCAGTTGTAGACCACACCGTGGTCACCCCCAGCTTCTTCAAGGTCAAGCCAGTCACTTCAAGGATACCATCCACCCGTCTTGCCCTTGGTTGGCCCTTCTTCCTTTTTCCTTCCATTGATGGCATTCTCTGATATTATGAGTTATTCATTTGGGGGACAAAAGGCTTAATTAAGGTACATTTTAAAAAAGAACGTATCCAGTGGGAACATAAGCAACCGGTGACTCCCATGACATTTGAACAAATAATCTGTTCTGGTTTTCAGTCTGAACTTTAATTGAGCTATCTAAGGTGCTTCGTCTTATTCCTCAAACATGCCCAGAATGCTAGACAGCTTTTTAAGAGTTTGGACTAAAACCTGCAGATTCACCACCATAAGACTTTCTTCTCCCAACAAGGTTGGGGGAAGAGAGCAGTTTGCCTCCCCCCCCCCCCCGGGAAGGAGAGAATGGATGGTTCCAAATGGAACCACTCAGAGAAGGGGGCGTTGCCGCGCAGGGCTGGCCAGCCCCTTAGGTCCTCATTCGGACCTGAGCTCTGGCCCGCCACACTCGCCCATTAACAGTATAGTATGGTTGCCGGCGGAGCCGGTTAGGAATTTTACCCTTCTCGTGTTCTGGGAAGGTTTTTTGCCTAACCCTATACTGTTTAGGGGTTAGATCAGGGATGCTTCTCACACTTTTTCAGCATGCAAGCTGAACCAAACAACCAAGTCAAAATGATCTCCCTCCCCACGACTCAGAGAGACATAAAAGCAAAATATTTGGAAATTTATTTCAGTGAGAGCCATATAATATATTTTAAGACTGAATTCAACTAATAATAATAATAAGCCCCTGAATTTATTCATAATAATAATGATGATGATATTCATTCAGCCTCTGCTACTAATAATAATAACAACAATAGTAACAACAACAACAGTTTCCTAGAGGAGAAGGAGACCTCCAAGGGCCATCCAGTCCAACCTCCTTCTGCCATAGGGGAAAAACACAATCAAAGCATTCCTCACAGATGGCCATTCAGTCTCTGATAAGAACAACAACAACAACAACAATGGGTTCCTAGAATAGGAGGAGACCTCCAAGGGCCATCCAGTCCAACCTCCTTCTGCACCTGGGCGGCGTCGGGAGCCTGCGGGGCGGAACTGAGCCTTCCTCCCACCCTGCCTGCGATCTACCAGGACACCCTACGTGATCTACCAGTAGATCGCGATCTACCTAATGAGCACCCCTGGGTTAGATAGTATGGTGGGTTTATATAAATAGGCTTTAGCGGAAAATAGATAGGAAAATACAAAGTTTGTGTTCACACAAGACCCCCCACTTTTTAGGGGGGTGGGTCATTTGCAAAAACATTCACCGGAAAGTTATATAATCGGTGAGGTAAGATTTGATGGCCCAGGAATGGCAGAGTCTGATTTCGGCATGTTCGAAAAGACTTCTGGCCATTTCCCTTAACAGTTGCCCTGTTTTGGTTACCAGGAAAACTTGGTTTTTGCCCCAGTTAGCCGAGGGGTATAGCCGGCTGGGATACATCCTCGGCTTTGTTCACTAGGTTCTTGACACCTATTAGTTTAGGTTAAGGCATAAATTAAATAGGTAACATTTAAATAAAAGTTGCCCAAATTTTGAACCCAAACTTATTTGTGTGTTGTCTCGTTATTTCGGGGATGGGCAGGCAAATGGATTACAACTAGTAACAAGCAACACTCTCCAGTTAGTTTTTTCAGTATTCTCAAGGTTACTTCTAACATTACTTTAAAAAAAGGGTAGCCCCTTTTTTTGAAATAGCTATGGTAATCTGGGGCAACCCACACTCAGCCTCAGAAGATGGCCATAACAAACTCCCTCTGAGGAAATCTTGCCAAGGAAATCCCATGAGAGGTTCATCTGAGGTCTCCGTAAGATGGAAACGACTTGAGGGAACACAGCAACCAGTGGGAATGGGAAACAGAGGCCAGGAATTAGACCAAGAGTGATGAAATAAAGCTGAATGGGGTTTCTGGGATTCTTAGCAGTACTTGTTCAATCCAGCGAGATTATGAAGCAAAGCCCGTGTCTATGCCACCGGCCAGGAAGTGGGAAGCAGAACTCTTAACATGACAGTAGCCTCAAAACCGCCATCTTTTAATCTGCGTATCCACATGCACTGAGGTGTCCTTGACTGATAACACATTTCACAACACAAACAGTCTCACTAAGCAAATAAGATACTTATTTTGAGTATCTCAAAAGTGAGATGTATGATCAGGAAATACTTTTTAAAATTCCACCCTTTCTCTAAATAGTGGCTAGTGATTCATTATGTAATGTACTTCTGTGACCACAAAGACTTGAAAATGGTTAGGCAACTTAATAATAATAATAATAATAATAATAATAATAATCATCATCATCATCATCATCATCTTTATTTGTACCCCGCCACCATCTCCCTGAAAGGGACTCAAGCCCAGAAATACATATCATTACAATAACATAAAAACATAAAACAACATTTCAAGTAAAATAAAAGGAGCAAAATACAGTGATAAAAAAATAAGGATGAGAAAAGTTTAACACACACACACACACACACACACTCATATATATATGGGAGGTTCTAAGACAATGAAACTGATTGTAAAGAGCTCCAGAAAGATCTCTCGAAATTGAGTGAATGGGCAACAAAGTGGCAAATGCATTTTAACCTAAACAAGTGTAAAGTCATGCACATCGGGGCAAAGAACCCCAACTACACCTACCAATTGATGGGGTCAAAGCTTTCCGAGACAAACCAGGAAAGGGATCTTGGGGTCTTGGTGGACAGCTCAATGAAGATGTCAACCCAGTGCGCAGCAGCAGCGAAAAAGCAAATTCTATGCTTGGCATGATCAGGAAGGGAATCGAAAATAGGTCGGCAAATGTTGTATTGCCTCTCTACAAATCTATGGTGAGGCCACATTTGGAGTACTGTGTACAATTCTGGTCTCCGCACCTTAAGAAGGATATAACGGAACTGGAAAAGGTACAGAAAAGGGCAACAAGAATGATCCAAGGGATGGAGCGGCTCCCTTACGAAACCAGGTTGCAACGCCTTGGTCTTTTCAGCCTTGAAAGACGGCGTCTAAGAGGTGACTTGATCGAAGTGTATAAAATCATGCATGGGCTAGAAAAGGTGAATAAAGAAAAACTGTTTTCTTTGTCACAAAACACTAGGACTAGGGGGCACTCCCTGAAGCTCCAAGGCAGGAAAGTGAGGACTAATAAAGGGAAATATTTCTTCACCCAGAGGGTCATTGGGTTATGGAACTCACTTCCAGACCCTTCTGCTCGAGATCCCCGTGTACAACTGGTGGGCCACTGTGTGATACAGAATGCTGGACTACATGGGCTGAGGTCCGATTCAGCATGGCTCTTCTTATGTTCTTATGTTCTTAATGCAATGTGAGGATGCCCATTTTTGGGGAGAATGACAAGAGACATGTGAGATCATTATCCAAAAGCGCAACGGAAAATACCTTTTAAGGTTGCAAAAGTGGGCCTTCCAATATGTTTTTTTAAAAAAATGTTGGCTTATATAGCAGAGTGATGTGAGAATGCATGCATTTCTCTGAGTTGAGTAGCGCTCTCATGCGCTGTGTTGTGGTTTTCCTTCTTCAAGTTTTTTGCTGTTTGTCAGTCTTGCTCAATTTTTTCTTTGCTGCTGAAATGACATGGTAGTCAAGGCTGCAGTCATTGAGAAAATGATGTGGTAATGCTTCGTAGAATTATCATTTCAAATGAGCCTGTATTGTGAACATAACTTCCTACTTTTCTGATACGATGAGTTCTCAGTGCACACACTGGAAAGTCTAGGACAGTGTTTTTCAACCTTTTTTGAGTCGCGGCACATTTTTTACATTTACCAAATCCTGGGGCACACCACCAACCAAAATGACACAAAATGACACTCTAACACAGTAATACACATAGTTAATATGTTTTAAAATGTATTTATACACTCAGTGTGAAACCTGGGCCTGTTTCGATGAACACAACATAGATGTTTTTATGCTATTACTGGATGTTGTGAACCGCTTCGAGCCTGCGGGAAGGAGCGGTATAGAAATTGAAATAATAAATAATAAATAATAAATATCCTGGCAGGAATGGCAGAAAGATACACACAAAGGACTTGCTCAACAGCTGTTAGTCTCTACTAACCCAAGGAGGGACCATCAGTCAAAAAATTGATTTTGTCATTTGGGAGTTGTAGTTGCTGGGAGTTATAGTTCACCCGCAATCAAAGAGCATTCTGAACTCCACCAATGATGAAATGGAATCTAACTTCCCACACAGAACTCCCATAACCAAGAGAAAATACTTGAGTTTGGTGGGCTTTGATCTTGAGTTTTGGAGTTGTAGTTCACCTATATCCAGAGAGCACTGTGGACTCAAATAATGTTGGATCAGGACCAAACTTGGCATGAATACTCAATATGCCCAAATGTGAACACAGATGGAGTTTGGGGAAAATAGACCTTGACATTTGGGAGTTACAGTTTTTGGGATTTATAGTTAACATACAATCAAAGAACATCCTGAACTCTTGCAACAATGGAATCGAACCAAACTTGGCATATTGAACTCTCATTACCAACAGAAAGTACTGAAAGGGTTTGCTTGGGAATTGACCTTGAGCTTGGAAGTTGTAGTTCACCTACACCCAGAGAGCACTGTGGACTCAAACAATGTTATGTTATGTTTGTTTGTTTTCTATCCAGAATCACAATGTTGGAAGGAGGCTCCCCACTTGAAGGTCCCTAAAACAGGCATGGGAAAACTTCGGTCCTCTGGGTGCTTTGGACTCCAACTCCCACCATTCCTAACAGCCTGAGGCCCTTTCCTGCTTAAGTGGCTGATGGGGGAAAAGGAAAAGAGCCTGAAGCTGCTAGGAATGGTGGGAGTTGGAGTCCAAAACACCTGGAAGGTCCAAGTTTGCCCATGCCAGCTTTCGACAGAGACCTCTTCCTCCCCCTCCCCCTTCGCGCCCTTTCTTCCCCCTCCTGCCGAACACTTACTTTTTCTTCTCCACTCGGGCTCCCTTCTTCAGGAGGGGAGGGGGGAAGGAGGAAGATGCTACTGTGCAGGTGCTACTACACAGACTCTCCCCACATCTTCCTCCCTCCCCCCTCCCCTCCTGAACACGCTCACGCTACTCCCTTGGATCAAAACGGCGGCGGCGTGAGCAAAGCGAGGCAAAGCGAACAGAGCGAGGCTGGGAAGAAGGGAGCCCGAGTGGAGAAGAAAAAGTGTTCGGCAGGAGGGGGAAGAAAGGGTGTTGGAGGTTCCAATTTCCCATGGCACACCTGATGATTGCTCATGGCACACCACTTGGGAAACACTGGTCTAGGAGACAGAATTGCTTCAATAGCCCACAAACCTATACAAACACCCAGGAATCTAGCACTTTATCATTTTATTATATTTAATATGACTTTGCTTAACTGTCTCCCATGCTGTTTAATATTGACATGACCACTGGGAGATCATCCAGAGTTTTGGAGTTCAGTGTCAAATTTATGCAGATGACACCCAACTCTATCACACCTTTCCTCCATTAGCCAAGGATGCCGTCCCGGTCCTGAACTGGCGCCTGTCATCAATGATGGACTGGATGAGGGTGAACAAGTTGAAATTAAGACATCGATGCCACCCTTCCCCCCTGCCAGGTCAGAATCCAACCCGTAAGGGAACACGGGTTGGATTGGGACCTCGCAGGAGCAAAGGGTGGCATCGATGCCTCCCTTAACCCCTGCGAGTTCCCAATCGGAGGAATTTCCTCCTGTTTTCCAGGCTCTCCTCGCTTCTGAGAGACAGCCTGGGAAACAGGAGGAAATTCCTCCGAATCAAACCCGAGCTGCTTCCAAAGCGCTTTGGAAGCAGCCCGGGGCCAGATTTCCTCCTGTTTCCCAGACCTGGGTTGGGTTGTTGTTAGCGGGAAGGGGCCGCCCGCACGGCAGCCTTTCCCGCTAAGATATCGCCGACCCAAGCCTGGGTCAGGTTATTTCTTAGCGGGAAGGGGCCACCTGCACGGCAGCCCTTTCAGGCTCCTTTCCTGCAGTTTAAAGCGCTTTTTTCCTGAGTCCTCCAGCCGCTATAGGACTTCGGTTTCGATCTCTCTATGGTTCTGGCTGGTTTTCTCTTCCTGGAGGCAAGGCCTTTCAGTTAAAGTAGGCCTCGAGCATGGAAAGGCCCCATCTGACTGTGAGTCATGTCTGGGATTTTGGATTTTGGAGTAATAGGGAGCCTTCCGAAATATTTAGAATTCTAACGAAATTTTGGGCCCAGGGGTTCGAAAAAGAAAGTCCACTTCGGGATTGGCCTTGCAATCCGTAAAAAGCTCAAAAGTCCCATTACATACGAATCACTTACGACTTCTTTTAATTTCCATTACTTTTTTCTCATGCCTAGTACTCCTGGTCAGTTGGAAGGCGGGTCAGGGTTTGGGATTACCCCCTGTGTTGGACGGGGTTGTACTCCCCCTGAAGATGCCGTTCCACAGTCTTAGGGTGATCCTGGACTCATCGTTGACTCTGGAGCCTCAGGTGTTGGCGGTGGCCAGGAGCGCCTTTGCACAATTAAAACTTGTGCGCTAGCTGCACCCATACGTTGAGATAGCAGACATGGCCATGGTTGTCCATACTTTCTTTTTGTCCTTGCTTTCCCTGGAGAGTCAGCTTTATTGAACATGGATATTCCCCAGTGGAGATTCCCTTTCCCTTACCTGTAGTGGAAAGCAATAACATTCGTGATAAGTATATCATGAACGTTATTTCATGGTATTTTATGACCCATGAAGTACATGAATTTTACTGGAGTGCCTTTGAATAGGAGTAATTCCAGACCCACCTCCTCATGGAAATATTATTTATCTTTTAGTGACATAACCTACAAGTAGGGTACTTGGATGGTAAAGCCATTCTTGATTTTAGTCTGAACCTTAAAACAGCTACCCAAGCGGCCATGAACACCTTGTTGATTTATTAACCTTATTTCTGGTATACGGTGTCACAAATCAAAACCCTGAATTTATCCAAAATGGTTTTGATGCCTGAGTTAAATGATGGCGCAGATGTGTGCAAACTGATGGTGACCGGGGGGCAGATTAATGCACTCGGCGGAATAGGCGCCCGCCAAGAGCGCCAGATCCGCAGGGGCGCACTGCCGTCGGCTGGAAATTCCGCCTCCGCGCATGTGCATTTGGGCGCGTGGGTGAGCTCTCGAGGTGAGAAAGGCACTGAAAACCACAAGGTCGCTGCCGGAGCCATGGTAACGCCCCATGTGATGGCCGTGCTGCTGCTCCTGGTGCTGGCCACAGGGCACCAGCGAGCTTCGGCCGGGTGAGCAGAGCCAGCTGGGGAGGGCCAGTTGGGCTGAGACCTACCTGTGGGGAGCGAGGCACCGCCTTTCCCTCGTCTTTGCAAGAAAAAGGTTGAAGCCTTTGTAGCCTGGGCTCCGTTGGCCGTAAGGTACATCTACCCTGTGGCATCACCCTGGTTTGAGGCCATGTCAACTGTTATGAGAGCATGGGAGTTGTAGTTTTATACAATATTTAGCCTCCACCAAATTACAACTCCCATGATCTCACAGCCTCAGTGATTTTCTTTTTTTAGGGGGGGGGGCACCAAAATACTGTTTGCCTAAACCTGAAAATTACTTCGGGCTGGCCCTGATGGTGACTATGTTGAACGGTAGTTTTGTGTAGATGACAGTTCAGGCTATGATCTGGGGCAACTTCTTCTGCTCTATCAGGGGTTCCCAAACTAAGGCCCAAGGGCCGGATACGGCCCTCCAATGTTATTTACCCGGCCCTCGCTCAGGGTCAACCTAAGTCTGAAATGACTTGAAAGCACACAACAACAACAACAACAACAACAATCCTATATTGTAAGCCAAAAGCAGGCCCACACTTCCCACTGCCCTTTGATAGCAATAAAAAACAGTTTCCAAGAGGATTAGGAGGTTTAATAATATCTCCAAACAAAACCATATAAAACGAGGTGAAATGAAACTGTTCAAAACAAATTCAGAATATTTGTCAAAACTGGGTTTCTAATTAACCCCTAAAAGGCTTCTGAGATAAGAAAAGCCTATTTAACTTTCTGGCCATCTGTTTATGTGTTTGTCTGTCTATCTTTAAAAAAAGAGCAGGCAGCCAATTGGAATTTCATGAGGAAGAGAAACTCGCGAGAAAAGGCCCTGCTCTTCTAAGTGATTGATCTATGTCAGGGGTGCTCAGAACGGTGATCTTCGGGCCTCATCCTGGTGATCTTCAGGCCCCTCACCAAATATTTTTGCTGTTGGTCCTCTTCACGCGCCCCTGCACGCTGCAAAGAAGTCTTCCGTCGTTGCTCCTCCCCCGCTCCTGCTCGCGCCCCTGCCTCCAAAAGCTCCAGAGTCCAAGAGGCACAATGAGCCCCCTCTTTGGATTCCTCCTCCCCCTCCGTCCTTCTCCAGCCACTCAGAGTTGTAGGAGACCAAAGGGGGCGGGCCTGGATGACGCGATGCATGGCTGGCCCCGCGTGCATGCGCAGAAGTACCCATTCTGCCTCTCGGACTTCTTGTGAGCTCTTGGAGGCAGCACGCATGCTGGCGGCGTGGAAATAGGAGCAATGACAGAGGGGGAGAAGAAGAAGGATGCTTTGGGGTCATTTCCCTACCGCATCTCAAAGGTCGGTCTTTTTACTTGGGGGGTGGGTGCTTGATTGTTCTGTGGCATGTCTCTTTGTTTATTTTTAATGTTTAAAATGGCCTTTTAGCTCCAAAGCCTCTCTGCTTGCTTTGTTCCTTGAGAAATATATGTTGGGGAATATGGAAATGTGGGAGAAATGGGGTGGTTGGATGTATTTTTGCATGCCCCTTTGTTTACCTTGCTGAGTATTAAATGGCCTTGCAGTTCAAAAGCCTCTCTTCTTACTTTCTGGCTGATAATATGTGTGGTAATATGGCAGTGTGGGAGAAATGGGGTGGTTGGATGTATTTTTGCATGCCCCATTGTTTACCTTGCTGAGTATTAAATGGCCTTGTAGTTCAAAAGCCTCTCTTCTTACTTTCTGGCTGATAATATGTGTGGTAATACGGCAGTGTGGGAGAAATGGGGTGGTTGGATGTATTTTTGCATGCCCCTTTGTTTACCTTGCTGAGTATTAAATGGCCTTGCAGTTCAAAAGCCTCTCTTCTTACTTTCTGGCTGGTAATATGTGTGGTAATACGGCAGTGTGGGAGAAATGGGGTGGTTGGATGTATTTTTGTCTGGCTGATAATATGTGTGGTAATACGGCAGTGTGGGAGAAATGGGGTGGTTGGATGTATTTTTATGCTCTGTTTTATATTGTTGTTAGTAAATTGAAATGTTGATGTTTTATAACTTTATTTTATGTAAACTGCCCCGAGCCTGCTGGAAGGAGCGGTACATAAAAATGAATAATAAATATAAATAAATAAATAAATAAGAAAATAGTTATACGTTTTCCATTTCTGGGTAGGTGATCTTTGGGACTTGGTTTTTTAATCAGTAGCTCCCATGCTGAAAAAGTGTGAGCACCCCTGATCTATGTTATAGGAATACGGTAAGTAGCTAAAATGAGACTATTTCAAAACCGAATACTTCAAAGTATTGATAGACACATTCAAAATGTAAATTACCCTGTTTAGAAAAAAGGTCTGCTTCAACCTTCAAAATAGATACGAAAAACCCTACCCGTATTTGATTTATTTCTCTGGCTTTGCAAGGAACACTTTTCAGAACTTGGTAATTGTATTCTTTTTTTAAATATTAAATGAGAGGAATATTTCCAGACAGGCCCTATATCCAGGATCTGATCCCAGGTTTTCTGCTTTAAACTTGATTATATAAGTTTCCACTGCCAGATAATCTGGGATAAACAGAAAACCTGGGATCAGATCCTTGGATAAAGGGCCTGCCTCTAAGGCAGTGCTTCCCAACCAGTGTGCCGTGAGTGATCATCAAGTATGCCGTGGGAAATTGGAACCTCCAATCCCCTTCCTTCCCCCTCCTGCCGAACACCTTTTCTTCTCTACTCAGGCTCCCTTCTTCCCAGCCTCGCTCTGCTTGCTTTGCTTCGCTTTGCTCTGGGACGGGTCTGCGCAGTAGCGCCCGCACGGGTCACGTCTTCCTCCCTCCCCCCTCCCCTCCTGAACACATTCATGCTGCCCCCTCGGATCAAAATGGCGGCAGAAGTGGCAGTGTAGAAGAAAAAGTAAGTGTTGGGCAGGGGGGAGAAAGGGCGCGAAGGGGAAGGGGGAGGAAGAGGTCTCTGTCGAAAGCTGGCATGGGCAAACTTGGACCTTCCAGGTGTTTTGGACTCCAACTCCCACCATTCCTAGCAGCCTCAGGCTCTTTTGCTTCCCCCCCTCAGCCACTTAAGCAGAAAAGGGCCTCAGGCTGTTAGGAATGGTGGGAGTTGAAGTCCAAAGCACCCAGAGGGCCAAAGTTTTCCCATGCCTCTTTGAGGGACCTTAAAGTGGTGAGCCTCCTTCCAACATTGTGATTCTGGATAGAAAACAAACAACCACATAACATAACATTATTTGAGTCCACAGTGCTCTCTAGGTGTAGGTGAACTACAACTTCCAAATTCAAGGTCAATTCCCAAGCAAATCCTTTCAGTACTTTCTGTTGGTAATGAAAGTTCAATATGGCAAGTTTGGTTCAATTCCATTCTTGCAAGAGTTCAGGATGCTCTTTGATTGTGTGTTAACTATAAATCCCAGAAACTGTAACTTCCAAATATCAAGGTCTATTTTCCCCAAACTCCATCTGTGTTCACATTTGGGCATATTGAATATTCATGCCAAGTTTGGTCCTGATCCAACATTGTTTCAGTCCACAGTGCTCTCTGGATATAGGTGAACTACAACTCCAAAACCCAAGGTCAATGCCCACCAAACTCTTATAATACTTTCTCTTGGTTATGGGAGTTCTGTGTGGGAAGTTTGTGTCTTTCTGCCATTCCTGCCAGGATATCTATGTTGTGTTCATCGAAACAGGTCCAGGTTTCACACTGATTGTATATATACATTAAAAAACATATTAACTATATGTATTACTGTGTTAAGAGTGTCATTTTGTGTCATTTTGGTTGGTGGTGTGCCCCAGGATTTTGTAAATGTAAAAAATGTGCCGTGGCTCAAAAAAGGTTGAAAAACACTGCTCTAAGAGTCCTTACTCATCCAAATTGTTGTAGCCTGGCAAGCATTGGATAAGCTGTCTTAGTGCTCAGAGGATGAGGAAGAGGATGGTGGATTGCAACCTGCCATGTCTGAGGCGTCTGTGGAAGGTCACAGGGGCCTGGAGGCAGATGGTTTGGAATCTCCAGGCTGTTCTCAGGTAATGGGTGAAAGTTATATCAGTTCCCAGGAGATTAGGCCAGAGTGGCCTTCGGAGGAGAATGTGGGAGACAAAGGTTTTTCCGGTTCAAGTTGCCTTGAAATTAGGAAGTAGAATATTACCCCACTGTTCTGTTGGGGTTTACTATACACTTGTTATGTTCGGGTCATTTGTGACCCGAACCTATTAAAATGTTATTTTGAGCCACTGAAAAGTTCTTTTTGAATACCTGTTGCATTATTATACTGTGTGTGATCATAGTTGTTCATTATCAAAGAAAAATTGAATAAAAAAACTTTATTTTTTTTAAATTTTGTGTTGATTAATGTAAAACAGCCTAATTGCATGTTACACCAAAGTAACAAACTTGTGCTTTAATAATCAACTATATCTTTTACAACAACATCCACAACAACTTTAGGTAACTATTAGTACAACTAACTTAAAACTAAAATAAATTTTAACAGTATAAAAGCATTTTGAAAAAAAAAAGTAAAAAATAATCAGAAAAAAATAAAAATATCAGTTTTTTTTCCAAAAAAGGTTTCTGCTAATCTATTTTTTTGCAAAGAATACCTTCTGGAAGTTCAGGCTTGTTTTTTCTAACTGTTCCTAGCATGGTCATTTTTCTTTTTTTCAACATCTGCCCCAACTGGTATGACGTAAAAAAGTTATCACAAGTCACATTTTGCCCCTTCATTCCTTGTGTCAAGTCAACAACTACTCATGCCCTGACTTCTGATCTTCAAACCTGAAACTGCTCCTGTGATACAAAAAGAGGATCCAGGAAGAAGAGGTTCTTTGATAAGGAATACAGCCTTTGCCATCTGCTGGGGATTAGTTCCAGGACCCCCTGAGGACCCCCAAATCCATGGATGCTCAGGCCCCCTTATATAAAGCAGCATAGGAAAATGGTATCCTCTATATAAAAGGGGGGGGGGGAATCAATGGATTAGTACACATGAGAGGGTGTGGTTTTGTTTGTTTGGTAATCTCTTCCTAACATATGCCCTCTCTATTTTCAAAAGCAGGAACCACTAAATATCAATTTCTCAGGAACAGCAGCAGTAATAGTCCAATGAAGTGGTTCTCAACCTTTGCTCCTCTGGGTGTTTCAACTCCCTTACATCCCAGCCAGTTTCCAGCTGGGAGCTGAAGTCCTAAACACCTGGAGAACGAAAGGTTGAGAGCCACTGGTTCACAAGGAAAAGAAACTTTTTCTTTTGCAATCTTGAAAACTGAATTGATTTATTTGTAGAGGAACAGCAGGCCTTTAGATACAGCAATAAAATTTGTACTGAAAGACCATACGTATGGTTTGTACTGAAATCATTTGTATAAATTTAGCCATCCATTTATGTCCATCTGTGCACCTAAAGCAACTAGATAACTTGATAAACAATAGTAGATGCAATAAGTAGTCTCAAAATAACCTAAAAATCCTTTGTTTTACAAAAATGGCTGTAGATTAGTGTAAAAGACTGTCCGGGTCATTTTTGACCCGCCCGAACATAACAAGTGTATCAAAAACCGTTGGCAAAAAGTAAAGCACCGACAACAAAAAATAAAGTACCCTTAGTATGAACCCCGTAAATTAGGAAAATAGAAGGAACCACAAGTTTCAAAATCAAACATGAATGAAGAAAAAAAATTTCTAATTTTCAAAACGGGTCGTTTTATACCCCAACAGAACAGCAGGGTTTTAAACAAAGACAAACTCATTTTTCTCAGAGGCTTAGTGATATGGAGAGAAAAAGCAGGTGTGTGTGACATGATGTCATGGGAGAATGAGGCATTTTAATTGGTTTCTGGGCTTTCAGGCCTTTAGGAGGAACAACACTGTAAAAGGGGGAAACAGCTAGTCTTAAATTCCTGGTAACTGTATTTCAAGATTATTGGTTTGATCCCTGTTTATGACTTCATGCTACTGGAGGTTTTGCCTTTCTGTGTTCCTATTTTCATGTTTATGGATATAACTTTTGAGCATTTTCCTGCTGAAGGAATCTTTTGCAGGTTGTGAACTCAAGTTTGATGCCCTGATTCAAAAGCTGATGAACTCTTGATCTCATTGGGAATCACTTTTTGTACTTCTTTTTTTACTTGACTTTGTCCTTTTATACTTGTTCATTAATAAACTTTTACTTATTGGATTATACGATCACCATGTGGTGTTGGGTGAAAAGGTGTTCCAAGGCTACAGTGCAACACAAATATCTTTTTGCTTGGAAAGGGGAAGAGGTAAACGTCCTTGGCTCCATAAGTAAGATGTCATGCTAATCAAGGAATGATACCTCCTAGCAAGCAGTCTTCTTGAGAGAAGTATTTTACACCTTCATAACTACCACTAGTGCCAATGGTGCCATTGGTATAAATGCTTAAAGGTTTGGATTGTACAGCTGCAGTCCCATAGCTTTGTTGTTGATTGCATCATGTCAACTTTAACTAATGGTATCACTATGAATCAAAGATCTTCAAGTCACACATCTTAATTAACCTTCTCAGACTATACAAAGTCAGTGCCATGGCTTTTTTATTGTGTCTATAATCTGGAATTGTTTTTTCCTCCATTGTACACTGTCTTCCATTTTAACAAGCATTATTTATGTATTTATGTATTTATTTATTGGACTTGTACACCGCCACTCTCGGAGGCTGGGGGCGGTTTACAGCAGAAACATAGGAATAACAAAACAGATAAGAACAAGGATAAAACTCAGGTTAAAATTCTAAAATAATCCAAAAGCCTGCCGGAACAGGTGTGTCTTGCACACTCTGCGAAAGGTATTCAAGTTTCGCAGGGCCCGCGTCTCAGGTGGTAGAGCATTCCACAACACCAGGCACCTATGGAGAAGGCCCTTCGCCAAGTAGTAGTCGGGTGAAAAGATTTCACACTGGGGACGTCCTCTGACCGCAGTGATCTCGGAGGGTTATATGGAACCAGGTGATCCTGTAGGTACACTGGCCCCAGACCATACAAGGCCTTAAAAGTATGAACTAACACCTTGAAAGTGATCCGGTGCTCAATCGGCAGCCAGTGCAGATCCTGCAGTATTGGTGTTATATGGCGACTCGCAGGTTCCCCCGCGAGCAGCCGGGCTGCAGCATTCTGCACTAGCTTAAGTTTCCGGATCACGCTCAAGGGCAGGCCAATGTAAAGAGCGTTACTATAGTCAAGTCTTGAAATCACAGTGGCCTGGATCACTGTGGCTAGGTCGTTCCAAGACAGATAGGGGGCCAGACGCCTCACCTGTCGCAGGTGGAAGAACGTGATTCTGCTGACAGTGGAGATTTGGGTCTCCATTGACAGCAGAGGGTCCAAATGGACACCCAGGCTTTTTACTGATGATGATGGGCGTAGTACCTCGCCATCCAGGGTCAGCAGTTGGATCTCCCTATCGCCCGGGTGGCCCAGCCAAAGAATCTCTGTCTTCGCTGGATTCACTTTCAACCTGCTGGCTCGCAGCCAACCAGTAACGGCTTCAAGGCACAGATGGAAATTATTGGGTATGGCATCTGGCCTGCCCTCCATCCTCAGAATGAGCTGAGTCTCGTCGGCGTACTGGTGACACTCAAGCCCAAAGCTACGCACCAGTTGAGCGAGTGGACGCATGTAGATGTTAAATAACAAAGGGGAGAGAATGGCTCCCTGAGGGACCCCACAAGGTAAGGGGGATCCCCCAGAGGTCAACCCTCCCCTTTGCACTCATTGCTTCCGGTTGTGGAGGAAAGAGGACAGCCAAGTCAGAGCTGTCCCCCTCACTCCAGCCACAGCAAGGAGTGTCTTTTCTAGTGAGTCAGGTCTTCTCATGATATAGACAATGTACAACAGTTTCAGTTCAGTCATCTTGGTTTCTAGAGAGAGTTGAGGCTTGATTTGTTAAAACCAAACAATTTCTTTCTTTATTTCTTTCTTTTTAGCAGTCTATGGCAGTGTTTCCCAACCTTTTTTGAGCCGCGGCACACTTAACATTAAAAAAATCCGGGGGCACACCACCAACCAAAATGACACAAAATGACACTCTGATACAGTAAAGAATGGTTGGGGGATGGTGGCCTGCTGGGAGCAGCTGCTGGGAGTGCCGAAGCCAGGGAGGAGCCAGGCCACACCATGCCCCGCCCCTCCCCCGGCTTCAGCTCTCCCACAGCTTCTCCAGCCTTGAGGAGGCAGTGCCAAGCCAGCATTGTGCTGGCTCTGCCACCGCTGGCTTGGCACTGCCCCCTCAAAGCTGGCAAAGCTGTGGGAGTGCTGAAGCTGGGGGAGGAGCCAGGCTGCGTCATGCCCCCCCTCCTCCCGGCTTTAGCTCTCTCACAGAGGAGGAGCATGAGCAGTGGGCGGGCTTCAGTAGGCGAGGTTCCTCCTCTGCGCAGCTTCAACAAGCAAGGGGCGAGAGTCATGGCGGGAGTCATGGCAGATTGGAGGCAGGCTGGGGAAATGGCCGAAGGAGGCGGTGCCCCAGTCCCTTCTTCTTTTTCTTCGCCGCCGCCTGTCCCTTCCTCCTCGTCCCCCAAGCACAGGGGCGGTCTAAGGTAATTTCGCATGGTAGGCGAAAATTATTTCAGCGCCTCCCCCCAAACCCTATTTTTGCGCCCCTCTCCCAAATATTTTTCTTGGTACCTTGTGCGCGCTCCTTCCGTTCCTCCCACGCGCCGCCGCTCCTTGCCCTGTGCAATTTGAAGGCTCTCCCGCCCTCTGCAATGCCCCGTGGGTGGGGCCGGCAGCGGGCACCAGGAAGCGCTAGGAGAGGCCTTATCTCCGCGCGCATGCGCTGTGCCTACGGAGCGCTCTAGAGCTCCGTTGGCACAGCGCATGCACACGGAGGGTGACGCCGTCTGTGCTGCTGCTGCGTCGCCCTCCGTGCGCATGCGCTGTGCCTACGGAACTCAAGAGAGCTCCGTAGGCAGAGCGCATGCACGCGGGGAGGGCGGCGACGCCAAGACGCGCTGTCCTTACGGAGCTCTCTTGAGCTCCGTGGAGCAAACTCTGCAGCGTGCGTCGCCCTCCGCGCGCATGTGCTGTGCCTACGGAACTCAAAAGAGCTCCGTAGACATAGCGCATGTGCGCGGGAGGGCAACGCATGCGTGCGCTGTCCCTACGGAGCTCTCTTGAGCTCCATAGACACAGCGCACGCATGCGGAGGGCGACGCAGCAGCGGCACGGATGGTGACGCGGCGGCGTCCCACGATGGCGCCCCACCCCCGTCCAAGATGGCGCCCTACGCGGTTGCGTAGGCTGCGTAATTGCTAGGACCGCTCCTGCCCAAGCAGCAGGAGTTCGACAGGAGGAGGGGGGAAGGAAGGGGGGCAGAGAGCTTTTCTCGCGGCACACCTGATGATTGCTCACGGCACACTAGTGTGCCACGGCACACTGATTGAGAAACACTGGTCTATGGTATACGTAGAAGTCTTCTCCAGATCATTTCACATTTAAAAGCTATACTAATTTTGCTTTCATGTACATTTGGGGGGAAAAATCTACTACTTCATAGTGAGTAATGATGTGTAGGATAAACATAAGATGTTTCTACAGGTGGTCCCTGAGTTACAAACACCTGAGTTACAAATGACTCACAGTTAAGAATGGGGTTGAGATAACAGAAAGTGAGAGATATCTACCCCTAGGAAGGGGCATTCAATCCTGAAAAGGTTATCATGGGGAATCGGTGTCCCCACTGGAGCTTTATCCCCAATCCTTGTTTCCACAACAAGCCACATTTTTTTTGAAATTCAATTATGACAGGGAGAGAAAGTGAGGTGAAATCTTCTGAACAGGGGCAGAGACGGCAAAACAAAGACCACAGGGGTATTAACTCTTCAGTTGACACCCCTTTCCCCCGCGATAACTCTTTCGTGAATGAATTTCCCTCGCTAGGGATAGATTTCTCCCACTTCCTGTTGCATTGACCCCGTTTTTAACTTTGAGTCATTTGTAAGTTAGATGATTGTAACTCGAGGACTGTCTGTATTTAAATCTTTTTCTGAGAACAAACATACTGAAAAATCTCCATGGCCTATGTAGGCTGATCCAAAGAAATAGAAACACTCGTCTACGATCTAAAACTAGGTGAAATAGCCCTTACAGATTTGCCACCCTATTAATGGAAAATATTTTGGAGATTTTGAGGAGGAGGGGCCATGCACCAGGAATGTGGTGCAGCTGGCTAAGTGTCAACTGCATACAGGGGCGGTCCTACTGGTAGGCAAAGGACAGCGCTGCGTGGGACACCATCTGGATAATGGGCGCATTCCCCCACCCGCCAGACAGTGTCCGGCCGATGTTCCGCTTTTGGGCCTTGTGCGCTCCAATGCCGCGCCATAGCAAACCTCCCTGCGTGCCAAATAGGGAGTGATGTGTTTACAGGCTTCTGCGCCTGCGGACAGGAGCTTCTGGGCATGCGCGGAGAGGGGGGCCCAAAATAATGTTTTTTGGGGGCGCCAAAATAATGTTCGCTTACCATTAAAATTACCTTAGACCGCCCCTGGCTGCATAAAATCATGAGTTCGAGGCCTGCCTGGGTCAAGGTGGGTGCTCAACATTTAAGTGCAGCCTGCTGTTGACCTTTGCAGCCCGAAAGACAGTTGCATCTGTCAAGGAGGAGATTAAGGTACCACGTTAAGTGGGGAGGCAAATTTTGACTGAATTATGAAGCCATTAAAGAACTCCAGGAACGCTGAGGAATGCGGAAGGAACAACGAAGGACGCTGGGGACGCTGAGAGATTAGGAGTGCGCCAGCTCCCCCTGGTGGCCAGAGTTTGCCTCTGTTCGTCTATATGTTGTATGTGGAAATGGCAGGGATTGTCTGCTAAGTATGTGTACCTGTAATCCGATCTGAGTCCCCTTCGAGGTGAGAAGAGCAGAATATAAATAAAGTGTAATAATAATAATAATTATTATTATTATTTGTCTTTTAGAATTTATTTATTTTGTGTTAAATAAATAAATATTTTGGAATTGGGAGTAAGGACTTACTGAGTCATACGGGCAGTGGATGTCATTCTTATTTTTCTCACGTAGAAACAACAAGTTTAGTGGTATCAAATATCCATATAATCAATAGTCATAGTCGTACATATCCATATACATGGGAAGTAAACAGGCAGTAATCAATTATCAGTAATTAAACAATACATAAGCATCACCCCGGAGGGTTCCTACCCTTAACGTCGCATGTCCATGTTTAGGTACATTAGTCCAATATAGTTCAAGCACAAGGGTGGAATTATAGGGTGGAATTCCAGGGGGGCTTGGTCAGAAACGCCCATATAGACAAGGGTGGTAAGGTGGTAAGGAAAGCGGAGTTAGGTGAGTGAGTCGATACAGTTCCAGGCAAATGCTGAAATGGCGGCAGATCCGAGTAGACTCAAACCGATTCAAATTAGCAGGCCTGTATTGTTTAATTACTGATGATTGATTACTGCCTGTTTACTTCCCATGTATATGGATATGTACGACTATGACTATTGATTATATGGATATTTGATACCACTACACTTGTTGTTTTTACGTGAGTCTTGCTGCTTGCAAACCCCCCCCCCCCCACCTTCTTTGTGGTTGTATTCTTATTTTTCTTCCTGCTGCCTGAATGAATGATGATAATGTTTCTATCGGTAGATACTTCTATTGGCCATGACTATCATCCCTACCTTTTCCCCTACATGTCTCCTCAAAGCAATGCTGTGCCAACTATTTAGGTGCAAAGTGGAGTATCAGGCAACATAATGAAGAATCATTCTTCCAAAGGGGCATGGTGGTAGGAAACTGCACATGTTGAGATGAGGACTTTCTTTGGGTGGGTGGAAGGACATCCTTCCTTTCCATGGTCATTTCCAGTTTCAACATTGGCAAACAGATGGTCATTAAGCATCCCTACTTCCAAATACTTACAGGTGGAGTCCAAATTACTTTCCCCATTATCATTCAAACATCTCAAGACTGTGCCAAGAGCAAAGTCTACTCAGAAATGCTCTCCATATGTTCTGTGAAGCTTCCTCCCAAGTAAAGTTGCTATAGGATAGACAAGACCTGGGGATCTTGTGACCCACGAGCCACATGCGGCCTGCTGGCTGATGCTGACCGGCCCGCAGCTCCCTCAAGGCTTCGTCCTGAAGAGAGGGCGGTGAACTCCCATTGGGGCAGCTAAACGTTGAAGAAGCAAATGTGAAGAAGCAGGCAGGCAGGCAGGCAAGCAGAGTGGAGGGGAAGGGAGGGGGGAGAAGTGAAGGCGGCCAGGAGCAAGCACCACCGCAGAGCATGCCTTTGCCCTCCTCCTCCCTTCACTTCCGCCTTGTGCGCTCCCCCATTCCCTCTTGCCTCGCACTCTTTCCCTTCTTCTGTTTCCTGTCTTCCTGTTTCCTTTCTTCTTTTCCTTGTTTCCTTTCTTCTTTTCCTTCCTTCCTTCCTTCCTTCCTTCCTTCCTTCCTTCCTTCCCCCTTTCCCTGTTTTAATTCCTTCCCCCTTCCACCACATGAACACAAGCGGGAAGGAGGGGGAGAGCAGCAAGGGAGAGGGGGCGGGGCCAGAATGGGAAAGGGGCGGGATGAGGCTGGTGCGCATTGGGAGGGGGGCCGCTTCCATTCTCTCCTCGTCTTCCTCCTCTTCTCTTCTCTACTGCCTCTTTGGGCATATTGAGGATTCGTGCCAAGTTTGGTCCTGATCCATCATTATTTGAGTCCACAGTGCTCTCTGGATGTAGGTGAACTACAATGCCCAGCAAACCCTTTCAGTACTTTCTGTTGGTCTCATGAGAGTTCAGTGTGCCAAGTTTGGTTCAAGATGGCTGAATGGCCATCTGTGAGGAATGGATGGCCCTTGGAGGTCTCCTCCTACTCTAGGAACCTATTGTTATCATCATCATCATCATCATCATCATCATTATTATTATCAGAGGCTGAATGGCCATCTGTGAGGAATGCTTTGATTGTGTTTTTCCCTTATGGCAGAAGGAGGTTGGACTGGATGGCCCTTGGAGGTCTCCTCCTAGGAACCTGTTGTTGTTGTTATTATTATTATTATCAGAGGCTGAATGGCCATCTGTGAGGGATGCTTTGATTGTGTTTTTCTCTTATGGCAGAAGGAGGTTGGACTGGATGGCCCTTGGAGGTCTCCTCCTATTCTAGGAACCTGTTGTTGTTGTTATTATTATTATTATCAGAGGCTGAATGGCCATCTGTGAGGAATGCTTTGATTGTGTTTTTCCCTTATGGCAGAAGGAGGTTGGACCGGATGGCCCTTGGAGGTCTCCTCCTACTTTAGGAACCTGTTGTTGTTGTTATTATTATTATTATCAGAGGCTGAATGGCCATCTGTGAGGGATGCTTTGATTGTGTTTTTCTCTTATGGCAGAAGGAGGTTGGACTGGATGGCCCTTGGAGGTCTCCTCCTACTTTAGGAACCTGTTGTTGTTGTTATTATTATTATTATCAGAGGCTGAATGGCCATCTGTGAGGAATGCTTTGATTGTGTTTTTCCCTTATGGCAGAAGGAGGTTGGACTGGATGGCCCTTGGAGGTCTCCTCCTACTTTAGGAACCTGTTGTTGTTGTTATTATTATTATTATCAGAGGCTGAATGGCCATCTGTGAGGAATGCTTTGATTGTGTTTTTCCCTTATGGCAGAAGGAGGTTGGACTGGATGGCCCTTGGAGGTCTCCTTCTACTCTAGGAACCTGTTGTTGTTATTATTATTATTATCAGAGGCTGAATGGCCATCTGTGAGGGATGCTTTGATTGTGTTTTTCCCTTATGGCAGAAGGAGGTTGGACTGGATGGCCCTTGGAGGTCTCCTCCTATTCTAGGAACCTGTTGTTGTTGTTATTATTATCATCAGAGGCAGAATGAATATTATCATTATTATTCTTATTCGTATGAATAAATTCAGGGGCTTATTATTCTCACATTTAGTTGAATTCAGTCTTAAAATATATTATGTGGCTCTCACTGAAATAATTTTCCAAATATTTTGCTTTTATGTCTCTCTGAGTCAAAAAGGTTCTTGACCCTTGATATAATGAATCACAAATGATACAAATGTTCACATTTTGTTAACCACTGTTTTGTAAAATTTTAGTGAATCAATGTCATTTTTCCTATGACAGCCTCTCTTTTTCATGGCTCATAACATATACTCTTATCAGTCTTATTAATATATCAAAAACGCCATGTAGTGCCTTTTTATTATTATTAAAGAAATTCAATTGATATTATGTAGAATGTAGTTCAGCCTTTAGGTGCGCCCCCCCCCATCAGTATTTTTTGGCTCTCGTGTGGCCCCTTGGAAAAAATAATGGCCCACCCCTGGGATAGACTGTAGAGCAGGGGTGCTCATTAGATAGCTCGGGAGCTACTAGTAGATCTTCGGCCCTCTTCCAGGTGAACTTCGGGCCTCACCAGCTGGATGGGGCGCTCCTGCCATGCGCGCGCGCACTCTGTGCGCACGCGTGCTCCTGCTGCTGGCTTCTGCTCTCACGGTGCTTCTTTCGCCTGCGAGGCATTGCAGGAAGAAGGAAGCATGAGGCGGGGCGTCTGGAAGGAGCACCCTGCCTCTCTCTTGTCCAGAAGCAGCTGTGTAGCCTCCATTGCCGAAAGACAGGCAGGGCGGAGCGCTCCCTCTGGATGCCCCGCCTCGTGCTTTCTCCTTCCTGCAATGCCCCGCAGGCGGAAGAAGCGCTGCGCGGTCGGAAAACAGCAGCAGGAGCACACACGGTGGCAAGAGTGCGGCGGCAGCGGGAGCGCGTGGGAACACGCGGGAGCGCACGGAGGCAGGGGCAGGTTGATCTTTTGAACTTGGTTGCTTTAAAGGTGAAAAAGTGTGAGCACCCCTGCTGTAGAGAGTCTGTATCATCCCAGAGAGGGTTGAATTGCAAAAATATTTCTTAGTGCTCAATCATTTAGCACACTTTGGGTTGATAATACTTGAGGAAACCCAACTACATAGAAGTCTTGGTGACCCGCTTTCCATAGCTTAGTCTTGTGGGTCTTGATTCCCCTTACTGTATGGCCCATGTTCCTTTCTATCTCTGAGCCTATAGGGCAGACCTTTAAAGAGTTACTCACATAGCATGGACATATCCATAACAAGTATGGATGGAGGCATTTATTAAACTATCCAAAATGTGGCCGGGATGTTGATGTGAATGTGTTTTTGTCTTTTTTTTTTGTTCCTGGGCTTTTTGTCATTGTTTAATTATGGCGACGACAATATAAAAAGAAACACAAGTCTTTGAATCTGGCTGACACGATCCACTTTTCTTCTAGTTCTCTGTGACCATCATCCAATGTCTGCTTTCGCTCAGCAACCCACCCAGGAACCAGATTTCACAATGTGAACCACGTCTTCTTTTTCCCGGTCATATTTATAGGCTTTAGGCCCAGAAAAGAAGTAAATGAATCCTACAGAAACAGGGAGGGGAAAAGAAAGACAAAAAATGGAAAAAAAGGACTGTTATTTTTCTGGCCTGGGACATGTCGAACCCCATTTACAAACTCTATCCATTCATTCAATTTACATTTTGCATCTGATTTCTACAAAAAAAAATATCAAAGGAAGAATACAATAATAAGTAGAGACAATAAACGAAGCTATCATTTGAAGAGAAGATAGTGTAAGAGCCTTATCATCGTGGACCATAAACTGGTAACAGTGAGATCTTATAAACAAAACTAATTTCATTTAACACTAAAGTGTCTGCCACTGTGTATCATACCGGAAGCTCGTTCATCGATAGCTTGTCGTTGAGGCCGCTGGGCGAGCTTCTGGTATGATACACAGCAGCAGACACTTTAGTGTTAAATGAAATTAGTTTAGTTCAGTGCTGTCCAACTTCTAACCGGCCAAGGGCCGGAATTGAGGTCACTGATGACCTGGGGGGCCGTTCGGCCCCACCCCAGGCCCTGCCCCAGGCCCTCCCCCAACCCCGCCCCCAGTCCGCCCCCAGCCCCCTCCTAAACTGTCAGTCTCCCTCCTCCTCCTCTTTCCCCGGCGCCGCGGTGCACGGGAAAGCAGCGACGCCGGGGGAAGAGGAGGAGGAGGGAGAACTCTCCCTCCTCCTCCTCCTCTTTTTCCTGCAGTGGAAGGAGCTGTTCTTGTGGACCTTCCCCCCTCCTCCTCCTCCTCTTTCCCAGGCGCCGGTGTGCGTGGGGGGAAAGAGGGACGAAGGAGGAGGCAATCAGCTGACGGCCTTCTCCTTCGTCCCTCCTCTTGCACCCCGCGCGCGCCAGCACCCGGGATCCGGGCAAGGGCGCAGGCGGGGGGAAAGAGGAGGAGGAGGGAGAGTTCAGGGAGGGGGCGGTGCAGGGAGGAAGAGCTGGCTCACTTCCTCCTCCCTGCCCCGCCTCCCCCGGCCGCCATTTTTTTAATTGTTTTAAAGAAATTTGTTTAAAAAAAAAATGGCGGCCGGGGGCATAGCGGGGGCTGTGTCCAACAGGCTGGGGGGCCGCGTACGGCCCCGGGACCGCCAGTTGGACAGCCCTGGTTTAGTTTATAAGGTCTGTGGTAATTGATGAAACTTCACCCTGTTTACTTTTTTGAACCGTGGCAGGACTGCCACCAATTATCAATGTTTTGCTTTCTCTTTATTATTATCTTGCTGCCACCATTTGTCAATGCTTGACCACTAGATGTGAGGGTCTTTGTGAATAAACGACTTCCACAGATGTTTTGTTGAATGTGTTTAACAGTTTATTTTACACAAATGGGTTTAAAGCTTAGGTGGTTTCTAAGATACTCCGAAGAGGTATAAACTTGGAACTTTAAACAATATAACACCGGGGTTTTCCCCTGATACAGTTACACACAAGTAACTACTTAATACTGGGTTACTCTCAACCCTAGGACTAACTTGTCCCACACACTTGGGTTCCTTAAACCCACACACAGAACTGAACTGCACACTGCAGTTCCTACAGACAGCTTGCAACTGTCAATTCAAAACTAACTCTGCTCACAGCAGCTGGCCAACTGACATTCTCCAACTGTCAAATTCAAACTTGAACATTCTAAAGCCAGAGTGGCCTCTGTTGTCATGGCAACAGCCTCTGCTTACAGCTTGCTGCTGCGACCATTCTACTGCTCACTCTCTGCAGCTTTCAAAGAATGTTCCTTCCAAATACATAAACAAAGGTGTGATTAACATATAAATAACCACCTCATCACAAGGTCTCACTGTTACCGGTTTATGGTCCGCGATTTGACCCAGGAAGGCTTAGTGCCTCTGTATGATTTACATGTGATATTGAAGGTATGCAATATTATACTTTTCCTCCTTCATGGTTTCTCTTTGGAGAACTTTATGTAATATTTATGCATGTTATTATTATTTCAATCACAGCGCGTCATTGGTACGCTTTACTTCTACGATACGCCGAAGCTACATAGGCCAGTCCCCGATCTTGGAAGAAGCTCCAAAGAGCAAAACGGTTTGGCGCGGGTATTTACACAATCGTCGACCACGCAGAGCACACCTCAAAAACTTGTGGATTATTTTGAACGATTTCACTGCATGGACGGACTGTGGAATTATTCATTGAACTGACTTTACTTTTGGTGCGCTCACATTGGGACTCTCCATTTTGGATATTATTTGGGAATAATTCCCGGACTGTTTTGAACTTCAAGGGGTGAAACATTACTTAATGTTATATGGTGCATTTGCATTGAAATAAGTTATATTGTGTAGAACGAAACACTGAATTTAATGTTATATTTCATATTTGTGCTGAACGATACAACTTGTACTGAATAATAGATGGCCCAATAACAGGCAGTTTCAAAACTTACTATTATTTAATACAATTATATTCATAATATACTTACAACTCTCCTTTGGTTGGTACTAACTCTCTTCCACTTACCCCAACACGAGTCTGGACTTACCGTACAGCCTCTTTCAAGGTACTGCGATTCAGCGGAATAATATGTTTACTGTTTAGTCCATTTGGACGCCAATATGTTTACCAATTGTATTGCTTGCACCGGGTTTTGATAAGCCAGCCAACTTATTTAATAACAATATTTGATATTATTGATACTTCACTTGTCCCCTTTTGTGGTTACTTGTTACATTGCCACATGATACTTTGTTGTTGTTACAATTGCAAATGGTAGGCAAACATTATTTTGGCACACCCCCCCCCCCCGCGTGCCCAAATATGCATGTGCGCTGGCTGGAGTTTCCAGCCAGTGTGGAGACGGAGTTTACAGCCGGCAGCGGTGTGCCCCTGCAGATCTGGCGCTCTCAGCTGGTGCCTACCCCACCGAGTGCGTTAATCCACCTCTGCCTGGAACCTCACCCCAGCAATAAGTGAAGGAACACTCTACTTTCCTTTTTCTCTCCACAAAGGAGACTCAAAGTGGTGTTGGGTGGAACTGGTGTGGCTGCTTCATACCCAGGTATTCAAGAGCTGAAACGTGTACATTCAAGAGTTTTAACTATGGAATGTGACTTCATGTTTTGTTTAGGCCTAATTTAGAAGGAATTGCAGTGTCAACTTGCTGTCGGTCTGAAAGGCAGAAATAGCCTTGGCAAAGTCAGCTTTCCTGTCCTAGGAAGGTTGTCAGGTTCATAGCATTAGAAGCAAGTGAATCAGTCATATGATGTGTTGAATAGTGTGGGTTGCAGTGAGAACCAACACCACTTTCTTGATGTAAAAATAAAAATGGTTTAACTTTTGTGATATGGAATTGTTGGGTTTGTGGCTTCTTTGGATACAAAGGCTTTTTTGCTGTGCCTTTGGAAATTCTAGTCTGAGTTTTTGGGACTTGGATTCTCTTGGACTCTATTGGATTCTCTTGGATTATATTGGACTCTCTTGGACTCTATTGGATTTATATTTCCTGTATTACTTTTGGCTCCTGAAACCATCCTGCCTGGATTATAGAAGTGTTTTATTCTACCTTTTTATTCTTCATTGCATTGCTGATATAACCTGCTTTTAATAAATGACTATATTTCAAGTTCGCAGCTTGGGAGTGATCCTGGACTCATCGCTGAGCCTTGAACCCCAGGTCTCGGCGGTGGCCAGGAGAGCTTTTGCACAATTAAAACTTGTGCGCCAGCTGAGCCCGTACCTTGGGAAGTCTGATCTGGCTACGGTCGTCCACGCTCTGGTCACATCCCGAATAGATTGCACTCTACGTGGGACTGCCTTTAAAGACAGTTTGGAAATTGCAGCTAGTCCAATGGGCCGCAGCCAGATTACTAACCGGAGCTACAGACAGGGAGCACACCACCCCCCTGTTGTGTCAGCTCCACTGGCTGCCTGTCCAATTCCGAGCTCAATTCAAAGTGCTGGTTTTGACCTTTAAAGCTCTATACGGTTCTGGCCCAGCTACTTGTCCAAACGCACCTGCCGCTGTGTCCCACCTCGTAATTTAAGATCATCCGGGGAGGCCCTGCTCTAGCTCCCGCCAACTTCTCAAACGCGGTTGGTGGGGACGAGAGAAAGGGCTTTCTCGGTGGTGGCTCCCTGTCTGTGGAACCCGCTTCCAAGCGACATACGATCGACCCCATCCCTCCAGGCATTCAGGAAAAAGTGGCATCTTGGCTGTAGGACCAGGCATTTGCACATTAGCACAATGCAGCACTTTGGACTGGATTTGTAATGGCAAGTTGATGGATATGGCTCAATGCTCCTGTTATGGACGAAATACTGTCTGAACTTAAGAGAATGTGTATGACGTGTTAATGTTAATTGTATTTTAATGTATTTTAATGCCATATGTTTTTAGTTTACATTGTATTTTATTATGTTGGCATCGAATTGTGCCTTTTGTTAGGCCGCTCTGAGCCCCCCCTCGGGGGTAGAGAAGAGCGGGGTAGAAATGTTGGAAATAAATAAATAAGTACTGGTGTTGTGTGATTATATCTGGAGGGTCCAGGACTCCTGGAGTGCGACAGGAATAGACTTACCATTCACCTCCACAGCTGCATCTATTCTGCCGTTGATTCCTGAAAACTCATCTTCAATGCTTTTTGGGAAATCATTCTCCATTTTCCTTTTCACTTCGTCAAAGCTGTAAAGAGAGAGAGGAGAATCAGACAGGAAGTCAATAGATCTATCATCTATCTATCTATCTATCCATCTATCACTGGTCATTTATTTATGCAAAATGTTCCTGAAATATCACTGGAATTATTGCTATAGGGTTGCAACCTTGGTTTCAAAATGACTTTCAAGCATGTGTAAGCATTGATGTACACCAACTTCATCATCTAGTTATTACTTTATGTTTACCTTCAGGCCCGGATTACCCATAAGGCCACACTAGGCCATGGCCTAGAGGCACAAGCCAAGGGGGGCGCAGTTCATATGGACCAAAAAATACATTGAAACAAAACCGCAACACGCGGCATGGAGATGACTCTCTCTTGGGGAGGGCGGGGGGAGAGTGCTGCGAGGGGGTGGGGGATATTTGTTGGATATGTAATGAGGGCCTAGGAATGAGGTGCCCCCCCTCGCCATCACCCCACCCCCTTGTCAAGGAAGGTGGGCGCGAGGAGGAAGAGGTGAGAAAAGCCCCCGGGACCACTGCCGGGCATGCACGGCACCCAGGAACATGGCGGAGGAGGCAGAGGTGCTCGCGCCCTCCTGCTGAAATTAGTGGCACGTGCCGATCTAGTCCTGGTCACCCATGGAGCCAGCTGGCTCCCATCAGACAATGTTGTGCTGGCTCCGTGGGTGAAGGAGGGCAGAACACCAATATATTTGTATGAGGAGGCAATGATACAGGAACCTGTAGTATTCATCTCCTACAAAGAAGAGTGTCTTCTTTTCATCTTTTAGGTGGACAGCTGCATCAATGTGTAGCACATTCCTAGGAAACCCAAACTCTGCAATGGTTCGGGGAGGACCCAGAAATTGGAAGCCACGAGTTGTCCAGTAATGAGGGCCTGGGAAACAAAACATAAACATGACATTAGGTGTGTGTGTGTGTGTACAAAGACATCAATGGATAAAATAACAAAGTAAGGTGTCATTATAAGAACTCCATAAAAGCTAGCAAGCTTTCCCAGGGTGTTATGCTAACATTGGACTAAGCTAAAAATTTACTCTTAGTAGAAATCCAAGAATAAGGGGCAAATTGGGAAGAGATGGAAAGATCTCCAATCTCAAAAAAAGTTAAGATAGGTAAATAAGATTTGAGGAGACTATGTGTTCCTGGAATGGTGGTGGTTGTGGTTGTGTGCCTTCGGTAACTTTCTATATGGTTACCTAAAGATGATCCTATGATTTCTTTTTTGAAGCCAAGTGTATGTGAGTTACACAAAGTCAACCGGTAGGTTGTATGGCTGAATGGAAATTCAAACCCTGTTCTCCAGATAGTAGTCCAAAGCTCAAAATAATAATAATAATACACTTTATTTATATTCCGCACTTCTCACCCCGAAGGGGACTCAGAGCAGATTATATTACACATACGGCAGACAATCCCTGCCGGTTTAACATACTATTACAATACAACAAGTACAATTTAGAAGGATTTTTTCTTCTTCTGGCTGCGTCACAGGGTGCGGTTGCTCCATTACGTCATTACGTCACAAGGGGGTGCTGTTGCTTCATCCTCATGACGTAGAGCCTCTGTTTCCGCATTCCACTTTCCGACAGCCGATCTTTCCTTTTATTCAGGCGTTGTAAAGTCCTTTCTTGTAAAAATCCTTCCCGCTTGGTGGTTCCCAATTTTATCTATTCACAGCTGGGCTGTTTTCGAACTGTTGGGTGAACAGTGGACAGGGCTCACAGCTGGGTGTCCAGACCAGCCCGGGAATCGAACGTGCTTGTTGTTACCGCTGTGTTACCGCTTGTTGTTACCGCTGTGCTATCTCTCCGGTCCACTATGTCATACTGGGTGCTACTGGAATGACTTAATGTTTATTATTTCTGCACTCCCCAAGATATAAAATTCTTTAAGGGCTGAGCACTATTGCATTTTCAATGAAACTCAATGGCACTTTCTTTTCAGGCACATTTGTAGCCTGCACTTCCTGATGTCTAACACTGAGAGAGTCGAGGAAAGGGTTTAGGGACGAAGGCTTCTTGGCAAATTTGATTTTGCTTCTGGCATGAAGTTTAATGTACAAGAGGGCTGTCTGTACCTGGGACACCAGAAAACATGGATCATGGCCTCTGTTTGGCTAATGGGCTCCTGATTTTCTCAGATTTCCATTAAGGATGCTGTGATTCATCACTACATGTTTCAAATCTCTGGCAGCGACATATGTTGTGGTATCCGATGCTGCTCATAAGAGTAGTGTAACAAACTGGATGAATGAAAAACTGGTAGAATGAACTACACCATTTTTCACTTCAGATCAAGCACGGATTACCCATAGGGCCAACAAGGCCATGGCCTAGGGGCGCGAGCCAAGGGGGGGGGGGCGCAGATCAGGCCCCCTCCCCAAAATAAAAAATGTTATAAAATAATTTTAAAAATTGTGCCGTGATTGGCTCCTGCTGCCTGGTACCCAAAAGAAAGGAAAGAGGGAGGGGGGGCTCCCTCCTTGGCGCCCTGCAGACAATACAGCCGGCAGCCAGCCTCCACGTGACCCGGCAGAGGGCGCACCACGTGATCAAGGCTCCACATGAGGCAGCAGCAGCATGAGGAGTAAGAGGAGGAGCATGCCTCGCGGCTGAGAAGCTGGCGCCACCGCCGCATCCCGGCAGCCCCCACAGCCTTGAAGGCAGCTCTGTGGCCTCGCGCTGGGTGCGCGGAGGGCAGCGGCTGCAGAGAGTCGGGGTCTTCCTCCACCTCAGGAGCCAATCGCAAGCAGCATGGGCTGAAGGATTAGGCCTCTTCCAAGGAAAAGACTCGGCGTTCTTTGGGATCACCCGTAGTTCTTTGGGATCGCCAGGCGTGCGTTCCCGGCGCAGGGAGGAGCCTCAGTGGTGAGTCGATAGATGTCGGGGGAGAAGAGGAGGAAGGGCTGAGGGGGAGCGGGGAAAAATGGGGATAGGCCTCTCTAATGCAGCAGCACGAGACGGGGGGATGGTGGTGGTGGTAGTGGTGTACTTCCAAATTGGCCTAGGGTGTTGATCCGGGCCTTGCCAGATGAAGGACTGGCAATATATATATATTAAAAATTCCCTAGAAACACAAGTTGGAATCCTAATGGTTTGCTCTGCTGGTGTCGTGGCAGGGACAGGCATAGATCATGAAAGAAAAGACGGCACTATGAAGGCATAGGTCGCGCATAGGCACCAGATTGTCTTACTTTCTCTCATACATGAAAAAAGAGCACCAAGCATCAGGGGTGGTCTTACCTCTCCCAGGAGGGTAAGCGAAAATTATTTTGGTGCCGCCCTGGTGGCTTCTGGATGTTTCCGCACATCCCAGTTGCTGGCATCCCAGTTTGCGCGTGCGCGCTGGCGTCCTGTGTGACTGTGTGCATGTGCGCTGGCATTCCGCGCGGCCGCATGGCTGCGCCACCGGCTGCGGAGGCGCAGCGCGGGCAGCACTGGCTCCTGAGCACACCTCCACCCGGCGGCGCGGCGCGGCGCGGCGGCGGGCAGGGCGGGGCGGCCGGCGCAGCGGTGCCCCGCCCAGGAGGCGTCGCCCTACGCGGCCGCTTAGTCGGCCTAATGGAAAGACCGCCCCTGCGAAGCATCTTCCCCTTCTAGACTTCTATCACTTCCTCCTATTATAGGCTGGATATCCCTTATCTGAACTACTTGGGATCAGATTTCTTTGGATCTTCAAATACCTATTTACGTGTATATTTCCACATAGACATTTGAACCAAGACTCCAGAGTCTTAATTCAACACAGAAACCATTATACCACATTGATATATGCTATCAATATGAAATGAAGAATAATCCTTGATATATCTAGGCTTTTCCCCTTTTTTAAAAGAAACACACACACTCCAAAATGCGTTCACAAATGTTTTCAAAGTCACCAACCCTTGAAGAAATAAGCAACTCCTCTATTGGGCACTTCGTAGGCAGCATCGACATTGGACATGAGCTGAGGGAAGGAGCTTCCGATGGAGAGCGGCTGGACGCTTGCTTTGAGTTGAGTCTCCCTCCGCCAGAAGAGCCTGTAGGACGTGAAGGAAGAAAGTCAGACTTTGCCACGGTGGTCCACGCTCTCATTACATCTGGGATAGACTACTGCAACATGCTCTATGTGGCATTGCCTTTGAAGACTGTTCAGAGGCTTCAAATAGTCCAACGAGAGGTAGCCAGGTTAATAACTGGGGCGGCATACAGGGAGCACACATCTCCCATGTTGCATCAGCTCCACTGGTTGCCAGTTTGCTACCGAGCACAATCCAAAGCGCTGGCTTTGGCCTATAAAGCCCTAAATGGCCCCGGTATAGTCCACCTGTCTGAATGCATCTCCCTCTATGAACCACCATGGAGATTAAGATCTTCCAGGGAGGCCCTGCTCTCGGTCCTGCCACCGTCATTGGTGCGATTGCCCATGCCCGGATTACCCATAAGGCCAACGAGGCCATGGCCTAGGAGCGCAAGGGGGGGGTGCAGATCACGGACCAAAAAACCCCAAAACTGGTCTGCACCCCTCTTTCCCCCTCCTCGCTTCTTCTCCCGGCAAAGTCTCTGCTTCGTCCCCTCCGTCTCTCTCTCACTCTCTCTCGTGCGCGCATGCACTCTCTCTCTCTCGCGCGCTCTCTCTCGCACACTCTCTCTCTCTTGCTCGTGCGTGTGGTCTCTCTCTCTTGCTCATGCTCTCTCTCTCTCTTTCTCTCTCGTGCATGCTCTCTCTCTCTCACGCGCTCTCTCTCTCACACACTCTTGTGCATGCTCTCTCTCGCTTGCACATGCGCTTTCTCTCTCTCACGTGCGCTCTCTCGCATGCTCTCTCTCTCTCTTTTGTGCTTTCTCTCTCTCTTTCGTGCGTGCCTTTGGAGCGAGTTTGCACCCACTGCGCTCTCCCCAAGCCTCCCGACTCCCGAGGAGACCTTCAGAGCACAGCGGAGCTTTCCAGCCGATGGGAATGCATGGGGACCATGGAGGTGGTGGGAGGTTGGCTTAAAGGGGGCGTAATTCCAAACTGTGGCCTAGGGTGCAAAAAAGTGTTAATCCGGGCCTGCGATTGCCAGGGACGAGAGAGAGGGACTTCTCAGTGATTGCTATGGAACTCGCTCCCTGGTGAGATTAGATCAGCCGTCTCCCTCCTGTCCTTCAGAAAGATGGTCAAAACTAGGCTGTGAGACCAAGCCTTTGGGACAGTGCAATAAGGCAACAATAGGAAACGTTACCCAGCCGCCCTGAGTCCCCCTGCGGGGGTGAAAAGAGAGGGGTAAAAATGACGCAAATAAATAAACAAATAAACAAACAAATAAATAAATAAATAAATAAATGCTAGTGACCAGATTCTATTTGGATGATCTGAGATGGTTTAAAACAATTGATTTTAAAGTGGAGATAACTGATTTTAGTGTTTATATTTATTTATAGTTTATTTTATGTTCCGGCATTGAATGTTTGCTGTATGTATGTTGTGCTCCACCCTGAGTCCCCTTTGGGGTGAGAAAGGCGGAATATAAATGCAGTAAATAAATAAATAAATAAATAAATAAATAAATATTAAATGGGGGGAGAAAAAAAAGCTTATTTCTATTGTTGCTTTGAAATGATGAAATTGCTCACTTTATTTCCAGGGGGAGAAATTCCAAATCATATAGGCTGTAATTCGATATCAGTTTGGTGGAATGAAGAGCTACTTGCTCTTTCCTGACTGCTGAATGAGTATGGGGTTGCGCATGCGTGCTTGTGTGTGTGTGAGGGCCGTAGCTATGAAAAAAGGTACTGGATACTTTCTTATGCAATGACCTTAAAATATAGGAGTTTATATAAGTAAGTATTAGGGCTTAAATATCCCAAAGGCACCAGTTCCTCTTTCATAACTTCATAAAGGATTCATGTGGCATTAAGCTATACCAGGGCTGCCCAGGAAGTCGATTGCGATCAACGAGTAGCTCGCGAGCCCATCCGAGGTAGATCACAGCAGGATGGGGCGCTGCGTGCGCGCATCCCGCTCATGCGCATTCGCCGCCGTGTAAACGCTTTTGCCGCCGACTTCCGCCCGCACGGGGCTTTCTTCCGCCCGCGCGGGGCTTCTTCCACCAATGAGGCTTTAGTGGGTGGGCCCTGGCGCTAGTCTCTTGACATGGTGTGGTGACGTGACCACCCATTGGTTGCTCCTGAGGGGGGGGGGGGAGCACGGCGAAGGCGTGTGAAGGGATAGAATTCGAGGCTGCGGGAGGGAGTGTGTGTGTGTGTGAGAGAGAGAGAAGGCCTCGCCAGAGGAGGATGGCCCCCGCGGTGGGGCTGCAGCTGACGAGCGCGCCCTCAACACCGGTGAGTGAAGCTTGGACGGGGCCCTGCCTCACGCTCTGCCCTGTCTCTCTCTCTCCTCGGCCCTCAGTGGCACTGGGGCCCCATGCAGGCTTCACTCACCGGCGTCGAGGGCGCAGTCGTCAGCTGCAGCCCCACCGCGGGGACCATCCTCCTCCGGCGAGGCCTTCTCTCTCTCACTCTCACACACACACACACTCACTCCCGCAGCCTCGCATCCAATCCCTGCACGCACCTTCACCTTGCCCCCCCCCCAGGAGCAACCAATGGGTGGTCACGTCATCACACCGTGTCAAGAGATGAGCACCAGGGCCCGCGCACTAAAGCCTCATTGGCCAAAGAAGCCCAGCACGGAAAGTGGCGGCGGGAGAGCGCACGGCGGCAACTTGGTTGCTATAAAGGTAGCTCGCTTGCTGAAAAAGTGTGGGCAACCCTGAGCTATACCATAGATGTGCTATACTGTCTCCTGGAGTGCACAATTGCTCTGTCAATTGGGCAACTTGCATCAAGATAATGTACATTTCCATTGTGCAACAGCAGACTGGCTCCAAATTCATGCACTATGAAAAGGGGTTCTTCTTGCAGAAGCAGTTGTGCTGTTGAGAAGACACCAAAGACGGCAATTGCCAGTGCCAGTGTCATTGACAGGAGTCTAGCCTCAATCCCTTGGCTACTGTCCATGGTGGCTGGGAGACTCAGAGAACTGTAACCCTAAGAAGTCATGGTTCCAAGTTCCTGTTATATTGTCAGAACGGCACATGAATGCAAAATATAGATTTCTAATATTGATTCGTAGCGGCAGATCTGTAAATGATTCCTTGCAAAATACTGTGTAAACAGTGACCAAGCAAGAACTGGAACGATTGGCCTTTTCTATTAGACATGAGCTAACTATCAACCTGTCAAGGAAGCCAAGTCATTCCAATACAGGAAGCGCATAAAAGGAACACTTCAATGAATCAAACCCCATGTGAAGCAATTATCTTACATCACAAGGATATGCAGTCTGAACTAAATCACCATGTTTGGTTAGCAAACCCAGATGCTATTTTTAAACCAACCAGCAGACAAAGGTTCTATACATAGAGAATATTTTCCTGTATTTTGCATGAATATGCAAAAACATGGATAACAGCGAGTGCTCTTGCAGGAAGACCTTCTGGTTCAATGAACATCATAGTTAGGGCCTAGAAAAGCTAGATATGACATACTGGTAAACTAAGGTCCCCAGGATTACAACTCCCAGAAATCCTAGTCAGTTTACCAGCTGTAAACTGGTAAACTGGGATTTCTGGGAGTTGAAGGCCAAAACATCTGGGGACCCACAAGTTGAGAACCACTGTCATATATGGATAAATGAAACTGTGGATTTCTATCCATGGATATTGGGGTCATACTGTACCTTTCAGAAATTGAAACTACTAACCAAGCCCGGATTACCCATAAGGCCACCCTAGGCCATGGCCTAGGGGTGCAAGCCAAGGGGGGGCACAGTTCACACGGACCAAAAAAATGTTGAAACAAAACCGCAATGAGATGACTCTCTCTCTCTCTCTCTTGGGGGAGGGTGGGGGGAGAGTGCTGCGGGGAACAGTGCCCCCCCTCGCCATCGCCCCACCCCCTTGTCAAAGAAGGAGGGTGCGAGGAGGAGGGGGAGGGAAGCCCCCGGGGCTGCTGCTGTGAATGCGCGGCACCCTGGAACATGGCGGAGGAGGCAGAGGTGCTCGCGCCCTCCTGCTGTACATGCCCGGCAGTGGCCCCGGGGGCGGGGCTTCCCTCCTCCTCCTCCTTGCATAGCGCCGTCCTTCCTTGACTCCCCGGGGGGCTGCTGCCTCAAGGAAGGAGGGCGCGTGGCGCCGCAAGGAGGAGGAGGAGTGGGGGGGGGTGCGGTAGAGGTTGGTTTGGGGGCTTAATTCCAAAATGTGGCCTAAGGCGCCAAAAGGGGTTAATCCGGGCCTGCTACAAACCATTGGCAGATTTCTATATTTCTATATTTCATCATCTATAAAGCCCTAAACTGTTTGGGACCCGCCTACCTTTGTGACCGTATCTCCCTCCATGAGCCTGCCCGTTCCTTACGATCCTTGGGGGAGGGTCTCCTCTCACCTCTTCCACTGTCTCAGTCTCACCTTGTGGGAACAAGGGAGAGAGCCTTTTCCTCAGTCCCCCCCCCCCCCCCGTCTATGGAATGCACTGCCTGGTGAGATTAGGTGAGCCCCCACTTTAGAAAGTTTTAAGAAGAATCTGAAGACCTGGCTCTTCCACTGTGCTCGTGGAGATTAATTATATAATCATGCTATCATTTACCCTCAGTATTTGCTCTGAGTGCACACCTCCCCCCCCCCCCCCATGAAATGAAGGTTCTTTTACTCGACCCAAGTTTGGAAGAGTTTTTGTCCCTCACAAATAATTCAAATCACTGCTATTTCACCCTCAGTTTTTGTCCCTTTCTTTTCTATTTTAATCTGTACATTAGGGGTGGATATCTCCAATTTAAATACTTTGAAACTCATTAATAATTCGTATTTGAAATTATTTTGACCCTATATCGACCCTCGGCGTCCAACCCGGAAAAGAAGTTTCAAAACCGAACCCGGGATCGCCATTTTTTTGTAAAGGGCACGTAATTAGGTCGTTTTTCCCCCTCCTCAGCTCTCAACTCGCAAGACGAGAGTGGAGGGCAGCAGCACCCGCCTTTCTCCTCTCGCCAGCTGAGAGCTGAAGCGGGTGCTTTGGAAGGGAGGTGTGTGGATGCAAGGCATCCACACACACCTCTTCCTTTCCCGGACGCCATCTCAGAGGCATCCCGGGTTAAATTTAATCTGCGATGCTTCTGAGCTGGGGGGGAGGGAGGGAAGAGTGCAGGGCTTGCCCTCCATTCTTCCCTCCCAGCTGGTGTAATGAATAATAATCAAAATTCGTTATTAATTACGTTTCAATTATGAAATTTACTTAAATTTTTTTGGGATAATTTCTATAACGACCCAGCAACGGAACTCCCCCGAGTTTAGAGTCAAAAAATTTATGGATCAACCACCCCTACTGTACATGAGGCCCGCTCACTGTTTTGTGTTATGAATGTTTTTTTAATTTTATTGTAATTTTTATTGGTTGTAGTATTTTATAGCTTATGCTTTATGTAATTGTTTTTTTAAATACTTTTTATTAAGAATTTCCATTTTATAAAACATACAAGATCACAATAGGAAAAAGGGAAAGGAAAAGGGAAGAAGGAATATTTTGACTTCCATTCTAGTTCCACACTATTAGATATATTCTTCAGTTTCATTTTAAACACAGAACATCCCCAATACTATTATTCTTACTAATAAGTATCTGACAGTGGTATATTACTAGTTTAGTATTCTCTAGATATTCATTAATCACAATCCGTTCTGTCTTCATAATACCTTTACCATATTTCTATCACAACCCATATTTTAATTCATACATTTCTTTTAACTCCGTAATTCTCTCTATTATTTCTAATCTTTCTTTTTTGGATAGGAGGTTCTAATGCCGCAACTTCACAAATACAATCCTAGCCTCTAATATGAGGGGCACAAAGGTTACTCTATATTATCATTCTATATAATTTAGTTACCAATCATCACAAGGTTACAGCTCTCATTCATTGTTTAGTCTTCTATCTCAAATTCATCGATATTCTCCTCATCCTCTCCTTCTTTTTCTTTCTCCTCTGGTGGACTCTCGGGGGCAGTTTCTGAGGCAGTTGCCTCTCAGGACTCGGGGAGTATTGAAACCTCTCTTTCCCCGATGAGCTGGGCAAGTTTCATACCTTTTCCCTTCTCTAATCTCCTTCCTTCCTTAGGCTAGGTTTCCTCATCCTTGTAGATCACCATATCTCTTTCATTTCTACCCCCTCTGGGCCTAATATTCAGTTACTTGAGTTCATTAGTGAGGGAGAAGTACTTTCTTCTTCTCTTTAACATACTAGTAGGGAATTTTCGAAGGGTCAGTTCTCCCACTTCTCTGGATTTTATAGGGTCGGTGTTAGTTTTTCTCCAGACCACCTCACATATTCTTTTTCATATAAAATTCATTTTGGTGTCCCTAGGGACCTTATTCTTTTTTGTGTGGTTAGTCTGGGTTCTGAAAAATTTTATCCACTTCCCTGTAAACTTCTCCCTGTAGCTTTCCCCTTACTTTTAAGATCGGTAGCTTTACCGTTTCTTTAATGTTTCTTTAATATTTACTCCTTCTTGTTCCCCAGCATTTCATAATATAAATTAGTACTCCATCTCACTGAAATCAAGACTTTCCTACCTTCTTTCCTTGGTTATGTTCCTCGTTTCTATGGTTTCTACCTTTTCCCATGTTTTCTTCTGAATTTTTATACTTAGAGTCTAATTGAATAGACTTTCACCTATCTCACCTGTTCCAGGAGGGTATCAATCAATCAATATTCACTTGGATTAACGATTCGCAATTAACAGTTCTTACACTTTAAATCTATTAATCAATCAATTAATTAGTTGCAACCACGATTCATTCCTAAGTAAATTTAAGTACAATCCATCCCAATATAAGCCCTCCCTGTATCAACAGTTAATTATTATCAATCTTCTTCTTTTATAACTACTCTTTAATTTATAACTCTCCCCTCTCGCTTAGGATCTGGATCCCCATAAGGTTTATTCACACTATTATGCCTTTCCCTTTCTCCCCAGAGCCACTATTGACTTTGTTTCATTCTTTCCCCCTATATCTCAGAGCCCCAAATTTCAAAGTTCTCCACTCTAGTCCTCAATAGGCTTCTTTAATTTTTTCTTCCTCCGCTCCCCGCTATCGTCTGCTTCTTTATGCCCGTCTGCTTCTCTTCCCGGTCCTGTAGGCTCCTGTCTCTTTCCCTGCCGCCGTCTGCTTCCTCCAGGGGTTTCTACTTCTCTTGGATTATTTATCTTTTGTATTTTGTCATCCTTGGTTTCTTCCTGCTGTTTCTCTATGATGTTTCTCTTATTCTCCGTCTCCGAGTTGCTGCTTCCGGTCCCTTCCTTATTATCTTCCTTCCTCCTTCCTTTTCTAAGCCGCCGTTTAGTCCTCCCAGACTCCTCTCTATGGTGTGTGTTTCTTTCTTGTCTCTCCTTCTTCTTCTTCCTTCCGCTTTCACATTCACTCACCAAGAGAGGGGGTGGAGTTCCGTCAGTCCAATTTGTTTATGAAGAAGGAAGGACCATAGCCATAACAAAGCCATGACAAAGCAGCAGCTTCAAGGTTAACGCCATCTTTTATTTACCTTCTTACTGCTGTTTCCCTCTAATTGTAGGCTGTTTAACAAATTCTCTAGCATTTTATTCTCCAAGGCACTCTCTCAAAAAGAGGCTGTTCAATTCGGCTCCTCATTCTCGGCTTCGGACTCGCCCATAGGCATTTCTCTTCAATCCCTCCATCCCCTCCGGAGACATCTTAATTCTTTTAAAGTTCTTTCTTTATTCTTTGAGTGCTATAGTTGTAGGGTTGTGGTAATATGGCAAAGTTCTATAATTTCTTTATCTCTCTTTTCTTTTATTATTGGGTTTCAGGTGTCATCCAACCCTTTCTCATAGGGATCTCCTCTCTAGTGTGGAATCTCAAATTTCTTCAAAAAAAGCGGAGAGACTTACATATCTTTGCACTCCATTCTTGTAGGATTTCTTTTAATTGAAAATGAGCGTGGGGCAGTTAGTGCGGGACTTGGTCCCACTTCCCGTCTCCTGGTCCGCTTGCTACGGTACAGCCTTCTCCCCCTCTAGCCCCCATCCTTGAGGGTTGGGGGCTTTTTGGGGCACAGAAGGTACCTGCCAGCTTTGCGTCTCTTCTCCACTCAACCGGGGGGGGGAGAGGTGGCGGGGTGCAAATAAAGATATTATTATTATTATTTCATAACTGGAGATCTTACCTATCTTTGAAGAAAAGAAGTTCCTTGCCCAGCATGGTGACAGCATCAAATGAAAATCTGGAGTCACAGTGGTCTGGAATAGTTGGTGCTGGCGGTTTGGGCACAGGCAGTTGTGGGACTTGGGGTGCTCTAGAGCCAGTTAGCCGTGACCCTGAAATACCACATGCAAAGCTATTTGACCAGGAAGTGAAATTTGAGGCAACATTGATGAGCGATTTAGGTGAACACAGCACAATACCTTTCTAAGACTGGAAACATTAAAAAAAACCTTAATATATAAAAAATTAAAATTAAAAACGGAAAGCGGCCAGGCATCAACATCCTATTTTAATTTTTGGAGTTGTAGGGGTTTGGGCAATTACTCGAGGCAACCTATTTTTTTACAAAGAAACCCTTTTTTTCTAAATAATTATGAGCATGAGCTGCCATGTACAGGCCTGGGCTGAAAAATAGCATCTATAGCTATTATAGCCTTATACAATACTAATTGGGCATAAGGTCACCGAAGACAATGGGGCATATCTATATGAATAAAAATGTAATGATAGTTTGTGGGATTAACATAACCCAAAAACCACTGGACGAATTGACACCAAATTTGGACACAATAACACCTATCGGGCCAACCAGTGACCATCACTCATAAAAACACCGAAAAAGACAACAGGAGAGACTTTAAAAGCCAAAATAAAATACATTACAACGCATACACAAAACCACACACACATACACACAACTACACATACAGTATATACTCATATACACAAATATATAAACACGCATAGACACATACAGTATATACACACACAAAACAGACTGGGCCATAGCAACATGTGGCAGGGGACTGCTAGGGGACATCACTTGCCCAGTGTATAATAAAATATACACAAGGTTGTGTTCTTACACTTACCTGAGTGCAGTATCAATTGCACACGGTGAAACTTATTTGAGGTACTTTGAGGCACTTACAGAGCTGTGAAGAACCAGCTTTGTATCGTGGTTCAAGTTCTGATCTAAGACTTTGAGAAGTTTGGTTTTGCAGCCATAGAAATCTACTCAGTGACATTGGGCAAATCATTCCAGTAAATGTAAAAAATGTGCCGCGGCTCAAAAAAGGTTGAAAAACATCGCTGTAAGCCAGGCCCGGATTGCCCATAAGGCCACCCTAGCCATGGCCTAGGGCGGCACCTTTGGGGGGCCAGCAGGTCCAGACCCCCCCCCAAGTTTTTTTAATTCCCAAAAAAAGGGCGCATGCGCACGGCAGCGTAAGCGCCATCCATGCCCCCCCCTTTGCTCTGCTCCCCTCAGCTCTGCCCCCACCCTCGGTTCCACCTTGCCCCCGGCTCCGCCCCCACCTCTTCGCCATCGCGTTGAGGAGGAAGGAAACCCTCCCTCGTAAAGCCGCCATGCTGGCCTGAAAAGGGCGATTTCGGCCGCTTCTCAGGCCGACATGGTGGCTTTAGGGGGGAAGGAGGGAGGGAGGGAGGGAGGGAGGAGCCGTGGGGAGGCCCCGCATCAGCTCCGGGGATGGGGCTTTTCCTCCTCCTCCTCGCGCCGGCGAGAAGGCAGAGGCGGAGCCGAGGTGGGGCGGAGGCGGGGCGGGGGCAGAGCCTTTGGCCTAGGGCAGGGCTGTCCAACTGGCGACCCGGGGGCCGTACACGCCCCCCCAGCCTGTTGGACACGGCCCCCGCTATGCCCCCGGCCGCCATTTTTTAAAAAAAATTCTAATTTTTTTTAAAAATGGCGGCGGGGGGGGAGGGGGAGGCGGGGCAGGGAGGAGGAAGTGAGCTGGCTCCTCCTCCTTCGCCCTTCCTCCTTCCCCTCCCTGCACCGCGGCTCGCGATTGGAGCCGCGGCGCATCCGCGGGGGAGGAGGAGGGCGGGGGGAGGAGGAAGTCAGCTGGCTGCCTTCTTCCTCCTTCACCCCTCCTCCTCCCCCCTCCCGCGCCGGCGCTCGGGATCGGGGCGGGGCGCGGGCGGGGGGAAAGACTAGGAACGAAGGAGAAGGCCGTCAGCTGACAGCCTTCTCCTTCGTCCCTTTTTCCCCCCGCGCGCGCCGGCGCCCGGGATCCGGGCAAAGGCGTGGGCGGGGGGAAAGAGGAGGAGGAGGAGGAGGGAGAGTTCTCCCTCCTCCTCCTCCTCCTCTTTCCCGGGCGTCGCTGCTTTCCCCTGCGCCGCAGCGCCGGTGGAAGAGGAGGAGGAGGAGGGAGAACTCTCCCTCCTCCTCCTCCTTTTTCCCCGGCGCCACAGTGCACGGGACACCGGCTGTGCTGGGAAGGGCGGGTGGGTGCGAGGAGGTGGGCCTCCTCCTCCTTCCCGGCGCCGCTGGTGTCCCATGCGCCGCGGCGCCGGAGAAAGAGGAGGAGGAGGGAGAATGACAGGTTAGGAGGGGGCTGGGGGCGGGGTGGGGGCTGGGCTGGGGGAGGGGCCTGGGGCGGGGCCTGGGGGCGGGGCCGAACGGCCCCCCAGGTCATCAGTGACCTCAAGTCTGGCCCTTGGCCGGTTAGAAGTTGGACAGCACTGGCCTAGGGCGCCAAAAGGACCTGATCCGGGCCTGCTCTAAGCAATTAAACATTGTAACCTATGCATATATTAAGACATATAGTGGTGAGCAGTATCAAGTTTCCTTTTTGTCTGTGGGTTCTGTAGAGAGAAGAGCATTAACTCTAAAAAGATTAAATGCAGGGTAGAAAAGAACAAGGGATGTATAAAGCCAATTAAAAAAAAAGAATTAGGAAACAGGCAAGACATTATTTTAATATTCTTACCATATAGTGCCTGGATTCCCTTCACGTCGTCTTTGGGGAGATGGAAGCCAAATGGATGTTGATATTTGTACGTTGGATACATCAAAGCGGATGGATCAGCGGAATGAGCAAGACCCAGCGCATGGCCAAATTCATGAGCAGCAACAGTGAACAAATTAAATCCTGTGCAATACAAAGCAATGTCGGATCTACAAGGAGATGCTTATGGACAGAATGTAAACACAACATGCAATTCATGTGACGTTTGTGCCATGACTCAGGATGTAGTACCACTTAGGCTGGGGCTAAAACAATGTTCCGCAAGATATCATATGTGTGCCAAGATGCAGTTGAGTCTCCGATGAATGTTCATGCTAGCTCAGAGTGTGCAAGGTGACAACTGCCAATCCTTCAAAATTGCATAACTTTGTACCTTGGGAAGTCTGACTTGGCCACGGTGGTCCACGCTCTGGTTACATCCCGTATAGACTACTGCAACCCTCTCTACTTGGGGTTGCCCCTGAAGACTGCTCGGAAGCTGCAATTAGTCCAACGCTCGGCAGCCAGGTTACTAACAGGAGCAGGGTACAGGGAGCGCACAACTCTCTTGTTGCACCAGCTCCACTGGCTGCCAATTAGTTTCCGAGCACAATTCAACGTGCTGGTCTTAACCTACAAAACCCTATACGGTTCCAGCCCAGTTTACCTGTCTGCATGGATTCTCCCCTATGAACCATCTAGGACGCTAAGATCCTCTGGGGAGGCCCTGCTCTTGGTCCCGTCATCATTGCAAACGCGTTTGGTGGGGATGAGAGACAGGGCCTTTTCTGTGGTGGCCCCTCGGCTATAGAAAATCGGCACATTTCTGGCCTTTTTCGTTCCATAACTACACAAAAAATCCCACAAAGACATGGAAGCAAGCAAAACTATCTCAACTCACTGATACCAATTCATAAATCCTGTCCAATGCTTGTTTCGATGTGTTTGCAGGATCACTTCTTTCCACCATTTTGATAGGGACTTTGAAAAAAATTGAGATCTTGCAGGAGGCCTTGTGACCAGTACAGAAAAGTGAAGTCTTGCACTTTACTCAATTGCACATTTTCTGCAATGGTGTTTCAATTGAGTACTGTCCTTACTAACCTGTCCAAATGGATCTTCCCCTAAGAACCATCTCAAAGTTTAAGATTGTCCATGGAGGCCCTGCTCTCGGTTCCTCTTTCCTCACAGGCACAACTGGCGGGGACAGGGGCGGTCTGAGGTAATTTCGCATGGTAGGCGAAAATTATTTCGGCGCCCCCCCCAACATTATTTTTTGCCCCTCCCCAAATATTTTTCTTGGTACCTTGCACGCGCTCCTTCCGTTCCTCCCACGCGCCGCCACTCCTTGCCCTGTCCAATTCGAAGGCTCTCCCGCGGCCCGCCCTCTGCAACGCCCCATGGGTGGGGCCAGCAGCGCACAGCGCATGCGCGTGAGGCGCATGCGTGCTGCTGCTGCCCTCCCGCGGAGCTCCCTATGGAGCTCTAGAGAGCTTTGTAGGCACAGCGCATGCGGCACAGCACATCTTGTGCGCTGTCCCTGGAGGGCGCGTCACCCTCCGCGCGCATGCGCTGTGCCTACGGAATTCACGAGAGCTCTATAGGGACAGCGCATGCGCGCGGAGGGCGACGCGCATGTGCGCTGTGCCTACGGACGTCAAGAGAGCTCCGTAGGCACTGCACATGTGTGCGGAGATTTACGCGCACATGCACAGTGATTCGAGGAGCTCGGGCACATGTGCTGTGCCTACAGACCTCAAAAGAGCTCCGTAGGCACTGCGCATGCGCGTGGAGAAACTGGAGGGCAGCTCAGCGCAGCAGCAGCAGCACGGAGGGCGGCGCCAGCAGGCGGCGCCGCCTCACGCTGGCGCCCCCCCCCGCCGCGTCCCAGAGGGCGCTCGACGCGGTTGCGGAGGCCGCAGAATGGCAAAGGCCGCCCCTGGGCGGGGACAAGAGACAGGGCCTTCTCAGTGGTGGCCCCTCGGCTGTGGAATTCTTTCCCCAGGGATATTAGATCAGCCCCCTCCCTCCCGACTTTCCGGAAACGAGTGAAAACATTGGCTTTTTGATCAAGCGTTTGCGGAAGCTGTGCAATAGACAAATACAGAATTATGTGCAAGGACTAATGGAATGGCCCAGATTACGAATATGAATAGCGTGGTTTAACATTGATGATTTGGTTTAAATGTTTTGATGTATTTTATAATCCTATTTAAATGTCCGTTTTTATTTTACATTGTTTTTAATGACATAGAATAGCTGCCTATGTTATAAACCCACCTTGAGTCCCCTTCCGGCGCGGTAGAAATGTTGCGAATAAATAAATAAATAAATACCGTTGAACTTATTTTTATCGTCTGCTTTTAAATAAAACTAGCTGAACCCGGCCACGCTCTGCTGTGGCTTTTTCTCTTTCCTGTGTCCCAGTCTATATATATATATGTGTTTTGTGTGTGTATGTATGTATATATATGGATTTGTGTCTATGTGTACATATGTGTGTGTATATGTGTGTGTACTTACGTATATGTGTATATGTATATGCGTGTATATGTGTTTACTTATGTATGTGTGTGTTTTTGTATATGTATATGCGTGTATATGTGTGTAAGTACAGATGTGTGTATGTATGTGTGCATGTGTATATTTCAGTGCATGCATATATGTGTGTATGTCTGCATGTCTATATGTACATATGTGTGTGCATGTGGCGAATACCAACAGTAACATCCCTTCCTGCCTTTTATACTTCCTTTCTTCCCTCTCCCCCTCATCCCTCAGCTTTTCTCTTCTCTTTCCTCCTGCCTCTTCTCCCTCCCTTCCTTCTTTCCTTTCCCTCCTTCCTGCCATCTCTTCCCTTTCTGTATCAGTTCTTGCTCCCCTTCTCTCCCTCTCTCCATTCCTTCCCTACCCTTTTCCCTTCCTTTTGCCAGTCCCTTCACCAGCTTCTACCTCTTGTATTACCTTTTATTGCCTGTCTGTTTTCTGTTCCTCCTTCCTGCGTGACCTCTTTCCTTCTTTCTTTCTGTCCTTCCTTCCCTGTTTCCTTTTTTCTTATTGTCTTCTTCCTTCCTTCCTTCCTTCCTTCCTTCCTTCCTTCTTTCTGGTTTCCGGAGGCCTCTGTGGCCTGTATTGGAGCCGTGGAGGCTTCCGGAAGCCAGGCCGCCACGCCAAGTGAGGCCCCGGCTTCGCCGAAGACAGCTGGCCTTCCTCCTCCTCTTAGCTCTTCATCAGCCTTGGTTGCCACTGTGGGATTATTTGCATAACGTCTCTGATTGGCCAGCACCACCAACATTCCGACACTTTAAACTGCCAGAGGGGGTGGCGTGGGGGATCATGGGCGTTGTAGTTCTTTTTATTTTTGTATTTTTGACCTTGTTGTTTAATATTTTTTTGAGTTTTTTCAGTGGTAAACATACCTTGTGGGGTTTTCTGGGTATGTGGGCTGTTTTTGTGTGTCTGCCTTGTGTGGTTTCTTTGTCTATAAGCCTGTCAGGACGACATGAAGAATTTTATATATATAGATTTAAATGGTTTTAATGCTACAGATTGCCTAATTGTTTATCATAGGCTTAAAATAGCACTGGTCTTCACAATTTTTAAATCCCTTGTGGGCAGGAGAGTGACCCAAATTCCATGCATGGTCCTCGCATTTCTCAATGCGGAAGGCTCAAGAGTTTGAGTAATGTTTTCTTCAGAAATATGACATTTCCCCTTTATATTTCCAAATTTTATATTCATGTTGAACTATATCTTACTTATTTCTCTCATGCCTGATTGGTTTGGTACACGCTGTGACTTCTGGACTGTTTTTACAGTCATTAAATGGCGTTACTCATACCATTCATCCCCATTGTCCATTTCTCTGCGTTGTCGAAATGCGTGTCTCCACCCAGTCCTTCCCCAGGAGCAAAAGCATGTGCTAGAGTCCCACGAGGCCCATCAAATGGGTATGAATCTCCGTGATCTAACAGAGAAGAACAGAATGCCAGGTTACAATCAGAGAATCAGAGAATCCTAGAGTTGGAAGAGACCTCTTGGGCCATCCGGTCCAACCCCATTCTGCCAAGAAGCAGGAAAATCACATTCAAAGCACCCCCAACAGATGGCCATCCAACCTCTATTTAAAAGCCTCCAAAGAAGGAGACTCCACCACACTCCAGGGCAGAGAGTTCCACTGCTGAACAGCTCTCACTGTTAGGAAGTTCTTCCTCATGTTCAGGTGTAATCTCCTTTCCTGTAGTTTGAAGCCATTGTTCTGCATCCTAGTCTCCTAGTCTGCTCCCTCCTCTCTATGACTTCCCCTCACATAATGATACATGACCATCATGTCTCCTTTCAGCCTTCTCTTCTGCAGGCTAAACATGCCCAACTCTTTAAGCCACTCCTCATAGGGCTTGTTCTCCAAACCCTTGATCATTGGACACACTCCAGCTTGTCAACATCTCCCTTCAATTGTGGCGCCCGGAATTGGACACAGTATTCCAGGTGCGGCCTGACCAAGGCAGAATAGAAGGGGAGCATGACCTCCCTGGATTTAGACACTAGACTCCTATTGATGCATGCCCAAATCCCATTGGCTTTTTAAGCTGCCACATGGCTCATGGTTAACTTGTTGTCCACAAGGACTCCAAGATCTTTTTCATGCGTACTGCTGTCGAGCGAGGCATTCCCCCATTCTGTATCTTTGCATTTTATTTTTTCTGCCTAAGTGTAGTGAAAGTATGTACTGGGCAGGGGCGGATCTAAGTATAAGCAAAGTAAGCAGACGCTTCCAGGCGCCACGTGGCCAGGGGTGCATCTGGCCGCAGCCGCCAGGTTCACGCATGCGCCATTTGGCTGGAGCGCTTCTGGTGGATGGAGTTGCTAAACGCACTACCAAGAGGCCGAAAACGATGGGGGGAACATTTTGCAGCTGGAGGCGGGAGGCTCCGCCTAAATGCAAGCAAAGTAAGTGGACGCTTCCGGGCGCTACGTGGCCAGGGGTGCATCCGGCCGCAGCTGCCAGGTTCGGCAAATCATGCCGCGCCATTGCTGCTGGCTGGCGTGCGGATGTGAGGTGGAAGGTTCTGCCCCGGGTGCAAAAGGTTTCCATGCGTCCTTTTCAGCTCTTGGTGGTGCGCATAAGCTACTCCCAAGAGTCCCACCATGGGGAAACATTTTGCAGTGATTGTATATAGTTTATAAAGCACAGTCAATATAAAGTCTATAAAGTGCTATGTGCCATTTAGCTTAAAGTGCTTCTGGTGTTAAAGTGCATTGTGGTGTTAAAGTGCGTTATAGATATTAAAGTGCACTGTAGCTTAAATATAAAGTGCAATCAATGGGAGGCAGTTCTCAGAATGAAGTGCAAACATATTGAGCAGGCTAGCAGCATTGGACGAGACGACCCCCTTCTCCAAAACTCACAACCACTGTAAACCACTGGCTCCAAAATGCTCCTCTCTAGGGAATATGTGTATTGGGCATAGTTGCAATTCTATGAATTGGTTTATAATTTTGTAAATTCACCGCAGAATGCTAGCCAATGTTATTTTCTGAACCATGTTATCTACTTTTGGCTTGTTAACTGCTCAAAACTCTGCCTTTTTTGGAAAGCGCTGTAGTTTCTGAAGCTGTGCATTATTCTGTCTTGTGCTAGTCCATCTTTTAAAGCTATGTAACCTTTATATAGGGCCCTGCAGTGGGTTAAACTGCTGAATCTACTGAAATTGCTGATCGAAAGGTTGGTGTTTCAAATCCGGGGAGCGGGGGTGAGCTCCTGCTGTTAGCCCCAGCTTCTGCCAACCTTGCAGTTTGAAAACATGCAAATGTGAGTAGATTGATAGGTACTGCCTAGGTGGGAAGGTAACAGCACTCATTGCAGTCATGCTGGCCACATGACCTAGGAAGTGTCTATGTACGATGCCGGCTCTTTGGCTGAGAAATGGAGATGAGCACCACTCCTTAGAGTCGGACATGACTAGACGTAATGTCAGGGGAAACCTTTACCTTTATTTGACCTTTATATTTGTACAACATTCAGGGTTTGGTTTGTGTGTGTGTGTGTGGGGGGGGGGGGTTGGTTGGCTCCTCTTTCTTTTTAAAGAGCTGTGAAATCTTCATGGGAAAACAACATTTCCTGGTAGATGTTTCTTTTGACCTCATCACACTCACCCAAAAGCTTCCTAGGATGCTTTTACCTGTCTTCCGGATGGAGCCCCATTCTGGTCATCACATAACGTCATTTATTTATTTATTTTATTTATTTATTTATCGGACTTCTAGGCCGCCACTCCCGGGGGGCTCGGGGCGGCTCACAGCACAAGGTATACACAATAAAAACACATAAAAACACCCGGACATCCAGGCATTAAAACACAAATTAAAACACAATAGGCTGTACGGATACAATATCCCACAGCACAATACAGCATGGTAGGCATAAATCCACAGGCGCAGTTAAGGCACTGATGGCAACTATGAGCCGAAGGCCTGTTGGAAGAGGAAGGTCTTACAGGACCTTCTGAAGGCCATAATGTCTTGGAGGGCTCGTGTCTCGGCTGGGAGAGCGTTCCATAAAGTTGGAGCTATCACTGAAAACGCTCTCCTTTGGGTCGCAGTCAGCCTAAGCGTCTTGACAGGGGGAATTGCCAATAGATTGATGTTCTCTGACCGCAGTGATCTCGTAGGGCAATATGGGGTAAGCCGGTCCCTCAGATACACTGGCCCTAGGCCGTGCAAGGCCTTAAAGGTAAGCACCAACACTTTGAAGGCGATCTGGCTCAATTGGGAGCCAGTGCAGATCCTGCAAGGTTGGTGTTATGTGACAACCTGCTGGGGAACCAGACAGGAGCCGGGCGGCAGTGTTCTGCACCAGCTTGAGCTTCCGGGTCACTGACAGAGGAAGGCCAACGTAAAGAGCATTACAGTAGTCCAGTCTCGAGATGATCGTGGCTTGGATCACCGTAGCCAGGTCGTTCTGATGCCGTGATGGACGGGATTCAGCTGCAGGGAGTTCCACAGTTCTTTTCCTCCATCTTGGGCCAGGTAGCCCAAGGACAAAGACCAGAAAATGGTCCCTTTCCTTCTCTTTCTCTCTGCCTCTGCTCCATTTTCTCCTGACTCATTGAAGCCACTGCCACAACAGTAAGCACACATTTCCTGTAAGCAACATCCATTTTCCAAGTACCAAGGACTCAAATATGGACTCTTTCATTCCCTGGACTGTTTGCCGTTTGTTTTACACCTTACCTGCAGTGCTGGCCCTACACAAAAGGGGCAGCTAATGGACTCTCACCCTTTTCATGGACTCTCACTGTTGCAACATGAACTTTCTAGTCTATGTTAGCTTTGCTGAAGACGCAGGTTCGCAGCTTGGGAGTGATCCTGGATTCATCGCTGAGCCTGGAACCCCAGGTCTGGGCGGTGGCCAGGGGAGCTTTTGCACAGCTCAGACTCGTGCGCCAGCTGCGCCCGTACCTTGGGAAGTCTGATCTGGCTACGGCCATCCACGCTCTGGTCACATCCTGAATAGATTACTGCAACACACTCTACGTGGGGCTGCCTTTGAAGACAGTTCGGAAATTATAACTAGTCCAACGGGCGGCAGCCAGATTACTAACGGGAGCTACATACAGGGAGCATACCACCCCCCTGTTGTGTCAGCTCCACTGGCTGCCTATCCACTTCTGAGCTCAATTCAAAGTGCTGGTCTTGACCTTTAAAGCTCTATACGGTTCTGGCCCATCTTACTTGTCCGAACGCATCTACTGCTACATCCCACCTCGTAATTTAAGATCATCCGGGGAGGCCCTGCTCTTGCTCCCGCCGACTTCTCAAATGCGGCTGGTGGGGACGAGGGAGACGGCCTTCTCGGTGGTGGCTCCCTATCTGTGGAATGCGCTTCCTAGTGACATACGATCAATTCCATCCCTCCTGACATTCAGGAAAAAAGTAAAAGCCTGGCTATGGGACCAGGCGTTTGCACACTAGCACATGGCAGCACCTTTTTTTAAATTAACTTAAATGAATGTGTATGATATGTTGATGTAATTGTATTTTAATGTGTAATGTTTTTGGGGGTTTTATACTATGTTTTATGTGTTTTACTGTGTCGGCATCGAATTGTGCCTTTTTGGAAGCTGCTCTGAGTCCCCCCTCGGGGGTTGAGAAGAGCGGGGTAAAATGCCGGAAATAAATAAATAAATAAATAAATTTGCGGATCACTCAGGACTGTAGCTTTCATCCTTTCCAGCTGGTCAGAACCTTCTCTCGGTGGGGCACGCTTCCAGGATTTGGTGAGAGTATTGATTTGGGATATTTTGGGATTTCTAGCGTTTAAAAGGATCCACCAAATCCTATTTAGGAATCCCCATTTTAGGGGTTTTTGGTGTCCTTGGCCCCATCTGGGCAAGGCCCTTTCTATTGTTCGATAACAGATTTCAGGATAGATAGGGGGCCAGCCGCCTTGCCTGTCTTAGTTGGGAAAAAACTATTTTACTGACCATGGCGATTTGGGTCTCCATGGTCACTTGGGAGTCCAAGTGAATTCCCTGGCTCTTTATGGAAAGCGATGGGCATAACGCCACACCGTCCAGGGTCGGAAGCTGGACATCCCCATCACCCGGACGGCCCAGCCACAAGATCTCCGTCTTCGCTGGATTCACCTTCAACCTACTGGCTCGCAGCCATCCAGTAACGGCCTCAAGGCAATGATGGAAATTATCGAGTACAGATCCGGGCCTGCCCTCCATCCTCAGAATGAGCTGAGTGTCATCAGCGTACTGATGGCACTCAAGCCCAAAACTCCGCACCAGCTGTGCAAGTGGCTGCATGTAGATGTTAAATAACAGGGGTGAGAGAATGGCCCCCTGAGGGACTCCACAAATTAATGGGGAGCCCTCGGAGACCATCTCTCCCCTCCTCATGTGACGCCTGGCAGAGGCGCCACCCCCAATCAGGGTGAAAGCATCATTGGAGCCTTCCCCCACTACACGGGGGGCTTCCTGTGTTGTGTTGTCTCCAATGGAGCTAGCCCGGGTCCTCTGCGGAAGGGCAATACTTCCCCTGTGTGATGGGGAAAGCATCCCCAATTGGGAGCTGCGAGCGGGGTGACAGAGTCACCCTGGTGCCCCCCTCTTTTCTCCCCGACGCTAGGCAAAGTAGAATGCTTCACCTGGCCTTTGTGATGAGGTCCTATTTAGTATAAACACACCATGCTTTATATGAATGACATTGCTTTACCCAGTTAATCTAGAGCAGTGTTTCCCAACCTTTTTTGAGCCGCGGCACACTTTTAACTTTAAAAAAATCTGGGGGCACAGCACCAACCAAAATTACACAAAATGACACTCTAACACAGTAAAGAATGGCTGGGGGATGGTGGCCCCAGCAGGGAGTGCCGAAGCCAGGTGAGGGGGAGGAGCCAGGCCGCGCCATGCCCCGCCCCCTCCCCCCGGCTTCAGCTATCCCACAACTCCTCCAGCCTTGAGGGGGCAATACCAAGCCAGCAGTAGCAGGGCCAGCACAATGCTGGCTTGGCACTGCCCCCTCAAGGCTGGAGCAGCTGCTGGGAGTGCCGAAGCTGGGGGAGGAGGCGGAGCCAGGCCACGTCATGCCCCGCCCCTCCCCTGGCTTCAGCTCTCCCACAGAGGAGGAGCATGAGCGGTGGACAGGCTTCAGTGGGCAGGAGTCATGGTGGGAGTCATGGCGGATTGGAGGCTGGCTGGGGAAACGGCCGAAGGAGGCGATGCCCCGGCCCCTTCTTCTTTTTCTTTGCCGCTGCCCGGCCCTTCCTCCTCCTCCTCCATGCAGCAGGAGTTCGGCAGGAGGGAGGGGGAAGGAAGGGGGGCAGAGAGCTTTTCTCGTGGCACAGCAAGAGGTCCCTCACGGCACACTAGTGTGCCGCGTCACAGCGGTTGAGAAACACTGATCTAGAGAGATACAGAATCTTATCCTAATAACTACGTATAATGCCAAAGCATTTAGCATCCAAGACGGTGGACTTCCATTGAAGCAATTACCTCCGTTTTCAAATGAGATCACGATATCTGCTTCCCCCGACGTTGTCTTTACAAAGTTCAAAGGGGCAGCAGTGCTCCATGCTTTCAAACCCATCTCCACGGCCTTGTCCACTTCTGCATGACTTAAACTGGGAGTATATTTTTTCACTCTGGAGGGAGAAAAGACACATTTCATGATCTCCATATCCAAGGTTTCTCTTTTTCAGTTAGAAAAAGAGCCGCCGCGCCCGGCCAGAGCTTGGCCTCGGCTCCAGCGAGGCTCTTCGGGGGGGGGGGGGCGGCGGCGTTGGCTCTTCGGCCCTGTGGCGGGGCTCCTGCAGTATGGGCAAGGAAGGGCCTGGCTCGAATCAATCAATCTAAAAACAGTGGGATGTTGGGGGAGGGGGAGGGGTCCCTCAGCGGCGGTTTCCTTGGTGACGCTTCCTTCCCCTCCTCCGCGCCCCCTCCCCCTTGTTGTGCTGCCTTCCCCCGCGTGCAGGGTGCAACGTGGCTTCCTTTGTGCCTGCCCCCGCAGCTTGTTTTCCCTTCAGGGAGGGAGGGAGGGAGGGAGGGAGCTCTTTGGGCCTCCTCCACCCACCTCTGGGAAAGGAGGCCCCATCAAGCCCTGCGAAGGCATTGAGGTGTTTGGGGTTTTATTGGTGTGTCCCAATTTGAGTGTGGACTCAAATAGCTCAAAGGTATTAGGAAACATTCCCCCAAATCCACCAGTGTTCCCATTTGGGCATATTGAGTATTCATGCCAGGTTTGGTCCAGATCCATCATTATTTGAGTCCACAGTGCTCTCTGGATGGAGGTGAACTACAACTCCACAACTCAAGGTCAATTGGAGCCGGGGAGGGGGCAGAGCCGGGGGCGAAGGCAGACCCTTCGGCCCCCCAGGTGATCAGTGACCGGAATTCCGGCCCTTGGGCCCATAGAAGTTGGACAGCCCTGATCTATGGCATCTTAGAATCAAAGAAAGGGATGGTGTTTCCTTGGAGAGGTTGCTCCCCCAAGTGGTGAATGAAGTCTCATTTCAAAAGCACACGATTTCCCAAACTCTCATTTCAGCTGTTTGATTCTGCAATGCCATATCTCAACTTCTTACTAGAGACAAACCACAGAGCATCCAACTTACGGTCATGCACGCACGCCCCATGCATTCATCCAGTGTGCTGCAAATTACATTGCCAGGTGCCTGCAAAATGTCTCTTAACATCTATCTTTTCTGTCCAAAACAAAAAAATTCAGACTGGATAAGGGACTGTTTGACTTGCCCAATGTGTGGGGGAAAGTGACGTTATGAGGGATGTTGAATAGGATTTTGGGATAGGAAGCATGCTTCCTTTTAAACATTTCCTCAAATATGATGCTTTGGATAATAAACAGTCAACACTACTTCATTAAAGCCAGGCCCGGATGAACAATTTTTTGTGCTCTAGGCCACACTTTGGAATTACGCCCCCTACTGCACCTCCCCCAAGGAGGAGGAAGAAGGCGTGGGAACCGCGGGCAGTGAGGCTGGGGATCTGCAGGGGCTCCTCTCTGCAGTTTGCCTATCTTTTCTTGCCCGCTGCAAAGGCTGTCGGCGGAGGATGCTGGCGCGCCTTCCTCCTCGGGTTTCGGTGCAACAGGACGAAGAGTGGCGGCTCGGAGGCCAAGCACGCGCCAGCAGCCCCATCTCTTCTCCTGCCTCCGCCGAAAGGGCAGCGTCCTGGGTGAATGGCCTCCTTTCCCGCCTTTTGCTGCCTCCTCAGTGGAGAGAGAGAGAGAGAGAGAGATAGAGATCTCTCTCTCTCTCCTGACCCAGGCTGCCGCCGAGCCCTCTCCCCCGCCCAAGTGGAGGTGGCCTCCCTCTGGGGCAGGCGCCTGCAGCCAGGTGCGCTCTCTTCCACCGGCACCCATCTGGGAGGGAGGGAGACCTCGCTGGAGGTTTCCTCCCAGGTGCACACTCTCCTGACATTTCACCCTCAGGGGTGGGATGAGACAACATTTGGGGGGGGGGGCGTGATCTGTGCCCCCTTCGGCTTGCGCCCCTAGGCCATGGCCTAGGGTGGCCTTATGGGTAATCCGGGCCTGGTTAAAGCTATTCCTAGTTATCAAAGGAAAGATTAATCTGTCTCATCTTTCCAATTTTTCTGTGCATTCTCTCCTCTCATGAATTTAATACCATGGGAATTGGGGGATTTCAAATGAAACTGACTCTTGGATGCCAGAGCCATCTTACTTGGCTATAGAAGGAAATAATGCCGCATGCAGAGACCACAATCGTGCAAAGTACCCTCTACTTGTTTAACTTTCAGTAAATTGCATCCTAGGTATTTCCTTCTACCACTTGATCTCATGGATGGCACAGTTATAATATGAATGAGAGGACAAACCCTTCTTCCATTTAACCCCCCTACCACATACTCAATATCTTTTCCTTCCCTTTTCTCCCCACATGGCTACTTTAAACAATGCATAATTAAAAAATCCTACATTTTGCATATACTTGGGCCAGAAACATATCATAGGATCGCACTGGAGTGCCTAGAGAGGCCCACAAACACTTCCAGGACACAGAGAGAATATTATTATCTGGCTCTTCAGCCATGGAATCAGAGGACAGGTCTCGTCCTGGATGGGAACCTGGCTAAACTGTAGGAAACAAAGGGTGGTAATAAACGGACATTTCTCTGGGTGGAAAGAGGTGAGAAGTGGCGTACCCCAAGGTTCAGTTTTGGGTCCGTTACTTTTTAATTTATTCATTAATGATCTGGACGTAGGAGTGAATTCTGAGGTAGCAAAGTTTGCAGACGACACTAAATTGTTCAGGGTAGTTAAAAACGAAACTGATTGTAAAGAGCTCCAGAAAGATCTCTCGAAATTGAGTGAATGGGCAACAAAGTGGCAAATGCATTTTAACCTAAACAAGTGTAAAGTCATGCACATCGGGGCAAAGAACCCCAACTACACTTATCAACTGATGGGATCAAAGCTTTCTGAGACAAACCAGGAAAGGGATCTTGGGGTCTTGGTGGACAGCTCAATGAAGATGTCAACCCAGTGCGCAGCAGCAGCGAAAAAAGCAAATTCTATGCTAGGCATGATCAGGAAGGGGATCGAAAATAGGTCGGCAAATGTTGTATTGCCTCTCTACAAATTTATGGTGAGGCCACATCTGGAGTACTGTGTACAATTCTGGTCTCCGCACCTCAAGAAGGATATAACGGAACTGGAAAGGTACAAGAAGGGCAACAAGAATGATCCAAGGGATGGAGCGGCTCCCTTACGAAATCAGGTTGCAACGCCTTGGTCTTTTCAGCCTTGAAAGACGGCGTTTAAGAGGTGACTTGATCAAAGTGTATAAAATCATGCATGGGATAGAAAAGGTGAATAGAGAAAATATTTTTTCTCTGTCACACAACACTAGGACTAGGGGCACTCCCTAAAGCTCCAAGGTAGGAAAGTTAGGACTGATAAAGGGAAATATTTCTTCACCCAGAGGGTCATTGGGTTATGGAACTCACTTCCAGAAGAGGTTGTGACAGCGGTCAGCCTGGACAGCTTCAAGGCAGGATTAGACAGATTCATGGATACCAAGGGAATCAGTAGCTACTGAAATGGACATCCAAGTGCCACCTCTGTGTTGATGGAGGCAGGCAGGATTTTCCCCGGGTACTGGTTGTGGGGGGTCGGGAGCAGGTGAGGGTTTTGCCCTCCTTTCTGCTAGAGATCCCCGTGTACAACTGGTGGGCCACTGTGTGACACAGAATGCTGGACTAGATGGGCTGAGGCCCGATTCAGCATGGCTCTTCTTATGTTCTTATGTTCTTATGTTCTCTCCTTCCTCGAGTGAAGGCCTAGGGGCCTATGGTGCTCTGCGCGCAGGCGCAGAAGCACCTGAAGATTGACCTTTTAAAAAATTAAATGGGGGGGGGGTTGGATCTGCCGCCCCCCAAGGTTGCGACCCTAGGCCTTGGCCTAGAGTGGCCTTATGGGTAATCCGGGCCTGAATTATCTCTTAATATTTGCCAATATTGCTTAACTTTCAATTTGTATCACATATAGTTTGGGAATTGAGGATAATGAAGCCAAGCCCACTCCTGCAATCTAAGTATAGATGATGGACTCATGAAGACTTGAAATAAAAAGGCGGACCAGACCCCTCAACTACACTATTAAAAGTACCAGATGTGGATATCCCTCATATGAACAGTGGGAAGAGGTGAATTTTAAATATTCCCTTCATTGGGAACTCATTACCTGTATGTCAATGTATTTTTTTTCCATTTCGGTTCCCCTGGGAAAAGCCGATAGTTTGCGATATCAGGGACACCACACCGAGGCCTCTTTATAACATCCATGGTGCTATAATCCAGTTTCCCAGTGACCCGTAAGCCGAAGAAGGCCTGCATCTGTTGAACCTTCTTCGTCATGGAATCGCCACTTGTCATTTCTCCAACATGGTGTCCTCCTTTTGGTGTGTAGTATTTGCCAAGGTATTCCTAAAGACAGAGACAAATACGTCAGGAAGAGAAGAACTGTGCCGCTAAAAGGGAAAATATAATTTTGCAAAAAAAAAAAAATCTCCTGAATCGCAAACAATTCCCACAATATTCCGACCATAACCAAGAATAGTTAGAGGCTGAATGCCTGCCGGAACAAGGCTGTTTTGCAAGCTTTCCAGAAGGCCGGGAGCTCGCTGATTGCTCGCACTTCAGGTGGTAGACCATCCCACAAGCATGGTGCTGCAACAGAAAAGGCTCTCTGTCTAGTTGAAGACAGACGAATGGTTCGCAAAGGCGGGATCTGCAAGAGGTAGAGGTCCTCTGATCGAAGAGATCTCTGGGGAACATATGGGAGTAGACGGTCCCTTAAGTACACCGGCCCCAGACCATGCAAGGCCTTAAAGGTTAAAACGAACACTTTGAAGATAATCCGGTGCTTGATTGGTAGCCAGTGCAGTCGTTGCAAGGTTGGAGTAATATGAGCCCTGGCCAGTACTCCAGCCAGGAGTCTCACTGCTGCATTCTGCACCAGTTTGAGCTTCCGGATGACCGACAAAGGAAGACCAATGTAAAGGGTGTTGCAGTAGTCTAGCCTTGAGATGACCGTCGCCTGGATTGCCGTGGCCAGGTCATTACAAGTAGCAACAAAAATAATGTTATATTTGGGGGTCACCACAACATGAGGAACTATATTAAGGGGTCGCGGCATTAGGAAGATTGAGAAACACTGATCTAAACAGTTGTTTAAATAGTTTGAAGGTACCAGAACATGTATCTTGAAATTTAAGAATGGTCAGAACTGGTTAGTTTTTGGAAGCCAGACCATGCCGGATGCTGTGGGCTATATTCAGAATAGTTATTGCCCAAGAAAGCACTATGATATCCATGGGGTTGCCATACATTGACAGGCAGCTTTACTTATATTATCAGAGTGCTGTCATGAGAGGAACAAAGTACCAACCCTATATATATTTCACAAAGCCTGGAAGTTATTTTTGGTCATGCCAGTTATAGGCTACCAGGAGCTGTCGTTCAAAAAAAGTAACATTTCCTAATTCTGCGTCAGAAGCTAAACCTTGCCTAAGTCCCAGGGAGGCTTATTGCCAGGTAAGTGGCATCCCAATCTGAGTTCAAACCATCACCTACCTGAGCGGTATAGAAGTCTCTCCAGCTGGTTGTTTGTGACAATGCAAAAAGTGCAGGGGCCGCGGCCGAATAGTTCAGGGAAATCAGCAGAAGTAAAGGTGGCCAAAGCAGACCAAAGGGATCCATTGCTTCCTTAGCGCAAAGGGCGGCTGGACAAGAGCCGCCAGGAAGACCCTGCATTCCTTTTATAGATGAAAGCCCGTTTGGGAGCCAAGAAACAACGTGACTCATGTCTCAGAAGGTAATTACACAGCTCTGGGTTTTGATGAAAGGGTAGCACACTGGTACTTAGATAGAGGAAAAGCCGGAGTCTTCCTGATGTATCAAAGTTATGAGTGAGGAAAATTCACTGTGTGGTGCCCATGAAATTTCAATTGGTTAGTGCAGTGTTTTTCAACCTTTTTTGAGCCGCGGCACATTTTTTACATTTACAAGATCCTGGGGCACACCACCAACCAAAATGACACAAAATGTCATTTGGGAGTTGTAGTTGCTGGGAGTTATAGCTCACCCGCAATCAAAGAGTATTCTGAACTCCACCAATGATGGAATGGAATCAAACTTACCACACAGAACTCCCATAACACAACATATATATGACTTCATCTCACATACTTATACATGGCTATCATGTCTTCTCTCAGCCTTCTCTTCTTCAGGCAGGCATGTAGCCAGGGGGGCGGCGGCTAAGGGGGCTTCAGCCCCCCCCCCCTCGAAATTCTCAGGGTGTTCCGCGAAAAGGCCTTACTGGTACATTTTTTAAACTGTTATGTTTATTCATATCATGATCTGATCACCATGCTCATTATATCCCACATTCATGGGGTTATTGGGATAACAATACAAAAGGTTTGCTAGAGTAGACCCTCTTCCACCCAGTCTCGGCCCCCGAATCAAAATCCTGGCTACGGCCCTGTCTTCAGGCTAAACATGCCCAGCTCTTCAAGCTGCTTCTCATAGGGCTTGTTCTCCAGACCCTTATAGACCCTTGTAGACTCTATAAGTTTCATAGATCTGTGTGGCCTCTTTCGCTGCCTCCCTCCTCCCTCCGCAAAAGGAGAGGCGGGCGGAAGTGATTGAGTTGGCGTTTTCGCGTTGGCTTGAATTTTTCGCGACAACAGCCAAAGCCGGAAGCTCCACGTTAGTGGTGGGCATTGAGCGAAGCTGGGAGCATTGGGAGGCTGAAGCAGCCCTGAGCGGGAGCGGGAGCCATGTTGAGTTGGGGCTCCTGAAGGCTTCCTCAAGGCGGGCCTGGACCGGGCATTCAGCAGAGCCCTTGCTTTGCCTTGGGGAGGATCTTTGGGAAGGGAAAGAGCTGCTAGGAGGGGGAAGAGTGCCAATTTCCCATGGCACACTTGATGATCGCTCACAGCACACTAGTGTGCCACGGCACACTGGTTTGGAAACACTGATCTAGATAGACTAAATCTTGAATCAATGCATTTAAACAAAGTGAAACTGACAGCAATGAGCAACAGTGGGAAGCTATTGGAATTTTACTGGCAATAGCTATGCATCTATCCATCCATCCATCTATCTTATCTCTCTGTCTATATAGATTTTAAAAAATTCACCATATTGTCATCCACTGTACTTTTTGCATTGTTACAAATGTCCAGTTGGAGGGACTTCTCTACTGCTCAGGTTGGTGATGATTTGAACTAATTTCTAATGATAATCTAATGGAACTCATCATGCCGTTCATAACAAGGGAAAGAGAGAAAGAGATGAAGAGGTGCTGCAGATGGCTCATTTCCATTGCGCTCTACAAATATTTGAGCTATAGATGATCTATATCTATTTAGTAGGCATGAGAAAAAAGTTATGAAAATGATTCGTTTCGTAAGAAATTCGTAAGAAATGCTACTTTCAAGTATTTCCGCACCTGGAACGCCAACCAGGAAGTGGACTTTCTTTTTCGAACTTCGGGGCCAGGATTTTCTTAAGTGTCGTTATTAGGTCGTGGGGGGCACCGTCCTTCTCTCTCACCACCCTCCCGCCTCCCTTGCCAAAAGGTATTATGGCAAGGCAAGCCCTAAACTCGCTCCTTCTTTCGGCTGGAAGCCTGGAAAAAATGTAAACAGAGAGGTTTACTCAGAAGTAAATCCACAAAGGAGGGCACTTTGGATGAAGTGCCCTCCTTTGTGGATTACTTCTGAGTAAACTCTCCATTTTTTCCAGGCTTCCTGCCTCTCCTGCCTGCCAGGATCTAAAGCATCAAAGAGTATTGGGGTGAGAAACCAACCTAATGTATAATAGAATGAATGCTACTGTAAGTGCCTAATATTATAAGTAATCCCAACTGGTCATACCTACATTCCATGCACATGCAATAATACAGCAGTAATAACAATAACAAGAGGTAAAAATTCAAACCAGTATTCTGACTGGTCTCTCCTCATGCGGTGCAAGCGGGCTCTTCTCTTATTAGCCCGGGAATTAGCGAGGGAAAAGCCAGCGTTTGCTGCTTGGGAGCACACACATACATATTCTTGGGAGGAGATTTGCTGCAGAATCCGGGCTCATAGAAGATTCTGCAGCAAATCCCCCAAAGAATATGTATGTGTGCACACCAGGAAGCAAATGCTGTGCCGGGGTTTTGCCTTTCCGGGCTCAGAGAAGAGCCTTTTGCAGTTTGAGGAGGGAGCACAGTCAGAATACTTCGGTTTGAATTCTACCTCTTCTTATACCATTGTTATTACTGCTGTATTATTGCATGTGCATGGAATGTAGGTATATGACCAGCCTGGGCAAACTTGGGCCCTCGCTCCCTCGGGATCGGGGTGAGAGAGAAGCAGCAAGGGGGCTCCTCCTCCTTTTCTTTTGCTGCTTCCAAGAATAGAATACCCCTCCCTCCCTCCTTCCCTCCCTCCTTCCTATTTGGAGAGTCCCATCTAGAATTCAGTGTGATTTATTCAAGTTTTGGCCTACAACTCCCAGAAATCCCAGCCAATTTACCAGCTGTTAGGATTTCTGGGGGTTGCCAGGCCAAACCATCTGAATCGCATGCGCTGGCATACGAACTACTAACGAATTTCGTTAGTAATTAAGTTTCATTTTAGAATTTTTTGGAAATTTTTTTGTAAGTCTTTCTTTTACTAATAAAAAAAAATCCCCCATTTGATTTTAGAATCGCCATTTTTGGGTTCGAAACCATGCCTACTATTTAGAGCATTCTTTCTCAACCAGTGTGCCGTGGCACACTAGTGTGCCATGATGGACCTCCTGCTGTGCCGCGAGAAAAGCTCTCTGCCCCCCTTCCTCCCCCTCCTGCCGAACTCCTGCTGCTTGGGGGGAGGAGGAAGGGCCGGCAGTGGCAAAGAAAAAGAAGAAGGGACCGGGCGCCACCTCCTTTGGCCGTTTCCCAGCCAGCCTCCAATCCGCCATGACTCCCACCATGACTCTCGCCCCTCGCTCGCTGAAGCCGTGTGGAGGAGGAGCCCCGCCCACTGAAGCCCGTCCACCGCTCATGCTCCTCCTCTGTAGGAGAGCTGAAGCTGAGGGGAGGGGCGGGGCATGGCGCGGCCTGGCTCTGCCCCCTCCCCACTTCGGCACTCCCAGCAGCTGCTCCAGCCTTGAGGGGACACCGCTGGCTTGGCACTGCCCCCTCAAGGCTGGAGCAGCTGCTGGGAGAGGTGAAGCCGGGGTCGAGGGGCAGGACATGGCACAGCCTGGCTCCGCCCCTCCCGGCTTTGACACTCCCAGCAGCTGCTCCCAGCAGGCCACCATCCCCTGCCGTTCTTTACTGTGTTAGAGTGTCATTTTGTGTCATTTTGGTTGGTGGTGTTCCCCTGGTTTTTTTTAATGTTAAAAGTGTGCCGCGGCTCAAAAGAGGTTGGGAAACACTGATTTAGGGAACCATGTGTGCATGATATTTGACTAAAAGACATGGCATGATTACAAGAAACACAAAGACCAGCAAGAGAAAGAACTCACCTCATCCATGGTACGTACATACGTATAGGTGTCTTCTGGACTGCCCTTCCAGTTTATTTGTTTTGGTTGTTTAACAATATTGAAGTGAGGTTGTTCTGGTGGGTGGGATGTTGAAGTGCTGTGGAGTTGTGGGTGTGTGGTGTTGCTGGCGTTCTGCAGAGCTTGTGGATATACAATGTTTTTTGTCTTTCCGTCTGCTGTGTTGATGTAGAGGTTCTGTGGTTTCCCAACTCTGGCGCATGCTACGTAGAGTTGTCCGTGGGAGAAGCATTCTGTGTCAAGGTCTATGCCACAGATTTGTAGTGTTTGTCCTTGAGCCTTGTTTATGGTGATGGCAAAAGCTATCAGTGTCTTTCTGTTCTGGCGTTTGTTCTGCCCTTTTTTGTGTGATGTATGTAGTGTTGCGAGTGTGTCGTCCGATGCTGTTCTTTTTAGGAGGCATGGCTTGTCTTTTGGGTCAGCTTATGCCTGTGTGGAAGGAAGGAAGGAATGGCATACAAATGGGTTGAGCAGTAGACGCAAGGTTGTGTTATGTGCGTATTGTGTTGTGTGTAGGTATTACTTTTTTGGTGAGTTAGTGGGTGTGTGGTGGCATTGTGGGTGGTAGTATGTTGTGGAATGCTTGTGTGGGTGGGGTGTTTTGGGTGTTTGTGTGTGTTTGTAGAGTATCAGTGCAGTGTTGTGTTGTGTTGTGGTTGGAGTATAGGTGGAGTTGGTTTTTGTTTGTGGTGGTGGTGGTAGGTGTTGTGTGTGCGGGGTCCCGTAAGGTTGGGGGGATGGGTTGTGATAGGAAGTTGTGTTGTGTTGTGTGGGTAGGAATTGCTGGAGTATTGTGCCTGGGACGTGTGTGTATTTGGAGGTGTGTGTGGTGGTGAGTAGTGAGTGCAGTCCAGGGTTTTGTGTTGGGGTAGTTGTCAGGTATTTGTGGGGTGTATTTTGTGTGTGTTGTGGTGACATAGTTGTCTTAGTCTGGCTGTGTGCTGGTTGTGATGTGGAGGGGTTGTTGCTTTTGCCAGTGGTGTTTGTTGTGTATTTTGTTTGGGGTGGGTTTTTGTGTTGCAGGATTGTTTTTTTTGTGGGTTTTGCAAGTTTGTGTTATTCTGGGGGTATGTGTTTGTCAGTGGTGCCTGTGTCCCTGGTGCCCTATTTGTCTCCCTCCTAGATCTTGGCCTTGACAGTTTAACCCTCAAACACCAACTGATTAAACTGAAATCACTCAGCATTCTAATCTAGCCTTGCCTGCATTTTGTGTGGGCCGATGTTGGCCAATGGGTTTCGCTGGCCGCCGCAGAGGATGCTGGGAAATGTAGTTTTTTTAATCGTTGTTTTGGGGGACTTCTAGGTTTTGGAGGAGAAAGTTTCTTTGCTAAAAACCTTCCTTGCCTGAGGCCTATCTTTGTTGGCAAGTTTGGTGTCTCTGCCTTGGAAGGTTTTTCTGTCTCTGTCAGTCGTTTGATGACGGGACCTCCTTTATATACCGTAATAGATAACTGGCAGAATATTGGATAAGCGAAGATATTGGATAATAAGGCGGGAATAAGGGAAAGCCTATTAAATGTCTAATTAAGTTATGATTTTACAAATTAAGCACCAAAACATCATGTTTTACAACAAATCGACAGAAAAAGCAGTTCAATACACGGTAACATTATGTAGTAGTTACTGCAGTGTTTCCCAACCAGTGTGCCATGGCACACTAGTGTGCCGTGAGCAATCATCAGGTATGCCGTGGGAAATTGGAACCTGCAATTCCCTTTCTTCCCCCTCTTGCCGAACACTTTTTCTTCTCCACTCAGGCTCCCTTCTTCCCAGCCTCGCTCTGCTCGCTTTGCCTTGCTTTGCTCTGGGGCAAGTCTGCGCAGTAGCACCCGCACGGGTCATGTCTCCCTCCTTCCCCCTCCCCTCCTGAACACGCTCACGCTGCCCTCTCAGATCAAAATGGCGGCAGAAGCGGCAGTGTAGAAGGAAAAGTAAGTGTTGGGCAGGAGGGGGAAGAAAGGGCGCGAAGGGGGAGGAAGAGGTCTCTGTCGAAAGCTGGCATGGGCAAACTTGGACCTTCCAGGTGTTTTGGCCTCCAACTCCCACCATTCCTAGCAGCCTCAGGTCCTTTTCCTTTCCCCCCCTCAGCCACTTAAGCAGGAAAGGGCCTCAGGCTTTTAGGAATGGGGGGAGTTCAAGTCCAAAGCACCCAGAGGGCCGAAGTTTTCCCATGCCTGTTTCAGGGACCTTAAAGTGGTGAGCCTCCTTCCAACATTGTGATTCAGGATAGAAAACAAACAACAACATAACATGGCATAGTTTGAGTCTACAGTGCTCTCTGGGTGTAGGTGAACTACAACTTCCAAACTCAAGGTCAATTCCCAAGCAAACCCTTTCAGTACTTTCTGTTGGTAATGAGAGTTCAATATGCCAAGTTTGGTTCAATTCCATTGTTGCAAGAGTTCAGGATGCTCTTTGATTGTGTGTTAACTATAAATCCCAGAAACTGTAACTCCCAAATGTCAAGGTCTATTTTCCCCAATCTCCATCTGTGTTCACATTTGGGCATATTGAGTATTCATGCCAAGTTTGGTTCTGATCCAACATTGTTTCAGTCCACAGTGCTCTCTGGATATAGGTGAACTACAACTCCAAAACTCAAGCTCAATGCCCACCAAACTCTTTTAGTATTTTCTCTTGGTTATGGGAGTTCTGTGTGGGAAGTTTGTGTCTTTCTGCCATTCCTGCCAGGATATCTAGGTCATGTTCATCAAACAGGCCCAGGTTTCACACTGAGTGTATAAATACAGTACATTTAAAAACATATTAACTATAGGTATTACTGTGTTCCCCACATGCCCTGACGGCATGATCCGTGGCAAATCCGGCTGCCAATATGATAAGGTCCTATGACCAAAGTTTGAGAATAATTGGACTAGAGCAGACCTGGGCAATTGCCGGCCTTCCAGGTGTTTTGGACTTCAACTCCCAGAAATTCTAGCCAGTTTATCAGCTGTAAGGATTTCTGAGATTTGAAGTCCGAAACACCTGGAGTGCCGGCAATTGTCCAGGTCTGGACTAGAGTTTTCTTAGCAGGGTATTCAGATTACCGCATCACACTACAAATTCCAGAATTTATACAGTGGAATTAAAGTAGTATCAAACTGCTATGGCGTAGTCCAGATACATTAAACTGCATGTTGAATGCTCCCATCCTCAAATGCATGAGGTGAACCAAAACAAAGAGGGTGTGTGGAAAACAGCTTGCATTTGAAACCTCCCATATTTCAGTGAAAACCCCTGACAGAGAAATTTCTACTGTTGTTCCAAGCCAGACTTAATTACAGGTGAGAATTTTTTGCTATCTCTCCTTTTTTGGTCTTCTGTTTACTTGCAAAAATGCTGATCTTCAGGTCTTTATTTTCCTTGGCCTCTTATCCTAGCAGGTCATGATGGGGTGACATAGCAGAGGGCATTATCAACTCAATATAATACTGCAAAACCAGCATTACTATGAGGGCGGGTCAATAAGTCCATGACTTTTTGAATGAAACACAGGTTTTTGGATAAAAAAATCATTTTATTTTTCAGCGTCGTCTCCTTTGAGCTCTATACACTTTGTCCAATGTTTCTACAATTTTTTTATCCCTTCCAAAAAAATAAGATTTGTCGAAGTCATCAAAATAGGTATTTGTTTGTGAGATGATATCATCGTTGCAGTCAAATCTCTTTCCGCCGAGCCATTTCTTCAGGTTTGGAAACAAGAAATAGTCACTCGGGGCTAAATCCGGAGAATAGAGCGGATGAGGGAGCAATTCATATCCCAATTCATGGATTGTTGCCATGGAAACTGCACATGTGTGCACCCTTGCATTGTCCTGCATTGTGAGCAAATGCAGCACCCATCTTGCGGAAAGCTTTCTTATGCCCAAGTGATCATTTAAAATTGAAACCACTGAGCCACATGAGATGCCTATGGCTTCCACAATCTCTCGCACTTTCAATCTCTGATCGGCCAACACCATATCGTGAAGTTTTTTCAATTGTTTCGGGTGTAGCGACCTCAACTGGGCGTCCAGAACGTTCGGCATCTCCCGTGCTTGTACGGCCACAACGAAATTCAGTAAACCACTTTTTTACCATTGAAATTGATGGTGCAGAGTCCCCATCGTATTTATCAAGCTTAGCCTAGGTTTGAGTGATGGGTTTTTTCCGGAAAAAATAATGCTTAATGAGCACACAAAATTCACTTTTTCCCCATTTTCTTCCTCAAATCACACGGTAGTCTGCTATCAATGGTTGTCAAACACAAACTAAATGGTGCAGCTTGTTCAAATGTTGATAGGAGTCAACTGACATGTGCCTGTTGACAGGAGCAGTGTTGCCCTTTCAGTGAAGAGGTGGGAAATTCAAAAAGTCATGGAAATTCAAAAAGTCACCGGTTTGCATTCCACATCTCAAGAAAAGCGTTTAATGTTGTTATAAAAAAGATACTGAAAATCTTGGCACTGTTTCTGAAAAAGAAGTTCCTTTTTACAAATACTTTTTCCATCCTGTTCCTTCTTATCCTTTGCCTAGCTGGGCTTTTATAAAGAAAGATCAGCAATGGGGAAAGAGTGAAGGATGGCTGGAGAAGCATAAACTTCTGATGTAAGGCTACACTAGTGCCGTGGTTCTCAAAGTGGGTGGTAACGCCCCCTGGTGGGTGGTGGGACGTTCAAAGAGGGCGGTGGGAGGCTCAGAATATTTTGGGGGGCGCTGAGCCTGTAAGGGGGTGGTGGGAAAGGAAAGGGCCGTGTGTATGTGTATGCGGTTTCCAGGACTGTGCGTCGTGGGCAGAGTTGAGGAGAGCAAGGAGGCAGGCGCTGCAGTTTCCAGACAGCGCCCCCTTGCTCTCCTCAACACCGCCCATAGCGCATACGGCCAACGGGTATTCCAGCTGGCAAGAATAAGGTAGGGCTGTATCACAAACAGTAGGAATAAGACAGAAGCAACACACAATATCTATGTATCACAGCAATATATATTTATCACAATTTAACAGACTCACTGGTCTTAGTGTTAAAGGAGTACCAAAACATAAATTCATAACAGGTATCATAACATCATATATTCATGGGCAAATGCCCTATACATAAAGCAATCTATTATATAAATGGGTTCACGTCATGTGATGTATACCTCAAACAAAGAAACCATACAACGCAGAAACACAATACTTGCCAACAGAAATAGGCCTCAAGCAAGGTACGTTTGTAGCAAAGAAACTTTCTCCCCCCAAAACCTAAAAGGCCCCCAAAACAACGAGTAAAAATATAACTACATTTACCAGCATCCTCCGGGGCAGCCAAAGACTCACCCAGCCTCTACATTCCGAACAACATGATTGGCTGCCAATAAGGGCGGATTTGCATAACTGCTGCACTGGCCAGCCAACATGAAAATTCCGATCCATAATAAACTGCCAATCCCCAACACGAACACCCAAATCACTTCCAACCGAAAAATCACAGACCACGCCCAAAATTGACAGTAAGGCTTCATTAACTTGATTTCCCAAACTAGGCCTCACTTACTGGGAAGCTGTTTACGCTCTAAATTGACAGTAAGACTTCATTAACTTGATTTCCCTAACTAGCCCTCACTTACTAGGAAGCTGTTTATGCTCTGAATTGACAGTAAGGCTTCATTAACTTGATTCTCCCGACTAGGCCTCAGCTCATTGGACATTGTGTATGGCCTGAATTGACAGTAAGGCTTCATTAACTTGCTGTTCCTAACTAGGCCTCAGCTCATGGGACATTGTGTATGGCCTGAATTTACAGTAACCTACCTTGGCACACAGAGCCCCGACCATGCATGATGGGACTTGAAGTACCACCATGGAAAATGGGATTTGTAGTACTTCAAAACCCATCATTCCCCACAGACCACTGTGGCCCAGAACCAAGACCAATAAAGACCCATCTTGGCACACCATGCCCCCCATGACCCACACTCCATCCAACTGCAGTTTAGAGGAGGGCACACTGTGGATGATTGGACTTTCTCGCATCTCCTAAAAAGGGCACAGCAACGCGTGCCGGGTACAGCTAGTATACTATACATGAAAAGCAATCATGGGCTGCTGGCTCACACAGGAGTGAGCAGAGACACCGAGGAGGGGAGGAGAAAGGTTCCTACGTCATCAAGGACAGACCCGGACCCGGACGTCGTCCCAAGTGCAATGCAAATGCGCAATGCGCTGTGGACATCTCCCAGAGATTGCCATTATCTGTGCATTTGAGTATTGTTTTTGACTCTCTTATGAACTTATATTATCATTTGCATTGCGCTTGGGATGACGTCCGGGTCCGTGTCCGTCCTTGATGACGTAGGAACCTTTCTCCTCCCCTCCTCGGCGTCTCTGCTCACTCCTGTGTGGGTCAGCAGCCCATGATTGCTTTTCATGTATAGTATATTGCTTTATGTATAGGGCATTTGCCCATGAATATATGATGTTATGATACCTGTTATGAATTTATGTTTTGGTACTCCTTTAACACTAAGACCAGTGAGTCTGTTAAATTGTGATAAATATATATTGCTGTGATACATAGATATTGTGTGTTGCTTCTGTCTTATTCCAACTGGCAAGCGCACACACTTGCGTGCTTGTGAGTGTGTGCCTGCAAGTTGGAATACCCGGGGAGGCATTGCCTGGAAACCGCAGCGCCCACCTCCTTGCTCTCCTCAAATTCGCCCACGGTGGACTGTCATGTGCGCCGTGGGCAGAGTTGAGGAGAGCAAGGGGGTGGGCGCTGCACTTTTTAGGCAACGCCTGCCTGGGCATTCCAACTTACAGGAACATACACTCGCAGCGCCTGCTCTCTCTCATTACCTGGAGCTGCCGTGAGCCTTCTTTTGTATATGGGATATTCTCCCATTGCTATGTATTGGCACCAGTATTGCAGTTGATGACTCCAACCGGCAAGATCACTCTCAAGTAAAGTGACACCACACAGATCAAACTCATCAATGTTTCAGTCCATCCACTACTTGGGTCAAAATATTGGGTCATATAGTGATCTGTTTCCATATATATTTCTGTTTAATTGCTATTAATTTTTTTAAAAAAAATCAATTTCTAGGGTGGCGGTGACCACATTTTTTTCTGGAAAGGGGGCGGTAGGCCAAAAACGTTTGCGAACCACTGCACTAGTGCATCTGCATTGGGACAATTGGAATTCTTCTCTAGGCCATTCTCCTGTAGTTGTTTGCACCAACCTACAACAGGAAAGGCAAACAGCAGCTGCCGCCAGTATCTCTTACTGAGCACATAGGTAGTCCATTGTAAGACCCTTTCCCATGGTCCAGAATCATTACAGTTCTTTGGCATCGAGAAAGTTACTCCTCCACCCCATGGAGACCCCCATGCGGCTTTAATTCGGGCTGAAACCCGGATTATAATTGAATACCGCACAGAGATCCCGTTAGGGTTAAATGAAAAGCTGGGAGTAACAGCTCTACTCATGTGAAGGGCTTCCCACCTTCCTTTATAAGCAGGTAGCTTAGTTTGTATCCCCAAGCTCCTACCATTTGACGCTTTGCGCCTTAACTATAGAGCTTCAGCATCCAGGTATTGTGTTCCCCATGCCTTATTCCTAACCTGATATCATTATTGTATCCGTGTATTATGAATTGCATGCTTTGTATTATATTTTGTATTTTTCAGATGTATCTCGACAGCCGCATATGCATGTGTATTATACACTAGATGTTTTATATCACCACGTGGCCTTGAGAAAGACCAATAGGTCGAAACGAGAAGTGGCCAAGGCAAATGCCCCCTCGTCGGCCCATCCTTTGTGGTTTGACCCTACACGCGACTGTTCCCTGCCTGGATTTCCAGGAACAGCTCGCGATTCAGCAGCGGCTTTTTTGCCCGAACAGCCGGCGCCGCGGTTGTTTACCATTGCAGGCACGGCGTGCCGAGCTGCTCCGGCTTCCCCAACCACTCTCACTGCTTGGAGGCTTTCCCCGTGTGAGTTACTACCCTACAGTGAGCATTTCCACTGAGTTGCTTCGATCCCTGCGGACACTGCTACTTTGGGTATTTTCCCTGTTCATTTGTCCTCTCCCAGGGACTGAATCTCAACCTTAGGGTTTCAGAGACTATGATTTCTCTCCTCCTGAGAGTGTGTTGTCCGTGTTATGACTTGCATGTTTATTTGTATGTATGCTATATTTCATATTGATGATATTATGATACCTACTCTTGGTAGATAAAGTCTACACGTTTGCTATAATTACTTGCATAGTGATTATTTTCATACAGTTCTACTGTTTACTTTGGGCTTTGTTTTAACATGGTCCCCACCTGTTACACATAGGTAGTATGTCACCTGGAATGTGGCGCAGCTGGCTAAGTGTCAGCTGCATAAGATTTCTCTGACCAGTAGGTCATGAGTTTGAAGCCTGCCCGGGTCGAGGTGGGTGCTCGACCTTTAAGTGTAGCCTGATGTCGACCTTTGCAGCCCGAAAGACAGCTGCATCTGTCAAGCAGGAGATAAAGGGACCACATTAAGTAGGGAGGCAAATTTTGACTGAATTATGAGGCCATTAAAAAAACTCCAGGAACGCTGAGGAATGCGGAAAGGAACAACAAGGGACGCTGGGAACGCTGAGAGATGAGGAGTGCGTCAGCTCCCCCTGGTGGCCAGAGTTTGCCTCTGTTCATCTAGATGTGTGTATGTGGAAACGGCAGGGATTGTCTGCTAAGTATGTGTACCTGTAATCCGCTCTGAGTCCCCTTCGGGGTGAGAAGAGCGGAATACAAATAAAGAAAATAAATAAATAAAGTAAATAAATAAATAGTAAAAGAAGAAAAGTGGTGTGCAAACCCCCCAAAACACGCTGCACTAGTTATCTCCAACATGTGAAAGAAGCATAGATCCATAAGCCTGGTCACTAAAATCAAAATCACATGGAATGTGGAGCAATATATTTTGGAAAAAGCTCTCAGGTAGTCTCTAGAAGATTCAAAATGTTTCTGTTTACTTAAACAAAGCTTTTCAACCTGGGTGTTTTATTTCACATGCACGCATTGTTAGTTTTAACAAAAAGCTTTGCTGAAACATGGTGAACTTCTCTTCTTTTTTGTGCTGTAGGAGTGAATCCCTAGTGCGTGGCCAGGAATGCTCCTGCTTTTTAAACTGATCAACACACAAACTACTGTGTAAATACAAATAATTTTAATACATTTTGTTACGCAGCTACAGTGCATTGAATTGCATGGGTATTGGTGTCTGTAGAGAAATAATTTGCACTTTCTTAAGGAGGTTTTTCTTGTGTGTATGTGTGGGGGGGGGTGTCTGTAAATTTTAACAGTTCAACCAACTGTTGCTCCCCATTGCATGAATCACTCTTTTCTCTTTCGGATCAAATTCCCACTGCTTGGAGCCATGGAAAAAATAGAACAGCCCTAGAAATAAAAGAGATTTCATTATTGATAACAAGAATGGTTTTACTCAGGGATTTTGGCTTAAATGGATTTTGGAAAGATTGATAATGAGGCAATTTATAAAGCAGGTTTTAAACAATCTAACCACTTCATTTCAAGCCAGAATCCATTGCTTGGAAGTAGTTCAGAGTTTATACCAGGGGTGGGCAATTATTTTTTTCCAAGGGGCCACACGAGAACCAAAAAATATTATGGAGGGCCGCACCTGAAGGCTGAACTACATGCTAATCTACATTATTTATTTATTTATTTATTTATTTACTATGTTTACTATATATTACACATCATTAATATTAACATATTAATATATCAAGAAATATTCATATATTATTAGTATTAATATCATAATTATTATATTATAGTATAAATATATATATATACATTATAATATATTGAAATTATAATATAATATAGCATTATATTATATTATATATTATATTATTATATTATTATTACAAAATTATTATAAAATAATAATAAAAACCACTAAAATAAAATAAAATGAAATTCAAGAAGACAAGGTGCGAACCAAGATAGAGGCTGACATCCTCAGGAGAGGAAGGATCCCAAGATGGAATGGTCCAATGGACCCAGCCCAGAGGATGACAAAGCAGACCCAGCCACCGCCGCAGCAGAGCAGAACAGAGCAGCAGACGATCAGAGGCTGCAGGCTTCCGCACACTCTCGTCCCCAGCCGTTCCTTCAGAGGTGTTCCTGATCGGCTGATTGCCCTGCCATGGAGTGCCTGCCATCCCGGCTTTGGAGTGCCTGCTATCCCGGGAGACGATCCGGGCCTGCAGCAGGAGCAGTCGGCGACCTGCGGCAGCTGATCGCCCTGGCGAAAGGGAAGACGATCAAGTCTTCCGGGTTGCCAGGGCGATAAGCCACCGCAGGTTGCCGACTGCTCCCGCTGCAGGACCGGATCGCCTCCCGGGATGGCAGGCACTCCAAAGCCGCCGTTCCTCCGATCATTCTCCGGAGAGGCGGGCTATCTGCCGACGCAGGCCCCACAGCCCGTGATGGGATGATGGCAGCGGCAGCCCTTCCTCTTGCAGAAATGGCCCCGACCCTGACGCCCTTTTCCCCGGGCCGGTCAGAATCAGCCAGCGGGCTGCATCTGGCCCGCGGGCCATAGGATGCCCAGGTCTGCTATATAGCCATCAGTAAGAAGTGCTTTGATTCTGTATTCCTGTATAGTAGAATACAGTTGGACTGGATGGCCCTTGAGGTCCCTTCCAACCCCATGAGTCTATGAAGAGAAGAGGGATCGGTTCTGCTGTACTGCCTCACAGGAGACAAAGCAATTTGGATTTATTTAGGCTGTTGTGAGGGTATGTGTGATAGAGAAAACACAAAAACTTGCTTCATGATCCAAATATTTGATCTGTATTGAGAAGAAGTTTACACTTACCATTATGCTGAAAAGCCGCATCTACTTGCTGGCCAATTGCAGGAAAGTCATCCTTGATTTTTCGTGGGTACTCCACATCCATAGACTGACGGTTTTCGTCATACCTAAATAAGGAAAGGATTTCACCATTGAGGAAATGAAATCTTCACAATTTGAGATCAACATACATCACTAAAGAGTTCAAAAGACACTCTGTCCCGTCCCCCCCAAATATTACCAGTAGTAATATTCCTATCATGTTCATTTTTAGGTGAGTAGTGTTGGCACCTGAGTGAATGTACCCCTGCAATGGGAGTGAATGGAAAGAAAACATTTTCCTCTCTATCTTCTATTATAGGGATCAGGTCAACTGAGGGCCCAACCAGACAAGTCCAAAATGCGGGACCTGTCTCAGTTTTTACCGGAGGAGTCCAAACGATTATATGGCAGTTTGGACTCATATAATCTAGTTCAAAGCAAGTAATATGAATTATCTGCTTGGATAATCTGGATTATATGCAGGGGCGGATCTTAGTGGAGGCAAAGTAAGCGGCTGCCTCAGGGCGCCATGTGGCCAAGGGCGCATGCAACAGTGGCCGCCAGGTTCGGCGCATCATGCTGCGAGCGGCCGGCGCGCGGGCGGGAGGCTCCACCCCGGCTGCAAAATGTTCCCTGGCTTGTCCTTTTCATCCTCTTGGGAGTGCTCTGTTTTAATAGCGCATGTGAGAAACTTTCACGCATGTGTTATTAGGACCGAGCGCTTCTGGTGGAGGGAGTTGCTAAATGCATTCCCAAGAGGCCGAAAAGGACAAGCCAGGGAACATTTTGCAGCCAGAGCCGCGAGGCAACACCCTGTTGGGAATGTACAGTAGTTAGAGCAACATGTTACAGCTGAAATGATACTAGACTCGCAATGTGCACTAAATATGTTGAAGGACATTATTATTATTGTTATAAGACTCAACCAGTTGAAAGGGAACCCCAAAGGTATTTTATTATTAATATTATTATTATTATTGTTATAAGACTCAACCAGTTGAAAGGGAACCCCAAAGGTATTATTATTATTATTATTGTTATAAGACTCAACCAGTTGAAAGGGAACCCCAAAGGTATTATTATTATTATTGTTATAAGACTCAACCAGTTGAAAGGGAACCCCAAAGGTATTTTATTATTATTATTATTATTGTTATAAGACTCAACCAGTTGAAAGGGAACCCCAAAGGTATTATTATTATTAATATTATTATTATTGTTATAAGACTCAACCAGTTGAAAGGGAACCCCAAAGGTATTATTATTATTATTATTATTGTTATAAGACTCAACCAGTTGAAAGGGAACCCCAAAGGTATTATTATTATTATTATTGTTATAAGACTCAACCAGTTGAAAGGGAACCCCAAAGGTATTATTATTATTATTATTATTATTATTATTATTATTATTTATAAGACTCAACCAGTTGAAAGGGAACCCAAAGGTATTATTAATATTATTATTATTATTGTTATAAGACTCAACCAGTTGAAAGGGAACCCCAAAGGTATTATTATTATTATTGTTATAAGACTCAACCAGTTGAAAGGGAACCCCAAAGGTATTATTATTATTATTAATATTATTATTATTGTTATAAGACTCAACCAGTTGAAAGGGAACCCCAAAGGTATTATTATTATTATTGTTATAAGACTCAACCAGTTGAAAGGGAACCCCAAAGGTATTATTATTATTATTGTTATAAGACTCAACCAGTTGAAAGGGAACCCCAAAGGTATTATTATTATTATTATTATTGTTATAAGACTCAACCAGTTGAAAGGGAACCCCAAATATTATTATTATTATTATCCCTTGCTTGGCGAGAGTAGGAGGAGGGAGCAGGAGGAGGGAAGAAGAAAGAGAGAGACACACACATACACAGAGAGATGGATGGTAGCCTGTTGCCTGGCTCACGCCACCCCACCCCCCCCCACCGCCCCCTTACAGGGGTTCAGTGCCCCCCAAATTCTCCTGGGCCTTCCAGCGCTCCCCTAGATTGCCCCACTGCCCACCAGGGGGTGGTACCACCCACTTTGGGAACCACTGGTTTAAAGGTTTAAACCAGCCCTGTGAATACTAACAAGAGCTAACTGGATGCCAATTCTTACCTCCAGTAATTGGTGCCAATAAAGAAATAGGTTTTTCTAGTATTTCTGTCAAAAAGGGCAGCGTCAATTTTCTTAATGTGTTGTGGGAAGCCAAAATTACCAATAGTTTTGGGATAGCCAGGTTGCATCTGAAAGCCACTAATCATCCAGAAATGGTTATCTGTTGAAACAGGGAAAGAAACAAAAAAAGGACCGTATGTTTTAATTTAGCAATCCCCATGTGGATCTCCTTATTGAAAACTAACCCAAAGTCAAGTCAAGTTTTTGATCATTGCATCCACATGGCAGGTTTATAAACGTTTGACATAAAATGCCATGGGTCAATGCTATGGGATTCTGCAGTTCTGTGAAATATTTACCCTTTTCTATCAGAAAATCCTAGGATATCATAGAATGGGAGCCATTGCAGCCAGGCCCGGATTAACTGTTTTTGGCGCCCTAGGCCACATGTTGGAAGAAGAAGAGAAGAAGGAAGAGGAAGGAAGGGCAGCCTCCGGGCAGCCGCTGCGGCACCCAGGAACGTGGCGGAGGAGGCAGAGGCCGCGGCGCTCACGAAGAGGCGCCGCGGCTTCCCTCTGCCTCTTCCTCCTTGCCCTCGCCGCCGCGCCTGACGTCACCCAGCCCCGCAGGTTGGTTGCGGGAGAGGCGCGCCATTGGCAGCCGAAAAGGGGCAGGAACCACGCAGGACGCTAGGGTGCCCTCCCCACCCCCACCCCCTTGCGGCAGCCCCCGCCCCCTCTCAGATGGGGAGAAGGGGGAAGGAATTAAAGGGAGGGAGGGAAGGAAGGAGGTGCCACAGCCTAAGGAAGGAAGAAGAGAAAGGGCGGGTTTTTTTTGGTCCGTGATTTGGCGCCCTCCTAGGCCTGCGCTTGTTGGCCTTATGGGTAATCCGGGCCTGATTGCAGTTAAAGTAGTACCACACTGCTATAACTCTGATGTGTGGATGGTTTTAGGAAACCATCCACACAACATTGGCGCCCCCTTGCAGTGGGGAAGAGGCTTGCGCACCCTAATGAAGTTGTGAGCTATGCCGGCGGTGGCATAATAGCCACCGGTAGGGCCTCCCATGCCATAGAGGTCACAATGGAAGGGTCAGACAAAGAGCGTCAATGGGCAGGATGGGCTCTCTAGCCTTTGGGCAACCATCCTAGGAGAAGGAAAACTCTAATTTCAAACCCGGGCAGATGGTGCTCGTCTAACCCTGTAAGGTCAACCATCTAGAGCAGTGTTTCCCAAACTTTTTTAACATTAAAAAAATCCGGGGGCACACCACCAACCAAAATGACACTTTAACACAGTAAAGAACGGCTGGGGGATGGTGGCCTGCTGGGAGCAGCTGCTGGGAGTGCCGAAGCTGGGGGAAGGAGAGGAGCCATGCCATGCCATGCCCCACCCCCTCCCCCGGCTTCAGCTCTCCCACAGCTTCTCCAGCCTTGAGGCGGCAGTTCCAAGCCAGCAGTGGCAGAGCCAGCACAATGCTGGCTTGTCACTGTCCCCTCAAGGCTGGAGAAGCTGTGGGAGAGCAGAAGCCGGGAGAGGGAGTGGAGCCAGGCCGTGCCATGCCCTGCCCTCCCCCCTCCCCCTCCCCCCAGCTTCAGCTCTCCCACAGCTTCTCCAGCCTTGAGGGAGCAGTGCGAGTGAGGGGCGGGAGTCATGGCCCCCGTCCCTGGCGCCACTCTCCGCCATGACTCCCTCTCCTCGCTTACTGAAGCCATGCAGAGGAGGAGGAGGAGCATGAGCGGTGGACGGGCTTTGGTGGACGGGCTTTGGTGGACGGGCTTCGGTTGACGGGCTTCGGTGGGCGGGGCTCCTCCTCTGCGTGATTTTAGCGAGCGAGGGGATTGGAGGCTGGCTGGGGAAATGGCCGAAGGAGGTGGTGCCCCGGCCCTTTCTTCTTTTTCTTCGCCGCCACCCGGCCCTTCCTCCTCCTCCCCCAAGCAGCAGGAGTTCGGCAGGAGGAGGGAGGAAGGAAGGGGGGCAGAGAGCTTTTCTCGCGGCACAGCAGGAGGTTCATCACGGCACACTACTGTGCCGCGTCACAGCGGTTGGGAAACACTGATCTAGAGAAGGAAACTCGAACCAAACCTACAGCCTGAGGACCTCGCTGCCACCGTCCCAGCTTGCTAGGGCCTGGCAGATGAACCTTTGGTTTAAAAGGTGAGGCCAGTTCTGTGCACGCTGTGCCCCACCAGAAAAATCCATTGCACAAGCTCGAAGGACACATCCAACCTCCAAATACTCATCAACGCACTTGTAGAAAGCGTGGGATGAGTCCTTCCTAAGTATCTTCGTTCGCGAAGTAATGCCAGAGAGAAAGAGGACTAATCTTAAGTATTTTGACCCAGTGAAGCAGCTAGCCAGTGCAACAAGACAACAGAGGAGAAAGGAAAACTCCTTGTTTTTCCACAGATTAGTCTTTAGCCTTCTTTGTCAAAGAGTGCTGGTGTTGTACCAAACTAAACCTACCAGGATTCCATAGCATTGAACCATGGCAGTCAAAGTGCCTCAGGGAGCCATTCTTTCCCTTTTATTGTTTAACATCTACATGCGACCACTTGCCAAATTAGTGCGGAGTTTTGGTCTGGAGTGTCATCAGTATGCGGACATACTGTACCTGATTGTTTCCAACAATGCCTTGAAGCGGTGACTGGTTGGCTACGAGCCAGTCGGCTGAGAGTGAACCCATCTAAGACGGAGATCTTCTGGCTGGGTCATCCAGGTGGGTGAGCTCCAGCTGCCTACTCTGGATGGCAAGGCACTACGCCCGTCGCACTTAGTAAAGAGCCTGGGGGTCCAGTTGGACCCGCTGCTGACAATGGAGGCTCAGGTCTCTGCTGTCAACAGATCTACTTTTTTCCATCTGCGGCAGGCTAGGCGGCTGGCACCCTACCTCACTGGAAATGACCTAGCCACAGTGATCCAAGCGATGGTCATCTCAGGGCTAGACTACTGTAATGCCCTTTACATTGGTCTTCCTTTGTTGGTCATCTGGAAGCTTAAACTGGTGCAGAACGCAGCAGCGAGACTCCTGGCCGGGGTGCCGGCCAGGGCTCATATCACTCCAACTCTGCAGCGACTGCACTGGTTGCCAATTGAGCACCGGATCATCTTCAAAGTGTTGGTTCTGACTTTTAAGGCCTTGGATGGTCTGGGGCCTGTGTACTTGAGGAACCGCCTACTCCCATATGTTCCCCAGAGATCTCTTTGCTCTGAAGACCTCAATCTTTTGCAGATCCCTTCCCTGCGAACCATTCACCTGTCGTCAACTAGACAGAGAGCCTTCTCTGTGGCAGCACCTTACCTGTGGAACAGTCTGCCGCCTGAAGTTTGAGCAGTTAACGAGCTACCGGCTTTCCGGAAAGCTTGCAAAACGGCACTGTTCCGGCGAGCATTCAGTCTCTGACCTCTCTTGGTTACAGTGGAATATTGTTCAACCTGTTTTTATTGTATTGTTTTATGCTTCCTTGTGGTTGCTTGAGATGTTTTTTGATGTAGTTCGATATGCTGTAAACCGTCCTGAGCCAGTTGGAAAGGACGGCATACAAATCGAAATAATAAATAAATAAATAAATAAAAGTGATGCCAAACCTCCTTTATTCTACAGTGCAAAGCCAGCCGAAGTCAGTTCAGGAATGGGGATAATGACCAAACGCAGCCACATGAGGGAGCTGCCCACACATTTCGTACACAGATTGGTAGTGCCTGTTGAGCCTAACTCCATTGATCAAGAACACACACTTGGGTTCAGCCCATGCTCTTTTGCAAATGAATATTTTGTAGGATCTGGTAAAAAGCCAGTCTTCAATTACTGATCTTTCTACCCTAAAGGTTTTCTGATACTTCTCAGTGTTTCGGTGTAGGTCTACACTAAATCAGGGGTGGCTCTTCAGATGTTATTGAGCTCAGATTTCCATTAGTCCCAGCTGGTATGGCCAGGACCTGTGGTCAAAACCATCTGAGAGGAAATACTCTGCATGCCCCACTTCTAAATCGTTGGCTCATATAGTATGCCATTACCTTTGAAAAAGAAAACTTGATCATTCATATTTTCATAAGCTGCTTGGATGTCGGACGGTAGAAAAGGCCAAAAGGTGGAAATTAATTCCAGATCGACTTCTGAGCGAGAAGGAAACACTCTCCAGAGGTGCCTGAAATGAATGTAAGATGGTTTGCATTGCAAATAAATATTAAAAGTCCTTTTTAAAAAGTGCTTGGGAATACAAATATTGATATTATCATATACTAGCTGAACCCGGCACGCGTTGCTGTGCCCTATGTTGGTGATGTGTGATTGACAGGGTATGTATGTTGTTGAAGTGTTGTGATCATGTTAGTTGCGTGTATTTGTATGTGTGTGTATGTGTGTATAGTTGAATGTGTGTATAGTTTTTTGGGGTATTGTTTGCTTGTGTGTGTGGTGATTTTGGGGTTGTTTGTTTTTTCGTGTGTGTGTATATATATGTGTGTGTGTGTGTTTAGTTTTTGGTATGTGTGTATGTATTTGTGTGTAGTTATCTGTGTGTGTTTTTTGTTTGTTTACGTGTATATATATGTGTATTTTTGTATGTGTATATATGGAGAGGTGGGGATATGTGTGTGTAGATTTGGGTATTTATTAGTGTGGATGTGTTTATTTTGTTGTGTAGAGATATTTGTGTTTGTATGAGGTTGTGTTTTTATATGTGTTTCTATGTGGTTTTTTTATTTTGTTTTGTTTTTATGTGTGTGTGTGTGTATGTGTGGAGGGAGAAGCACCGGTAGTCACCGTACCAGCAGGGAGGCCGCAGGGAGAGGTGTTGGCCATTTCCCCTTCGTCCTTTTCTTCGGCCACCGGAGGAGAGGCGGCAAAGGGCTGTTTGCCGCGACCCGCCGCCTCCATTTCGCTGGCCGGGGACGATGCGGAAGGGAGAGAGAGGGCGCGGCGTCCCTCCCGGCCCCGTCCCCGGGGGAGGACGGGAGGAGGCTGCGTAGGGGGCCGAGGAAGCGGGCATGGCGGAGAAGGCGGGTACTTTGGGAGGCCCACAATGCTCTGCGCGGGCATTGTGGGCTCCTTCCGGCGCTGTTTCCGGGCGGCTGCATGTTTTTTTCTGGGGTTTTGCATGCGTTGGAAGGTTTTGGGGGGGGATCTTTTGGGGGGTTAGGTTTGTTTTTGGGGTGTTTTTGTGGGTGGGTGATGTACCTCGGGGTGGGGAGGAGTGGCCCTGGGTTTTGTTGTGTGGGTGGGAAATGTAGTTTTGGCGTGCATTTGCCCCGTTGCACGACCATTTCCCTTTTATATATATAGATTAATCTGTGGGAATAGAGCAGTGTTTCCCAACCTTTTTTGAGCCTCGGCACACTTTTTACATTTGCAAAATCCTGGGGCACGCCACCAACCAAAATGACACAAAATGACACTCTAACACAGTAATACATATAGTTAATATGTTTTTTAAATGTATTTATACACTCAGTGCGAAACCTGGGCCTGTTTCGATGAACACAACATAGATATCCTGGCAGGAATGGCAGAAAGACACAAACTTCCCACACAGAACTCCCATAACCAAGAGAAAATGCTATAAGAGTTTTGGAGTTGTAGTTCACCTATATCCAGAGAGCACTGTGGACTGAAACAATGTTGGATCAGGACCAAACTTGGCATGAATACTCAACATGCCCAAATGTGAACGCGGATGGAGTTCAGGGGAAATAGACCTTGACATTTGGGAGTTGTAGTTGCTGGGATTTATAGTTCCCCTACAATCAAAGAACATTCTGAACCCCACCAATTATAGAACAGGGCCAAACTTCTCACACAGAGGCAAGAGGAGGTCTCTACTTGGGGAAAGGGAGGTGGGCCTTCCCAATGCATGTAGAAGGAGAGACCAAGTAGACAATGGGTTGGGAGGGGGTGGTTGTAATTTTGTGTCTTTATCAAGGTAGGTTTCTTAGGGTTTTTATACTTCAACACACTAGACTCCCCCCCCCCCTCCAATTTCCCACGGCACACCTGATGATCGCTCACGGCACACTAGTGTGCCCCGGCACACTGGTTGGGAAACACTGGAATAGAGGGCCAAACAGAACAGACTGAGATACTTGGGACCAGAAGTGTTCTGCATTTTGGATTTTTGAATACTTGCATATAGATAATGAGCTATTGTTATCGAACATCACTACCCCCACCCCTAATAAAAAGGATTTATTGTTAGGAATTATAGTTTTTCAAGGGCAACATGCCAGAAAGAGGTATAAAGCCCCACCACCTTTAGACCCTTGCCTCTCTCTCTCTCCTCCTAATTATAAACTATATTTTATTCCACTTTATTCCCGTAACTCTTTTAAATATGTTCTATTTTATTTCTGAGACAGGAAACATTGACCTCTACCTGACCCAGGTCAAGAGGCAAACTATCCAACTATTGTGTCATGATGGGAACTAACCCGCTGCAGTGACTCAGAGACAAAGGAGACCTTGGCCATTTCAATATTCTCTTTTTGGCTGGCCTGGGAAAAGACACTGACACAATCACATCATGTCCATGCATTGCTTAGACCAGTGTTTCCCAACCGGTGTGATGTGGCACACTAGTGCGCCGTGCGTGATCATCTGCTGTGCCGTGGGAAATTGGAACCTCCAATAGTATTCTGCAGCCGGAGGCTCTGCCTCTGCCTGCCAAAAGGGCGAAGGGACTGGGTCCGGCAAGCAGCCCCACGGCAGTGGCCAGGCCATCCAGGGGCTTTCTCCGCTCACCTCCCATCCCCTACACTCTACAAACCTGCATGGCGAGGTTTGTAGAGTGTAGGAACAACCCAATCCCTCGCCTGCAAGCAATGGAAGCAGGCAAGGGGAGAAGTAGGAGTGCAAAGGGAGGAGGGGACGCCATGAGAGAAGGAGAACCAGCCAGCCACGCCCCTCTCGTTCGTGCCAATTTGTAGGAAAAATGGGCACAAATGAGAAGGGCGGGGCCAGGGCCCGGCCATAGTCCTCCTCGCAACCCCTGCCTGCCTGCCTGGATCTTGACCCGTGCCTCAATTCCTGGGGACGGCCACCACCGCTGATGCTGCCAGACACCTCCACCAGGCAGGCAGGCCGGCTGTCCGCCTCCTCTTTCCTCCTCTCCTCCAAAGGCTTTCCGCGGACCTGGCGCACACACTTTTGTGCCTGGCTGGTTGATGCGGTTGCGCGTGCACACACACACGCACACACATTCGGCACCAACATGCGTGTGCCTCATTCCTTCCTTCCTTGTTGGGTCAGTGGTTGGTCTGCCTCCTCACCCTGCGCCGCTCAGAATGGCCACGGCTGCTCCTCCTGTCCCTTCATCACGGTCCATTGAAGGCTATAAGTAGCAGTGCCAGGGTCCTTCCACACATACACATACACAGATGGACTATGGTAAAGTATCAAGGAATATATTATCATAAAACCCAAAATATCTATCTGTCTATCTATCTATCTATCTATCTATCTATCTATCTATCTATTTCTATCTATATATCTATCTATCTATCTATCTATCTATCTATCTATCTATCTATCTATCTACATAGCTGTTCAAGATGGCAACCGCTGTGGAGCTCCCTTCGGATGAGCTCCGGCATGGCCTTCTTGACTCCCTGGACATATCGGGCCGATCCCGCCGCCCCCTCCTCGAGGAGATGGCGGTCGATCGCCAGACCCGGGGGGTCGTCTTTGGCGACCCGCAGACACCGGGAAATGTAATCTGGCTGGGAAAAGTGTCGGAGCTACCGGAGAGGATGCCTAAGATGCCTGGGAATGGCTGGGTCGTCCGACCGGTAACGGCCTCGGGCGCACGCTTCCTGAGAAGATTCGGTAGCAGATCGCTCGACAAAAGTCTACTCCCACCATTTCTAACGACCCCCTTGAAGGCGGAGCAGCCTGCTGACTCGGGAATCCAGCCTTTTGAGACGCATGGAGCCCTACGGAGCAGCTCCCCACTGAGGCCGAGGCAGCCTGATTCCCATGCCTATACTGAGTTGCTTGTAGAGTATACCAAGCTCATGGACCACGTCATGGAATTTGGAAACAGATTCGGTGGTCTGTTGGAGACACTAGGGATCCCTACAGCGCAGTTCCCTATCCTGAACCTGAATCCAAACAGCCTTGATGATCCTTCGCGAGCTCTCCGCGCAGACCAAGGGAGGGGTTGGGGGTGTGCCCCAGGATATTGTAAATGTAAAAAATGTGCCACGGCTCAAAAAAGGTTGAAAAACATTGGCTTAGCCATCCAAAGACAAACTACAAAAAAACTCAACAACTAGGATCAAGCAGCTACCCCATTTGTATCTATTCCTTTCTGTATAACTTTTATCCTTGTATATAATGTATCAATTTTGCAAGTCTGAAATGTATAGTCTGTATTTTTACTCTGCCTTATTCTTAAATGTTCTAAATATAAGAAACTGTCAAAACTGTCGAAACTGCCTGACTCAAGCCAAGGGGTCGTTACTCAGAAAGGCATTCTCAGCCTCAGACCATCGCTCCCAGCGGCTCACCTGCAGCCACCTCAATAGACTTTCTGAAGTCCCTCCTGGAAAAATCTGTTTGTGTGATTCCAGAAGCAGAGGCCTGGGATGTACTTCTTTTGTTGTTTTCTAAAACCCTGTCTTTGTTTAATATAAAACTGGGGTGCTTTGGAGCCCTTTTAGGCCGGGCCTTAAGAACTTGTCTGGAAGTGGACTTGCGCTTACCTGCCCTTCAAAAAGAGGATTTCTCTTCTCAGTGTAGTGATGGCATCAAACGAAAGCTTAGGATCACAAGCTTCAGGTTGTGTTGGTTTTACTGGGCTCTTTGGAGGGTTTAGTGATGATCCTAACACAAGAGGAATAAGAGAAATTTTCAAGTTGTTTGTTAATAATGGCCGGGATCCATACTTAGGCATTTTTAACAGCTTTATATACTGTCTATTCTCCTCTATGGGTCTGAAACATGGGTCATCTATCCCCAACACCTACGACTCCTCGAACGCTCTCATCAGTGCTTTCTTCGCTCAATCCTAAATGTACACTGGACCGACTATGTGACTAATGTTGCTGTCCTTGAGCAAGCAGGGATCACCAGCGTTGAGGCTATGCTATTGAGAACACAGCTGCGCTGGGCAGGGCACGTCTCTAGGATGGAGGACCACCGCCTCCCAAAGATACTACTCTATGGTGAACTCACCACGGGTCAGCGCAAGAGAGGCGCCCCCAAAAAGAGATATAAGGACTCCCTGAAACAACATCTCAGGCTCAGCCAGATTAATCACCAACAATTAACTGAAAAGGACATTCAAGTGCCACCTCGGAGTTGGTTGAGATAGGCAGGATTTCCCTGGCTACTGGTTGTGGGGGGTCGGGAGCAGGTTAGGGTTTTGCCCTCCCTTCTGCTCGAGATCCCCGTGTACAACTGGTGGGCCACTGCGTGATACAGAATGCTGGACTAGATGGGCTGAGGTCCGATTCAGCATGGCTCTTCTTATGTTCTTATGTTCTAATGGTCCACCCTGGCCTCACATCGGGAGGCATGAAGATGCACTATCCACAATGCTGTGGCCTCTTTCGAGAAGACACGCCTAATGGGTCTCGAAGAGAAACGACAACACAGAAAGAACCGCAACTTGGAAACAACATCACCCAAGGAGACTTTCTGGATTAACTCATTTTGGCGCCCTAGGCCACACTTTGGAAGCCCCACCCCCAGGGTGCTACTGGGCATGCGCAGCAGCGGCCCCAGGGCGGGGCTTCCCTCTGTGTCATCCTCCTCGCGCCCTCCTTCCTTGTGCGCAAGGAAGATGAGGAGGCGGAGGAAGCCCTGCCCGGAGCCACTGCTGCGCATGTGCGCGCAGCAAGAGGCGCTCTTCTTCCTCCGTCATGTTCTTGGGTGCAGCGCATGGCCGGCAGCGGCACCGAGCTTCCCTTCCTTCCTCCTCTCGAGGAGGGGATGAAAGAAGGGAAGCCCCGGTGCCGCTGCCGGCCATGTGCACCCAGGAACACGGAGAGGAGGAGGCAGAGGCGCCTTCCTTCCGTGTGTGTATGACCGCCAGGCGCCAGCAGCCCTGGGGGCGGGGCTTCCCTCCACCTCATCCTTCTCGCGCCCTCCTTCCTTGGCGATGGGGGGTGCCATTCCCTCCTCCCCCACCCCCTCGCAGTGCTCTCCCCCGCCTCCCAGAGAGAGAGAGAGTCATCATGCCACACATTGCGGTTTTGCTTGAACTTTTTTTTTTGGTCCTTGATCTGGCGCCGCCCTAGGCCTGCGCCCATAGGCCATGGCCTGGTGTGGCCTTATGGGTAATCCAGGCCTGTACAATAGTCCCTTCAGACTCAAAAATATGTTCTAGAAAAAATTGAGAAACCTTGCTGAATTGAGTGAGCTGTGGCATGTGAGATAGGGGAGCTCCCCAATTTGGGCCTCCGACTACAGAGCTGTTGATGCCCATGGGTCTTAAAAAAACTGTCATTCTAAATTGTCTCATTTTGGCTTCCTAGGGCTTCTCCCACTATTGAAACAGAGCTCTTCCATGTGTAAAAGCACAGCCCAGAAGAACAACAGAAACTAGGACAGGATGGACATTGGTGAGATCTACTCCCAAACAACCTTGTTTTATACCAACAGAGAGGATAATCTGGAGCAGGGGTGCCCACACTTTTTCATCATGTGAGCTACTATGTGAACAATCAAGTTGTAAAGATCACCTGTTGTGCATGTGAGTGTGTGCGTGCATGTGCGCGCGCACGCTCCTACTGCAGCCTTCCATCGCGTGGGGCTTCTTTCTTGCCTGCCCATGAACTTGCTGCTGCGCACACCCGGGAAGGGGATCCTCCTTGCCTGCGCGTGCACTCACTCTTAATGTCTTTGTTGCCTTCCTCCTTCCTGCTGCGTGCTTTCGCGGCAGGAAGTCCCCATCCCGCCCTGCTTGTTGCGTGCACAGCAGTCCCCTCCCACGCACGCAGCAGGAGGGTATTTATAGGCGCACCTGCCAGTGCTCCGGCCAGATATGCCCCCCCCCAGCAGCAACCAATGGGCGATCATGTCACCACACCGTGCATGGCAAGACAAGCGTCAGGGCCCGCCCACTAAAGCCTCATTTTGGCAAAAGAAGCCCCGCAAAGGCGGCGGCGAAGCGCGCCATCCGGCTGGTAAGGCCCAAAAATCACCTGGAAGAGGGCCGAAGATCACCTAGGTGCTCCCGATCACCATAATGAGCACCCCTGATCTGGAGTATATGTAACACTCTTTTTATGTTTGTTCCTAGTTAATATTTTCTTTCGATTTATTTTTGATAATCTGTTTCTTTTTACCGTAAATGGCCTGAATGCCATCAATGTCATCTTGGGAGAGTGGGAAATCCTCAGGGTCAATGGGTTTATAATTTGGATACATCAGTGCTCTTGGGTCCCCCGAGTGTGCAAGGCCAAATGCGTGGCCAATCTCGTGAGCAGCAACCAGCCGTAAGTCGAATTCTAAATAAGTAAGAAGATAAACAAACGGAACCATTACATTTGGATTCGGTGGTGTAGAGAGGTCAGCTCCATTGAATTTCTTGCATCCTACAGCCTAATACATTATGCAGACCACCTAACTGTTTCCTCGCATTCCAATGCTCCATAGGGATATGGTACACATGCTACATAAGAAACAAATAAGTGCTTTTGTTTCCTTCAATATTCTCAGGGAGGTATTCCACCACATGAATCTAGTAAACCCAATACAGGCTGAGTCTTCCTATCCAAAATATTTTTGTTTTGTTCTCCCCACTCAAAGATTTTTGTTTTCCTCAGATTTGCCCCCCCATATTTAAATACATTTATTTGAATGTATGGTTTATTTATTTATTTATTTAATTGAATTTATTCGCCACCACTCCCAATGGCTCGGGGTGGCTTACATACGATCACAAAATACAACTAGAATACAGCTAAAAAAAAAACCATCACAATTAAATATCATATTAAAAACATTGCATTACAACAGCACATTAAATAGGGTTGCCATATGTCCCTTATTCTAAGGGACGTCCCTTATTTCAGCCCCAAATTTCATGTCCCTTATTTTCAGCTCCTGTATTGACGGGACAGGTGACAGCAGGAGGCGAGGCTGGGCCAGTACATATACACACATACTTCCTCCTCCTTCACCCTGCTACCCCTTTTGGCTCCTCCCGTTTCCTCTCACCTCCCCACACGCGGCTGGGAATTGTAGTCCAAGGCTGCCTCCTCTTGATAGGTGTGCGCAGCCCTATTGGGCAGGACTCCATTTCCCAAGAGCCCTCGCTCCCGGGGGGAAGAGAAGAGGAAAAGGAAGAGCGAGAAGGGGGCCTTCTGGTCTTCATGGCGCCGCCGGTGAGCGGTCTGACGGAGCTGCAGGTGCAGTGCGGGGAGATGCAGGTCCACATGGAGCTGCTGATCATGGAGACCCAGAGGCAGGTCTGCCGCACCCTCGCCCACCTCGACCACAGGGCTGCTTTCACCGTTGAGAGCTGGGAGAGGAAGGAAGGGGAGTCCCTCCCAGGCACACAAATCACAGCCACACCGGGGCTGAGGAGCGGGTGGGGTCTCTGGATGGCTTTTGAGCCAGGCGGGCATCTGTCGGGAGGGCTTGGGTTGTGCCTTCTTGCAAAATGCCCCAAGTAGATGATATTGCCCTGAATGCATGCGAAAGGAGGCTTCTGTTAGACCCCAGTCTAAAGATCAGTCAAGAGTGCAATGCCGCAGCTGAAAAAGCCAAGGCTGTATCAAAAGGAGTATAGTTAGGATTGCCTAATGTTTGATTTCCAAGTTTTTATGAAGTGTCCCTTATTTTTGTGAAAAATCCCATAATTTTAGGTAAATGTCCCTTATTTCTTATATCAAAAAGTGGCAACCCTAACATTAAAACAACCACAATAACAGACAATACAAGATGGCATTACACAGGAGGAGAGACCACCACTATTCAGGCCCCGAAAGCCTGCCGAAACAATAAGGTCTTGCAGGCTTTTCGAAATGATAGGAGGCTCTGAAGGGCGCGAATGCCAGGTGGCAGCACATTCCAGAGAACTGGAGCTATGATTGAAAATGCCCTTTGCCGAGTTGCAGTCAAGTGGTATACTTTAGGACTGGGAACGACCAGGAGGTTGTGCTCTTTGGAGCGTAGGGATCTAGTGGGATGGTATGGGATAAGGTGGTCCCGTAAGTACACTGGCCCCAGACCATTTAATGCCTTAAAAATCAAGACTAACACTTTGAAGGTAATTTGGCATTCTACAGGAAGCCAGGGCAGCTTGCGCAAGATCGGCGTGATATGACAACTCACCGGAACTCCGGCAAGGAGTCGAGCTGCAGCGTTCTGCACTAGCTTAAGCTTCCAGATCACCGACACAGGAAGGCCAATGTAAAGAGCGTTACAGTAGTCTAACCTCGAGATGACCATAGCTTGGACCACTGTGGACAGGTCGTGCAGGACAAGTAGGGGGCAGCTTCCTCGCCAGGCGAAGATGGAAAAACGCCACTCTGCTGACGGTGGAGACATGAGCCTCCATCGACAGCAGAGGGTCCAAAGTAACCCCAAGGCTTTTTACAGATGACGACGGACATAATGTCACGTCGTCCAGGGTTGGAAGCTGGACATCCCCACCGCCCGGACGACCAAGCCACAGGATCTCTGTCTTTATAATATTAAAATATTATCAATTATTAATATTTATTATTAATTATGATATTTATAATATTAAATATCTTGAAGATGAGACTCCGTTTCACATGCACCTTGTATACATAACTTGAAACCAATTGTATACACAATATTTGAAAAATAATTGTGTATGTGAAACAAGGTTTGAGTACATTGAGTATATCAGAAAGCAAAAAATGTCACTATCCCAGTCACCCAAGTATGCAATTTTGAATTTTGGAATAATTGGAATTCTATATTCTTCTCTTGGCTTTTCTTCGCGAACGAAGATTCAGGAAGGACTCGTCCCACGCTTTCAACAAGCCGCGTTGATGACTAAGGAGGTTGGATGTGTCCTTCGAGCCTGTGCAATGGATTTTTCTGGTGGAGCGCAGCGTGCACAGAACTGGCCTCACCCTTTAAACCAAAGGTTCGTCTGCCGGGGCCTAGCAAGCTTAGGACGGTGGCAGCGAGGTCCTCAGGTCGTAGATTTGGTTTGAGTTTCCTTCTCTTAGATGGTTGACCTTACAGGGTTAGACGAGCACCATCTGCCCGGGTTTGAAATCAGAGTTTTCCTTCTCTTAGGATGGTTGCCAAAAGGCTAGAGAGCCCATCCTGCCCTTTGACGCTTTATGTCAGACCTTTCGGTTGTGACCTGTCTGGCATGGGAGGCCCTACCGGTGGCTATTATGCCACCGCCAGCATAGCTCACCACTTCATTAGGGTACACAAGCCTCTCCCCGCCACAAGGGGGCGCCAACAGAGAGGATAATTCTGTATAAGAGATGCTCAACTGGTATATAACAATTTCACTCAGACAAATAATACCCAAAATTGGACAGATTTCCAACCATGTATTAGAAATCATTACAATTAGCCATTCCATTTGCCGTTTTCACTTTTGCAGATGTGATTAATGTTTCCTCTGTAAGAATTCCTTGTTCCTCCAGTGAGTCTCTGTGGTCAATTTCTGCCAAAACCCCTGTGCCTCTTCACTACGGACAAGGCATCCCTTTTGAACTTACCTATAGCGGTGTAGTGGAGTGGGAACTTGGGGGGCTGTAACTCTGAGACCTTTGTCATAGCGGGATTGACCACGTCCTCTGCCAGTGTGCCAAGGTAATTGGCAGATCTTCTTTGTGCTGATGAGTAAAAGAGGAAAGGGTAAAGAGAAAAGTGGTTTGTGACATTTTATCACACCGGAAGACATACCAGCAAGAAAGGGCATGTGTTGTCAAAGGCTTTCATGGCTGGAAGCACTGGGTTGCAGTAAGTTTCCTGGGCTGTGTGGCCATGTGCCAGAAGCATTCTCTCCTGAGGTTTCACCTGCATCTGTGGCACGCATCCTCAGAGGTTGTGAGGTCTGTTGGAAACTAGGAAAATGGTTTTCTATATCTGTTGAATGTCCAGGGTGGGAGAAAAAACAGCTTCAATTGGACACCTTGATTAGCATTTAATGGCCTAGCTCAGGCCCGGATTAACTGTTTGTGGCACCCTAGACCACACTTTGGAAGCCCTGCCCCCAGGGGTGGGGCCGCTCCCACATATGTGCGGAAGGGCACGAGCGTCGCGGCCTCTCTGCCTCCTCCGGCATGTTCCTGGTTGCCGCAGCGACCACCTGGGAGCTTTCCTTCCTTCCTCCTCCTCGGAGAAGGAAGAGGAAGGAAGGGAAGCTGCCGGGTGGCTGCTGCGGTACCCAGGAACATGCCGGAGGAGGCAGAGGCCACGGTGCTCGTGGAAGAGGCTTCCCTCCCCTCTTCCTCCTTACCCTCGCCGCCACGCCTGATGTCACCCAGCCCCGCAGGTTGGTTGCGGGAGAGGCACGCCATTGGCTGGTGAAAAGGGGCGGGCACCGCGCAGGGTGCCGGGGCGCCCCCCACCCCCCTGCGGCAGCCCCTGCCCCCTCTCGGATGTGGGGGAAGGAATTAAAGAAAGGGAGGGAGGGAAGGAAGAAAGGAGGTGCCGCAGCCTAAGGGAAGAAGAGAAGGTTTTTTTGGGGGGGTCTGTGATTTGGTGCCCTCCTAGACCTACGCCCATAGGCCATGGCCTTGTTGGCCTTATGGGTAATCCGGGCCTGGCCTAGCTGCTTTCAAGGTTTGGTTTCTTACTGCCTGGAAGAATCCTTTGTTGAGAAGTGATTAGCTGTCCCTGATTGTTTCTTGTCTAAAGCTCCCCTGTCTTTAATTACTGTTATGATTTTAGAGGGGTTTTTTAAAATAAAAAAACCCCACTGGTAGCCAGATTTTGTTCATTTTCATTGTTTCTTCCTTTCTGGTGAAATTATCCACATGCTTGCAGACTTCAATAGCTTCTCTGAGTGGTCTGATATGGTAGTTGTGAGAGTGGTCCAGCATTTCTGTGTTTTCAAATAATATGCTGTGCACATACTTTTCTACTTTGGGCCAACAGTGAAGAGATAACACCTTTTTTTGCAGGTTATTTGTATTTCTAGTGAGAAGCTAAAGGTTGCATTGCATTGCATTGCATTGTATTTTAAAACCTTATATTCTGTGCTTGTTTTCACTTACCAGTCAAGTTGACTAATAGAGATTAAGCCCCTTCTACACTGCCATATAATCCAGATGATCAAAGCCACATTATCTGCTTTGAACTGGATTATATGGGTCCACACTGTCATAAAATATATTAAAAGATTATGAAGTGTATCAAAAACAGTTAATATAAATACAATATTGCATAAAATATTTAAAGTACCATACTATCATATGTACTTCCAGGTTTGGATTGCCACCATGCAGATCCTAAGAAATTGGGTGTTAGGCTACTTTATGCTATGTTGTGTGTATGTTAAACTCTTACACTCGGTGCTTGGTAAAACTACTGGTTTGGGACTGTATTTCCCAGAATCCCCAAATCAACATTAACACTCGCCATGCTGACTGAGGAATTCTCAAAACATTTGTCTCAAAAAAGTAATTTTTCCAAGCCCTAAGTACGTACAAGAGCTCATATTTATTTATTTATTTATTTATTTATTTATTTATTTATTCAAATTATTCGTCGCCACTCCCAGTTGGCTCGGGGCGACTTACAAGATAAAACAGGGATTAAAACAGACATTTTAAAACCATGTACAGGATTAAGAACAATAGCAATAAAATACACATAGCATCAGGAGAAGCCGAACAGTTTAAGACTCAAAGGCCTGTTGGAACAGTAGGGCCTTCCAAAAGCTAACAGACTCTGAAGGGCCCGGACTTCGAAGGGCAGCGCATTCCAGAGGATTGGAGCCATGATCGAGAAAGCCCTTCTCCTTGTTGCGGTCAGATGGTAAACCCTGGAACTTGGGACCACGAGGAGATTTTGCGTCTCTGAGCATAGGGATTTGCTGGGACAGTATGGGATAAGGCACTCCCTTAGGTACACTGGCCCCAGGCCATTCAAGGCCTTGAAGGTCAAAACCAGCACTTAGAGGGTAATCTGGCATTCCACAGGGAGCCAGTGCAGTTCACGCAGGATGGGTGTGATATGGCAGCTCATCGGGACACACGAGCAACCGAGCTGCGGCGTTCTGCACCAGCTTAAGTTTCCGGATTATCGACAGAGGAAGGCCAATATAAAGAGCATTACAGTAGTCTAGCCTGAGATGACCGTAGCTTGGACCACTGTGGCCAGGTTGTGGCGGGACAGATAGGGGCCAGCTTCACGCTGCCTGGTGTAGATGAAAAACGCCACTCTGCTGCTGACGGTGGAGATGTGACAGCTGAGGGGCCAAAAGTAACACCGAGGCTCTTAACTGATGATGAGCGGACATAATGTCACACTGTCCAGGGTCGGAAGCTGAACCTCCATACCGCCTGGGCATCAAGCCACAGGATCTGTCTTAGCAGTTCACCTTCAACCTACTGGCTCGCAGCCATCCAGTAACGGCCTCAAGGCCGCGATAGAAATTAGCTGGTGCGGACTCGGGCCGGCCCTCCATCCCCAGAATGAGCTGGGTGTCATCAGCATATGGTGACACTCCAGCAGGGGCGGTCTTACCTCTCCCATCAT